>OX439002.1:43101511-43701511 GCA_949316495.1 Amphiduros pacificus | reverse complement strand
CTCCCTTAAAGTATATGATATCAAATAGGATACAAATAGTAGGGTATGAGATAAAAAAATTGTAATGTTTTAGCCACAATGAACAATGCAATAAAAAATAAAAGTAAATTTTTCCCATTTTTTCACATTCTTTACACAAATCATTGGTTG
The DNA here is from genome assembly GCA_949316495.1 of Amphiduros pacificus. Lineage (NCBI taxonomy): Eukaryota > Metazoa > Annelida > Polychaeta > Phyllodocida > Hesionidae > Amphiduros > Amphiduros pacificus. The sequence continues at coordinate 43,701,361 of OX439002.1, read as the reverse complement.
CTTTGTTACCAAAAGAGAGGTAGAAAATTGATCTATTCAAAACCAGGTGTATCCCCAAGACACCTACCAAGATATCAAAATTGAATGAGCTTTGTGTATTTTCAACAGTGTTATGAAGTGAATGATCTAATTTTCAGATATTTTGAAAACTGTGATTGGTTGCTATGACATCAGTGGTAGCTCAGCAGCAATACCACAATTTTCTTATTCATTACCCGGATTCTCAAAGCTAACACACAATACGATACTAAAAGCTAGTTGTTATACTTCATCAACACCAGAAAAAAGGTTTTTGTCAGTTTGGCAATCTACTTTTACCTTTTCGTGACATATCTTGGCAGAGGTTAACTTGCAGGTGGAGAACAATTTATACTTAATTTCCTAATTATGAGGTCTATGAGTCTGGTTTCTTTGAAAACATTTTTGTTTGATGTTCACATTTTGCTCCCTTCAAACTGAGAGTAGTTTATTGCTTTCAGCTTTACAACATTATTTATTGCTTGAGTGTTTCATTCTATAACTCCAGATCAATTAGTGAATATGTTTAACCCAACCGATTCTCATATTGTATGAAAAGAAAGACCATCATAACCCGTTTTCTTGATTTATTTTGATCTCCAGATTAAAGTACTGACTTGTACGGGGGGTTGGGGAAGAGGTTGCTGCCGCAGCCTCTGGCGCCTCCGGTAGCAGCAGCTGACAGAAGCCGGTACCACGATGATGAGAGCCAGGAAGATGAGAACGCCGATAACAATCAGAGCGATGGTCCACGTCGGGAACTGATGGGGCCCGAAGTCTGAAAGTAAACACATTAAGATAAAATCATACTATTGAAAAATTGCATTAAACGGAAATGAGAATCACTTTATAATATAAATATATTATATTTAATAGTCTCAAGTTTATGCCCAAGGGGTAAATATTCCAATACAAGTTAACCCAGCACCTCTCTTAATACATCTACTGGCATTATCAACTTCTCCTTTTCTTAAATCTGTTTAATGGAACAATGTATTGGACAAATCATAAGCGATGTGTAACTCGACTCACATTTGTCTGTGGGTGGCAAGTCCGTGGGGGGATCATATCTGACGTAGTAACTCATGGAGAAGTGAGAATTGGAGCCCGCATTGTCTGTGATGAGCTGGATCTTGATGGTATCATACACCTTGATCTCGTCATAACTATAGTACTTGTTTGGGCAGTATGTCCTCAGCACCGTCTCGTCACCATCATAGTCACCTGTGCAAATCATTATGTGAAAGGTTGACTTCGTTTATGATGTACGTATATGATTATATATGATAACTAAATTACAAAATTTATATTCATGTCTTGCATCAGCTGAAACGAAGATTACTGAGTGTAAAACTCATTTGCTTAAATTATACTGTATCTTTAGCCTTTATTTTAATGAAATGTTCAAAACTGAACCACAGAACAACAGATAGAAATTCAATTTAAATTTTTCTCGTGGATATTACTTTATTCTGATAGTATTACAATTGTATATATATTTTCCCTTGTACCAATTCAATATACTAACCGTCCAGAATATGCAGGGAGGTTGTGGCACAGTTGCTTCCCTTCAGCTCTATGTTGTTAACCTCCAAATAAACTTGACCATAGTGATATTGATTACTCTCAATGGTCCAGCACATACTAATGGCACCATTATTTCCTGACCTAGATATAAAAATGGTTAGAAAAAGTGATTCAATCTTTTTTAGCTAAATGCATGGAAAGTACATACTCACAAATGGACAAGAGGGCGCTACAAACACACTTCCTGTTATGGTTACCAGAATCGTCATGTCCATCAAAGTAAGCTAGTATTGTGTTTTCCTTTTACTTGTTTGTGTGTCACATTTATTTTGCCTTGCTTCCAAAGATACAGATGCAAACTTTGAAATACATGTGCTAAGGCCCAATCTGGATATCAAAAATAGAGTTGGGCTTTTGGCTGATTGCAAAGTTTGTCCAGTCAAGCTGACTTGAGTGTTCGGTGTTATATTAAATATCAATTAAAACCCATCTATGTATATTATAAATGAGGAATATTTTAAACCTTCGCAGATTCAAGTGGGAGCTGGAGGTGCAGGGAGTTTTCTTTTGCCAAAAAAAACAGAGGAACAAATTATCATAGATGGATGTGTATTTACAATATATATGTTTTATTATTAGAAGCCCTGGTAAGAGTTTATACTTACGTGCTGCCCTGACTCCTTGGAGATTCATAGTAAGCAGGGAATTCAATCATTTGGTAAAACTCATAGGCATACTGCTTCTGGCAGGGGACTTGCGCAGCTGGAAAAATAACATCATCGATACAAAACCAAAACACATTTTGGAAATTGCACAATACGCTGATGACAGTAATTTATTAAGCTGGTACAACCTGTACAAAATATCTGCATATATCATTTGCGTCATTTCTTGGTCATTGCTTTGTCGTAAATAAAGGGAAACTTCCCATCTCTGTCTACACTGCTGTGCCCATTTTTAGTCCATGACTTTGGAATTAATTATGCCACAGATGATGTTTTGCTTTCTCCATCTCATTATTTTTAATTATTTTAATCAAGAATTATGATAAAGATGGGCTGTACCTTGACTGACCCCATCATACTGAAGCGATAGGGTAAAACAAGGATTTATTATTGAACAATGCCCTGTTTACCTTCTCTTTCCATTGTTTTCTAATCATGCCCTGCTTCATTGCTCTGTCCACTGTTTTCTAATCATGCCCTGCTTCATTCCTCTGTCCACTGTTTTTAATCATGCCCTGCTTCACTCCTCTGTTCACTGTTTTCTAATCATGCCCTGCTTCATTCCTCTGTCCACTGTTTTCTAATCATGCCCTGCTTCATTCCTCTGTCCACTGTTTTCTAATCATGCCCTGCTTCATTCCTCTGTCCACTGTTTTCTAATCATGCCCTGCTTCATTCCTCTGTCCACTGTTTTCTAATCATGCCCTGCTTCATTCCTCTGTCTACTGTTTTCTAATCATGCTATTCTTCATTCCTCTGTCTACTGTTTTCTAATCATGCCCTGCTTCATTCCTCTGTCCACTGTTTTCTAATCATGCCCTGCTTCATTCCTCTGTCTACTGTTTTCTAATCATGCTATTCTTCATTCCTCTGTCCACTGTTTTCTAATCATGTTCTTCTTCTTCTTCTTCATTCCTCTGTCCACTGTTTCTAGTGACCAGTGACCTGCTATTCTCTCCTTGTGTACCGTTTGCTTGTGAATGATTAATTACCCGCTAACATTCTCCGCTTTCTGGTGAGTGTGAAGCTAATATTCTGTCTTCTGTGTGCTAGTGAATAATTTCCACACTAAGTTTTCCAGTAACATTCTCTTTCAACTATTCTCTACTGAATAATGACCTGCTTACTGTTTTCTAGTGAAAACTGACCTGCTAACATTCTCTTTCCACTGTTTACAAGTTTATAACTACTGTTGAACAATGACTTGCTAACATTCTTTTTCCACTGTTAACAAGTTTACAACTACTGTTGAACAATGACCTGCTAACATTCTCTGTCCATTGTTTACAAGTTTACAACTACTGTCATATTTACTTTCTCTGCGCACTGCTCTGTAGTTGATGATAAAGCCAGTGCCTCCCAGCGAGCCGTCACTGGAGAAGCGCAGGAACATGCCGGAACTGGTGCTCTGAACGGCCAAGTAAGCGCTGGGGTCGTGACCGCAATATTTCTGCAGAACAGGCGCATCTTTGTCTGTACCTACAAACATATTATAATGGTTCATACTAATGTAGGTTGGGGGTTTACCCAAATATCGAAACTCATACCAAATTAAACAAGAAAATAGTATTTTAATAACAACACTAAACTCTCTTTATTAACTACCAACAAATCTAGTTCCAGAGAATAACAAATCATTAATACACCAGTATCATGTGCGCATTAAAAAAAAAACGATTATTGTTTGTGTCTTCAGCCATATTCGCTGTAATTTTATTATCATGGTTGAAAAATATGGAAATGAAATATATTTTCAAGATGATTTATGGCAATCGGTATTGAATTACTCAGTACATTTGCAAAACAGTGGGTACTCATTATAACCTCTTTGCAAATCCCACATCACATCAGCTTAAAAAAGGAATTGCATTGATTCCATTCTGAACTTACCATCCCTAACCATCAGATAGTCAGAACTGCATTCAAAGCTATATTCAATATCCAGATGTAAGACGTCCAGCTTAATGACCTGAGAGTAGTCTGAGCTGATCACCCAACATTCATCTTCATATCTGCAACATTCAAACTATCTTTATATCTGCTCGTGTAACATTGAACTCATCATCAGCACCTTAAATCTTCAGTGCAACATTCAAATGTTAGTTATGAGATGATAAGAATATAACTGTATATCTAAAAGTACAACATTCAAAGTATAAGTATATAACTATCTATATAAAAGTGCAACATTCACATTAAAACTATATAACTATATATTTTCATGTGCAACATTCAAATTATAGGTTTTTACCTATATATTATCATGTGCAACACTATATCTATATATCTTCATGTGCAATACTATAACTATATATCTTCATGTGCAACACTCACATTTTAAGTATATAACAATATATCTACCAGTGCAACATTCAAATAAAAGCTTTTTTTATACATGTGCAACATTCAAATAATCACTACCTTTGCGCCTTCAGATCCCATACTTACATTTTATAGTCGTAAATATTGGATGAAGGGTACTGCAGCTGCATAGCGTACATAGATGCAGTCAAATCGTCCTTACAACCAACATCTATTCAAAATTAGAATTGTACGGTAATTGAACTGTTCATACTTGTACTGTTGCATACATTTCTTATGTTATACATCCGGTAGAAAGTAGGGTTTGGCACATTACAAACACATTACATTTTATTATATGCATATTTTATCACAAGACAACCCACTTATTCGTTCACATGTTCACATTGAAACAAAAACCTACGAAACACTACCCTAATATCTTTCCAGTGATGGTAATAGTAATGATAACATATGATTAATAATATGAATACTTTGATTTTACCAATTTTACCAAAAGGCATCGACATCCCATATTGTGTTCGTTATTTAGGCCAAGGTCATAGTCTTTGAAAAGTTATTTTTCCAGAATTGAATCTTATCTTGGCAGGTTATGATTGTACAGATTTTGGTATTATAAATGCCATATGATGAATGGGTGTGCGTACCTGGTTGCCCTGTGTAGAATCGTATTCGGAAGCCTGGGTAGTTGATGGTAGCGTCAGAGTTGAAGGTGATGTAGATGGCGCCAGGGAATGGCATAGTGTAGAGGTACATGGCAGGGAATCCGTCTGACCCGGCCTGGCGACCGCAGAAACGCTGCCATACCGGCGAGTAATAGGAAGAGCCTATCAAACACATCCAAATCAGTATACTATTTAAGTAATAAAACCCTCGTAGGCATGTATATCCTATGCTTACCAACATGCACCCAACCAACTACAGAATGCGACATGCGTGTTGTATGCTCAACCAACTACAGCATGCAACACACGTGTTGTGAGTATGTGTGCTCAACCAACTGCAGCATGCGACATGCGTGTTGTGAGTATGTGTGCTCAACCAACTACAGCATGCGACATGCGTGTTGTGGGTATGTGTGCTCAACCAACTGCAGCATGCGACATGCGTGTTGTGGGTATGTGTGCTCAACCAACTACAGCATGCGACATGCGTGTTGTGGGTATGTGTGCTCAACCAACTACAGCATGCGACATGCGTGTTGTGGGTATGTGTGCTCAACCAACTGCAGCATGCGACATGCGTGTTGTGGGTATGTGTGCTCAACCAATTGCAGCATGCGACATGCGTGTTGTGGGTATGTGTGCTCAACCAACTGCAGCATGCGACATGCGTGTTGTGGGTATGTGTGCTACCAAGATGGGAGACTACTGTCGGTTACAGTAGAATAGATATGGAATATCTAGACTTTCATTATTCTATGTCATATCATGACGAGACCTACTTGTAGCAGATATAATGCTATCTCACTGAATTGTCATGTTGCAGGTCTTTGACATGACAACCAACTTCAGGCACGATTCTCAGCTCATTAAAGAAATGTAACATAAATGCAACCCACAACTTTGGATCACAAGAGAGGGACTAGTGTTAATAAGCTCGTGCTTTGACCAACTGCCCCATGGTTTGTGCCTCGACATGAATGCTATGAGTTAAGTGCTCAAAAGGATATTATTGTCGGGTACGGTAATAAGTTGAGTCAGTGAAGGCCTGAATTTCGGTTGAGGAAAATAATTTTCCTGATTACTAATGACTTGCGCTGGATTCTGTGCGCACATGTATAGCTTTGGTGGCAGGGACTGATATGATAGAGAAGTCCTGCTATGGAGGGTAATCATTCCGAAGAATCTGAATAAATGAATTGATTCTTAAAGGGGAATGGCTTATTTTATGAAAATTGAAGATCATTGCAGCTTGAGTTACACGTGCATTAAATCCCCACGATGACATCATTGACAGTGACTGTAATAATGAATGTGCGTTTCAAACGTACCTTGTCTTACTTCCAGATAATCCATAGAGCAGTCATACGATGTTTCCATTTCAAACATATCAAAGTTGAGAACAATATGGTCTGTATAGTGGGCAGGTTCTATGATGTAACAGGACCTGTAATCACTGCAAACAGAACAATATTACTTTACCAGTTTGCTGTTTAAATAGTCATATCGTGTTACAGACAGGAATTATATATGCACTGAAAGTGGAAGTGGCGTGAAACTTTAGGTCTATTTATTTGGCCTTCATATATACAGTTCTTTGGGGTTCACACATTATGTAAAATAAGGCCAATGGATCATAAATATGACTGGGCAATATTTATTTATTGACTGGACCTTTGTAAACTCTCTTCCCTCTATTTGTTTTCATTTATTTTGGTAAGTTTGACAAATCATAAAAGGAACACGAGTTATTGCCCTTCCACCCCTCTTAATATTCCCCTTTTTCTTTTAAAGGAACCCAAGATTAGGCTAATCAGTGCAGCGGATGTTGTGTATAAATCACATAAGGAATGTATAATTGCACCCTTCTTAATATTCCCCTTTTTCTTTCATAGGAACCCAAGATTAGGCTAATCAGTGCAGCGGATGTTGTGTATAAATCACATAAGGAATGTATAATTGCTATTGTTAACATTTCTGCTGTACCTTGGATAGTCTGCGGGATAGCCGGGGGAGAGTATAACATTGGGGCTGCTGAGCCATGATGAGCTCGTGTATGTGGAGAAGACAGTTTCCGGGTAAGCCGTCTTCTGCTCACAGACGAGGACTGACGGGGTCGTGGTGGTGAAAGGCCCGGGCCACGTCCAGTTTCTTGGGTGAGTCGTCATCCACCCTGAAACCATAAAGTACTTGCTTGTCAATATTTGTATAGTACTCTGATTTAACGTATAAAAGTCATTGTTTGGAATGGTGTGAATGCAAGAATATCCAGTCACAGATTTACAAGGACAACGGGTTAACCCTTTAGGTCATATAAGAAGTTAAATCATGTATTTTTCCATCTTGTTCACATCTTTGTCTTTGAAGTAGCAAATAATTTCTTTTATCAATCAACTTTCAATACGCATGTACATTGTTTTCTAATATATGTATTTTTTTTAATTTATCTCGAGCAATGACATGTTCTCATGATCAATTTGCAGGAAATTCAAATTTGGCACCAAATTTAGACTTTTGTTAAAGGAATCCTTCTTTGCAAGCAATTAACTACGTTTTCATTACTATACAGGTGACATACGATTTATATCATGGCTGAAATTGTCAACTTGGGCTCTTCTGTGGAGGCATAAAATGGGGTGAAATCAACAATGATGTTCCCCTATCGTTTGGGGAAAATTAACCCAAATGTTGATTAGCTGTGACATATGCTCTTTTTTACATATACTTCCAAAAGTCAATAAATATTTGACTGGATTTACTGTCCTCAATCAAGACGACGCAAAACTGCCATCTGGTGGATGCTTCACAACATCTATAGAGGCACTGTGAGGGCTTTTTGTATAACTTGTTGAGTTTATTCTTGAGTTGCACAGTTCGCACAAATGTGCCCATCTCAACGGAAAGAATAGGTTGTATATTAATATGATGGTTGAAAAGATTCATTTTTTCTAAAATTGAAGCGACAGACAATATACGTGAGAACTGATTGAATTCATGGGTTTGTCTACCTACATTATTTAACACTCAATCGAGGTAAACTAATTCATCAAAATGAACAAGCACAAAACTAATCCACATTTGATCAGTAATTCTTATATATCACAGCTTACCTGGAGATCGGGATGGTTTTGCGGTGGTTGTTTGCCATTCTATATTCCTGAAACTCAACTTAAAACCAGCGTGTTTATTGGGATTGGAAGAACTGGAGAATTTGATGGTCAGATTGTGTCCTGTGCTTCTGAAGGATCTCTGGATGGTAACCTCGCGCTCATTGTAACGTCGGCATGCGTGTAACAGGACAGTGTTCCCTGCAAAACATGCCACAAATAAACATCACAGGCCGAGTGCGGGTTGCCATATTGTCCCATTGAAAACATACCGGAACTGCACAAACAAAATCGGAAGTGCACAAAAATCCAATTATTGACAAAAAAAACAAAACAAAAAAACATCCAAAAATAATCTATTTAATACTTCAATGTTGCTTTTCACTTTTGCAATAATTACAATAATCCTTTTTTTTTTTTTAAACTATTTTTACCGTCCCATATCTCTAATGAACTTCTGTTGCACACGTCCAAGTCGACGTACTCTATTTCCACATAGATGGGAGCCCAGCCAGGGTAGTAGTAGCCACGACTGTCCAGGATGACACACTGGTTGAACGCGTAGCTGCAACATGAAAAAAAACTCACTCAAAATAAAGCTCATCATCCGGTGAAAGCGTATTAAAGATATATTTCTTTTGTGAAGAAAGTAATGAATAAGAAAAGTTGTTTTTACTTTGGGTAAGGATTGCTGTAGTTCAGCGAAGTCAAGAAGGAGTCTTGTCTTGTGCTCATCATGTGTGTACAGTCTACAATTAATGCAACAAAATAACTTTACATCAAACTTGTTCATTTGGGTCTGTTATCCAAAAGTTTGTATCGAATGTTTAAATGGTGTTTCAACCAATCAAATGCAGCAATAATAAAAGATGACAATTATTACTAAACTGTGAGCATATTAGCATGCAATCATCGTAGGGACAGTTAATTGTCTTGAAATCTTGCTCCTATATCTGTGACTAAAATTACCTTATACTCATGTTAACAGAAAAATACCCACTGCTGGCGACTGGAGGAGAAGGAAGAAAGGGGGGATTTTGCTTGATGAACGTAGATAGCACCGCTCTGAATGAGAACCAATGGCAAGTACTAATATATGCGTCGAAAGTGTACGATGAATTGGTCATATAGTGCGGCAGCGACCCATTCTTGTGGAGTTTGATGGTCCTCTGGTAGCAGCCCGGCCTGACCGCATAGGGTACCGGGTTGGCTCCCCCCTTGTACTGGAGAGCCAGGATGTCTCCCTGCTTAACACTGATGATCACCGACCTTCCTAACTTAACATACGAGACACCGTCGTACACATTGGGGTAGACCGACTTATACGAGGTGCTACCCACAAGCTTTAGAGTCACTTTCTGGGAGGAATTCCGGAAGACCGGTCTCCACACCAAAAAGCGAACTCTTCCTCTTGGTACCCTGTTTATATCAAAATATGCCTGCAAAGTAAGAAGATATTACAGCCATTGTTTGTAGTGACGATATTTTCAGCATTATAAGCTATAATTGTATATAGTATACTTAAACTATACTTTATGCTTAAATTATTCATTCATTCAAAGAAGCGTGACGCGGTTCCATTAGCATTGATGGTGGAGCAGCAGATCTGTGTCTCAGTTGGCTCTTTCAATGGAGGACGAGATATAAGGTGGCTTTGATAATTTGACACTTGCTTTAGTGGTCACGTTCAGACTAGATATAGGCGCTTGAAAAACGAACTAATGTGGCCCATTTCCCAATAAGAATCGTAAAAAAACGTTTTCATTTTACCATTCAAGATAGAAGTTTATCATCGAGACTTGATACCCTGCTCTTTGAGAAGAGTGTCTGCAGACACTCTCAATCTCTGTATTATTACCTACACATTATTACCCACACCAAGGCATTTGATAACGTCAGTCAGTTGCTGGGCACAGGTTTGCATGAGAAATATGTCAGGAACAAAAAACAGTTTGTATAATAATGATATTTAGAAGGTACAGGACACGAGAATACCCTGTTCTGTTTCTCATTTATCTTTACTCACCTCGAATGCTGTGATGGATCCATTGTGTGGTACTGTGTACATACTGGGAGATGTCATATTACCCAATAGATCGCCAATCACAATCACCATACCATCTGTGCTATTGTTGTCAATAGAGGTGAGATTTACTATCGACCCAAAGCCAACCGTCTGATTCACGTGGGGTGGCAGCCTGTCCTGCCCACTCACTGGTCAACAAGAATACAATTGTTTCAGAAATTTTCTTTGCTGGAAAGTTCCTTTTTTAAAAGGCATATAGTGGCCATTTTTATTTTATTCTTTAATCACAATATTGGCCTGAATAAAATTATATATATATATCCCATGTTTTTATATTATTCAATTAAATTATTTTGACATGAGTCACATTTTCCTTTTTTCAAACTAAGCTTCATGACATTAATGTACTTACCGAGATGACACCATATGCAGAGCAGCAGAACGACGCCTGCAAAGTGCTGCACGACCAAGGTCTGAAACATTACCACCCAAAATGTTACATCATCCAAAGTGTATTTTAAAGATATATCAAAGCACACACTGTGGTTCAAAAGTGTGGAGTTTATGAGACACATGCAGAACACTTCCTAAAGACCACGTGGTTATCTGGTTGAAATCTCAACCAGATGACCAATATATTCTGATGTGATTTTCACGATTTGAATATCTAGTCCAGTTTAAGACATGAATATCTAACCTGTATTATATAATTCAATATTTGCATATTACATACATATATTTTTTTCTCAGAAATGAACCAACCTACACACGCAGAAATAAACACACACACATGAAGACAAGAGGGGTATGGGACCTGTATTCACTAAGGTATATGACCCAGTATGTGGGGATCAGAGGGGTATGGAGGCTGTACTCACTGAGCTATATGACCCAGTATATGGGGACCAGAGGGGTATGGAGGCTGTATTCACTGAGCTCTATATGACCCAGTATGTGGGGACCAAAGGGGTATGGAGGCTGTATTCACTGAGCTATATGACACAGTATGTGGGGACCAAAGGGGTATGGAGGCTGTATTCACTGAGCTATATGACACAGTATGTGGGGACCAGAGGGGTATGGAGGCTGTATTCACTAAGGTATATGACCCAGTATGTGCAGACCAGAGGGGTATGGAGGCTGTATTCACCGAGGTATATGACCCAGTATGTGGGGACCAGAGGGGTATGGAGGCTGTACTCACTGAGCTATATGACCCAGTATATGGGGACCAGAGGGGTATGGAGGCTGTATTCACTGAGCTATATGACACAGTATGTGGGGACCATAGGGGTATGGAGGCTGTATTCACTGAGCTATATGACACAGTATGTGGGGACCAAAGGGGTATGGAGGCTGTATTCACTGAGCTATATGACCCAGTATATGGGGACCAGAGGGGTATGGAGGCTGTATTCACTGAGCTATATGACCCAGTATATGGGGACCATAGGGGTATGGAGGCTGTATTCACTGAGCTATATGACCCAGTATGTGGGGACCAAAGGGGTATGGAGGCTGTATTCACTAAGGTATATGACCCAGTATGTGGGGACCAGAGGGGTATGGAGGCTGTATTCACTGAGGTATATGACCCAGTATGTGGGGACCAGAGGGGTATGGGGCCTGTATTCACCGAGGTATATGACCCAGCATGTGGGGACCAGAGGGGTATGGGGCCTGTATTAACCGAGGTATATGACCCAGTATGTGGGGACCAGAGGGGTATGGAGGCTGTATTCACTAAGGTATATGACCCAGTATGTGGGGACCAGAGGGGTATGGAGGCTGTATTCACTAAGGTATATGACCCAGTATGTGCAGATCAGAGGGGTATGGGGCCTGTATTCACCGAGGTATATGACCCAGTATGTGCAGATTAGAGGGGTATGGGGCCTGTATTCACCGAGGTATATGACCCAGTATGTGGGGACCAGAGGGGTATGGAGGCTGTATTCACCGAGGTATATGACCCAGTATGTGGGGACCAGAGGGGTATGGAGGCTGTATTCACTAAGGTATATGACACAGTGTGTGGGGACCAGAGGGGTATGGGGCCTGTATTCACCGAGGTATATGACCTAGTATGTGCAGACCAGAGGGGTATGGAGGCTGTATTCACCGAGGTATATGACCCAGAATGTGGGGACCAGAGGGATATGGGGCCTGTATTCACTACGGTATATGACCCAGTATGTGCAGACCAGAGGGGTGCGGGAATAATGAATGGTTGCTATTGGCACGTGAACACAATGAGGTCATTTAGTGCCAAAACTGTAAACAACATTTACAGCACAAACGCTTAACAATACCATTTACAAAATATTAATTATAGATATAAATATGTATATTTTGATAAAAAAAAGACTTTTAGTGTTGTGTGGTGCTTTGCAGTACTAAATGGAGTTAATAATGAATATGGGTTAAAAACGACATTCTCAAAGAAATATTAAAAATAACGTTCGTAACCCTGATACATTAAGATATTGCAGTATGTATAGACCAGTGGAGTGTATTCGGTAAGGTATATGATAGGATATGTATATGCCAGTGGAGAATGGAGACTCTATTTGGTAAGGTATATGATAGGATATGTATATGCCAGTGGAGTGTGGAAACTGTATTCAGTAATGTATATGATGAGATATGTGTATATCAATGGGGTCTGGGGACTGTACTCAGTAAGGTATATGATGTATTATGTGTGGACTAGAGGGGTATGGGGGCTATATTCATATCCATACAGTGTATGTGTACCAGTGTTTATAAGGTGTTCATCATATATTGAAAAGTACAACGATGGAAAAGGGACTGTGTGTTTACTGGTATCTAAGCAGACTCCCCTTACCTTCAAATCCCGCATGCTGGTCTGCTTGCCGATCAATATCTCAGCTTGGTTTTCATGTGTTTGTCAGTACCCTGGTACCTTGGTACGTCTATTCCCTAGACTAGGATAGGGTGATGTCACCTTGTGCTGTCGTGAATGTCTGAACTTTAATAGAATAGCACTATGTGAGAAGCGTCATGGCCAAGCTTGGACTAAGGGTAGATGATGTTCTGACCTAATTTTAGCTCAAGTTGAACTTTGCTGTCACGCAAGACTGCTCCAACAAGGCTTCAGGTTCAACAAAGTGTGACTGAACTATCATGATCATGAGGTTGTCATGTATCATGAGTCATGCCCTCTGGAAAAAGCTCTTCCTCAAATGTTTAAAGAAAAAAAATGCCAAATGAAAATTCTACCCATAACATCGAACTCGTATGTGTGTATGTATATATATATATATATATATATATATATATATATATATATATATATATATATATATATATATATATATATACAGAAAGAGAATGTGTTTTCGATTTGACTCTCAGACAAGCGCAAAAGCTATATATCTAACTGTAACTACATTTACAGCAGAAGGTTGTTCAAATATATATCAGCGAGGCAAATTCTTGTGCAGACAAACTTTGTTTTCTCTTTGTTTAAAAGATACCTTTGTATAACGCATGGACAAATTATAAATAATATCAACAAGAATGAGATAATTGAGGTTGCAGTAGATGATACCGAGAGGATCTTCTGATATATTTTTATTTTAAACAAGAGATATCCCGACCGGAAGTAGGTAGAACTCCCTCTACCGTCAGAGGTCACCTTAAATAGACTGAACTGTTAACGATTCGTGAAAACACTATTTCACATTTCATATGTTCCTCGGTTCTCGTTTTATCTATTGTATGTTGTTCTTTATCAAATTATCATGGTGAGTGGGAATAATAAGTCATTATTTGAGTGATTTGGCGACATGTCATTTATGATGTGTATATCACACAGATATAGATAAAAATAGATGATTAATGGGCCAAAAGCCGACGAAAAAAAACTTACAATTCAGGTCTTTAAAACATGAATTAAGTGTTTAGGTTTTCTGTTGTTTTCGATGCTGTTTTGTTTCAGCTTTTTTGTCACTTTAAACATCATTTCAGTGTTTTCATGACGAGACATATTTGTAGCAACGTAGTTTTGAAATCTTATTTTATCCACAGAAAAGGTCATGGACAGCATTTTATCGAGGATATTGATTTCCCAGTAAAATGAATTCAAAAGAGTGTCAAACCAGATACGCATTCAATAGGACTTAACCATTTCATTTGACAAAACTTCTTTAAATTTCCTGAACTTAAGCTTATATTCAAAATTGAATAGATATGCATGTAAATTATTTAAATTAGCCAGATAGATTTTGGAGATAATGCAGTATAAATTAATGCAATGGATCAAACATGGTAATGTTTTTCACAAATAACAAACTCGTCTTTGCCTTTAGCTTTGTCAATATTGAGTAAAAGTGACCCTTCCTAAAATCACCATCTCATTTTATTGTTCTGCACATTTATTTGCAGTAGGTACAGATGCACAATAAAATAACTTTGATGAAATAGCAAAATTACTAATATATACAATCAGTTATTCATCGTAGTAAGTATAATATATTTTTTTTATTCTTCATGATCTGTGTTTGGGATGATCATGTGATACTTTCAGTTTTGAGTGTGGACAATAGTTGCTGGATTTGTCGGTTCAAGTGTGTTTACAGCCTTTTTTTCTCCTTATCATTTTATATATCCGAGAAGCAATTATTGAGCTCTAAATGCATGACAAAATATCTGTTTTCACCAGAAGAACTCTTCTTCAATTTGCAGGAATTATTATTCTCCAAGGCCACGGGCCGTGGCGCAGTTGGTTAGAGCGCCAGTTCCTCTGTGGTGATCCAAAGGTCGTGGGTTCGATCACCGGCCGTGCCGACATTGAATTGTTTTTAAAGCAATCAATCGTTTTACAATTTTTCACTTCAAAGGGCAGGGCATACCAATTTCTTGGCGCATATGCAGGAAAAGCCCGGTCCCCATACGTTTTTGAATTAGTTTTGGGAATTATGTATTCATTGTATTACACATATACATTATAAAATATATATACTTCAAAAAGTGAAGAAAACTGAACGTAAACAAGTTTTATCTAGCAAATACTGTATACAGACAAATTTTCGCGACCTTTTTATTTTCGCGTTAATTCGCGCCAGGACGTCATTCGCAAAATTAAATGGACGCGAAATTATGGTAGACTATTTCTTTGTGTATTTAGAGCCAAAGATATTAATTATATCGCTTTTAATTATTATCGTTTATAGCACTCCATCGGCCGTAAATCATCGTGATAATATTTGGTAAATACCTTTATTTATCATTTAAAACGCAATTAAAATCGATCCACGTGTGAAAGCATTTCTGTCAACAGGGAAGACATGACTCAAAGCAGTGGAGACAATGACGAAACGCAAAACTGTGAACGATGTGTAATGGATTGATTTCCCGCCACTGATAGAGTTGCTATTTTACATATAGCCGGAACCTGGTTCCGTTCCGTTTGTACTCAATAAAGATTACTATGATATATGCACCCGCAATGGCAGCGTCTTGTTATGATTCTCCTTGATCATTATATTTGGCGACGAGGATTTGGCTACTTTACACCCCGGACAATCAAAATAAACTGTGTAAGCATGAAGATGGAAGTCTATAGCATATGCAGGACCGGAGTTTGGGTGAGATAATTCCTTGTAACAGGCCCCCAGAGATGTGTGAAGTTGGCCCAGTACCCACGGAAAGCCTCCCGCCGTCAGAGCACGTGTATCGTCTGCTGCTGCCAGCCCAGCCAGCCTGGCACGTTGTAAAACTTGGGGAGGAACACTCAGCACGGATCAAGGGACCGGAGTCAAAACAAACTGTGTAAGGCTGCCCCATCACCCAGTAGACTGTGTGAAAAGACAATAAACAATGTGTATTCAGCCTGCAAACCAAGTAAATGTTCAACAAATGTCCAGTCCAGCAGCGTATCCCCTGTGTGTAAAGTCCAGTTTGGGCCCCCAAGTGTAACTTTGGTTGTGTGCCACTGGTGAAGGGTAAGTCCAGTCAGAGCCCCCATTTGTCTATGGTAGCGTGCCTACTGGTGAAAATCTGCTGTTCAGTGTGGCCCCCATGTCTGTAGGTCTGTCAGTTTGGTAGTGTGCCGACTCAGTGTAGTGCGTGCCCCCAGTACTGTAGATCGGTCAGATTTGGCTGTGTGCCAACTGTGTAAAAGTCCAGTCAGTGCCCCCAAGTACTTTGGTTGTGTGCCACTGGTGAAAATTCAAGATGGCTGAAGGGATCCAGATACCCCCTGTCACCCTGTTCGACACTGAAGCAGGGACCCAGAAAACCAACTTGGGTCCAAAGTGGGACCAATGGCTGCTCAGGTTCGAGAACTTTGTAGCTGCTCTCGGCATCACTGGAGATGGCGCCGACGCGCGCAAGAGGGCGCTACTCCTGCACTTCGTGGGACCGAAGACCTTTGAAGAGTTCCAGACCATTCCTGAAACTGGCACTACCTATGCGAAGGCCAAGGAAAAGCTGACTGGACACTTCAAGCCTCAAGTAAATGTGGAGTTCGAGAAAGCGTCATTCAGAAGGCTGCGGCAGGAAAAGGGTGAAGGCATAGACGCGTACCATACCCGTCTTAGGCAGCAGGCCAAGGCGTGTGCCTTCCCAGCCGGGCAGCTGGATGGCGAGTTGAAGAGTCACATTCTTCAGACAACTCGCGACTCAAAGCTGAGGAAGAAAGGTCTGGGCACCACGATGACTCTGGCGCAAGTGCTTGCTGAAGGGAGAAACAACGAACTGTGTAAGTCCCAGAATGAAGAAATAGAGCGCACACTGCACCGTGAGGACACCAAAGGTGCGAGTGTCAATGCCATGCACAAGCAGACCAGGTCGACGCCCCAGAGGAAAATGGGTCAACCCCCCGCAGCGGGTCGACCGGCACAGAAGAAAACGTGCTATAACTGTGGCCAGGCGTACCCACACCCTGGTGGCCCGCAGTCCTGTTCCGCATATGGAAAGGACTGCCACAAGTGCGGAAACAAGCATCATTTCGCAAAAATGTGCAGGGCGACCAGTGCTACAAATACCTCAAAAAGACAGAACCAGCACCAGAGAAGACCTCGCAGAAGGCACAACAAAAAATATAATGTCCATGAAGTCACACATGCCACTGGTGATGCGAGTGAAAGTGACAATGACAGTGACAATTATTTGTTTAATATAAATGTAAATTCCAATAAACAACCAAAATTTGAGGTAGCTATAGATGGGGTCCAGGTGCAGGTGATGGCTGACACAGGCGCCACCTGCAGTGTGGTAGATCACAAGACCTTTGTCAGATCTTTGCAACAGTATGTCAGATTAGTGAGTACAGAGGAGAGCATCACACCATATGGGCAAGAAAGTGTAAAACCAATAGGTGTTTTTTCAGCCACAGTATCAGTCAAAGACACGTTCATAGAAGAGAAGTTCTTTGTCATGCCTGGTAAGAGTGGATGTCTCTTGTCTGGCTGTGCCAGTGAGAAATTAAAACTTGTAAAGATTAATCATGGCCTGAGGGTTAATACAGTACAAGCACAAGACAGTACTAGTGTAGAGTCGCTCCTGCGTGAGCACCCAGAGCTTACAAGTGGCATTGGTTTGTTAAAGGATTTTGAAGTAGACTTACACATTGATGAATCGGTGACACCAGTGGCGCAGAGACACCGGCGCATACCATTCCATATAAGAGCGAAAGTTGACAAAGAGTTGCAGCGCTTGATCGATTTGGACATAATTGAGCCGGTTGAGGGCCCGACGCCATGGGTCTCCCCGATTGTTGTAGCGCCAAAGCCGAAAAATCCGGATGAGGTCCGTATATGCATCGACATGCGAGCGGCTAATAAGGCGATAATCCGTGAGAGGCATCCGATGCCCACGGTTGATGACGTCATAAACAAGCTGAATGGTGCGACCGTGTTTTCAAAGATTGACTTGCGAAGCGGCTACCATCAGTTGTTACTGAGTGAGCGGTCGAGGTACATAACGACCTTCACGACACATAGCGGCCTGTACCGATACAAGCGTCTGAATTTCGGTATATCGAGCGCTAGTGAGGTGTTTCAGAAGGTGATCAACGACACGATTACCGATATCCTTCGGTCTGAGAACATCTCTGACGACATCATTGTCGGCGGAATAGGTCAGCAAGACCACGACAGGATCTTGCTTGACACGCTGATCCGACTGCATGAGCGCGGACTCACCGTAAACCTGCCGAAGTGTGTGTTCAGTAAGCCGAAAGTCGAGTTTTACGGCATGATTTTCTCGGAGCATGGTGTAGCTCCTGCGATGGATAAAGTCGAAGCACTACGCAATATGAGTACACCTGCGAATGTGGGCGAGGTTCAAAGCCTGCTCGGAATGGCGAACTTCAGTTCTCGGTTTATTCCGAGCTTTGCTACCGTCACTGCGCCGCTGCGTGAGTTGACCAAGTCTGGTGTCAAGTTTGAGTGGAGTGACGCTCAACAGAAAGCATATGAGCACATTGTGAGTGTATTGTCAAAGCAACCTGTCCTAGCTTATTTTGACATAGGTAAAAAGACTGAAATCTATGTGGACGCATCACCAGTGGGCCTAGGAGGAATCCTCACCCAAGTGGATAAGAGTGGGAAGAGGAAAGTGGTGGCGTATGGGAGCAGGTCGCTGACAGAGACAGAACAGAGATACTCGCAGATTGAGCGTGAGGCGCTAGCTTGTGTCTGGGCATGTGAAAAATTCCATCTGTATATCTATGGAAGCCCAGCCACTGTGATCACTGATCACAAGCCACTGATCAACATGTACGGTCAAGTTGGAGCGAAACTGCCAGCGCGTATCGAGCGCTGGGCGCTCCGTCTCCAGCCTTATGATCTGCAAATCAGGTTCGAGCCAGGAAAAAAGAACCCTGCAGATTACTTGTCCCGTCACCCGGAGAACAACGCAGACCCCGGCAACAGGGCTGAGAAGGTCGCAGAGGAGTATGTGTGCTTCGTATCCAAGGAATGTGTCCCGAAAGCGATGACAATGGAAGAGATCACTGAAGCCACAGACCAAGACGCCACACTGTGTGCCGTGAGAGATCTGGTGAAGTCAGGACGGTGGTACTTGGCGGAGAAAATGTCCCCTATGGTTGACGACCAAGCTGTCGCATCATACGCCAAGCTGAAACATGAACTAAGTGTGACTGCACAAGGTGTAGTGCTTAGGGGAACCCGTATATGTGTCCCAGAAAACCTGCAGAAGAGAGTTGTAGAGATTGCCCACCAGGGGCACCAAGGTGTAAATAAGACGAAAGCTCTAATCAGAGAGAAAGTCTGGTTTCCAGGACTGGACAGTTGTGTGAAAGCTGAGATCAGCGGCTGCGTGGCGTGCCAGGCCAACCATGATGCGCGACCGCGCGAGCCGCTACGCATGACTGAACTACCAGACCGGCCTTGGATTCACCTGTGCACTGACTTTTTTGGGCCGCTCCCGTCTGGACACTATCTCTTGGCCATCATGGACGAGTATAGTCGGTTTCCAGAAGTAGAAGCAGTGAAATCCATAGCTGCATCAACTGTCATACCTATATATGACAAAGTGTTCTCATCACGAGGCATACCTGAGAAACTAAAATCGGACAATGGTCCACCTTTTCAAGGTGAAGAGTTTCAGCAGTTTGCCAAGGAAATGGGTTTTAAACACCAGCGAGTCACCCCATACTGGCCTGAGGCTAATGGCCAAGCTGAATCATTCATGAAATCGCTGGGAAAAGTCGTGAAATGCGCACAGCTGGAAGGCAAGCCATGGCGTAGAGAGCTCCAGAGGTTTTTGCGGAGTTATAGAGCCACGCCCCATGCGTCTACAGGCGTAGCTCCCGCCACTGCCTTGAATGGCTACCCCATGAAAATCCAGCTACCAGAAGTCACGGAACTCACTCACCCAGGAGATGAGAGAATTCGACAGAATGACCGTGAAGCAAAAAGAAAAATGAAAATGTACGCTGAGCAGAGAAGGAACATTAAACCTAGTAGTGTGGAGCCCGGTGACGAAGTGCTGATGAAAAACGTCACTAGTAAGGGCAAAACCACCTCCAAGTTCCACGCGGAACCGTTTCAAGTTGTGGAAAAGAAAGGTTCCATGATAATTGCAGAGCGTGGAGGTGAGAGGAAGGCTAGAAACTCAGCTCATTTCAAGAAGATTCACACTGGAGAGAAGCCATATAGTGTTGATGATATCCCAGAGCCTGCTCATCTGGAATTTGAAATGCCTGACCCATACGAGCCACCCACACCACATATCCCACATGTTCAATTGCCAGAGCCAGTGCAACCGGGATCTGAACCTATCCCACAGGTTCCACCACTGCCAATTCTGGCAAGTCCTAACACTGTAGGAACTCCTGTGCGCAAACAGCCAGCCAAAGCTGTTCCGCACACCCCGCCAAGGTCAGTCCGTCCCAGGAGACTGACAAGGCAACCAGCATATTTGAAGGACTATGTGACCAAACCCTAAGTTCGAAAGTGAAATTGGTCAAATGTGTGAAATGCAACATATTTTCATGACATTTTATGTTTAAATGAATGATGTTATTTTGAATTTGCTAAAGAAATGATCCAAAGACAGTTCAGAGACTTTAATTTAAACTCAGAGACAGTAAAAGTAAAGAGAAATAATTTTCATTTTAATTTCCATATCTGAATATGACAGTGATGTGAATCTATGCTTTTCATTCAATGAATATGGTAAAAATGATTTGAGTGTGAAATCTATATTTTTCATTTAATTACTATGGTAAAATCTCTAGCATGAATGTTTGTAAATGTTCAACTTTAAAGAGATATTTTTACTTTTCTGTTCAAGGGAAAAGAGAGTGTATTATAGAATTGGAATTGAAAATGTATATTTCACTTGATAGCAAAATGTGAGAATGGTTCATTGTTACCATGTTGTGTTCAATTTAGAATTATTGGTTAAAGCATAAAAGTAAAACAAGAAGGTTTGAGCTTCATATTTTATTGCTCAATGTTTATTTTACAAAACAGAAGTATTTGTTTATACAGGTATTTTATTGGTACAAGATATGTCTAAAAGTTTGGGGAGATGTAATGGATTGATTTCCCGCCACTGATAGAGTTGCTATTTTACATATAGCCGGAACCTGGTTCCGTTCCGTTTGTACTCAATAAAGATTACTATGATATATGCACCCGCAATGGCAGCGTCTTGTTATGATTCTCCTTGATCATTATACGATGGAGTGCTATAAACGATAATAATTAAAAGCGATATAATTAATATCTTTGGCTTAAAATACACAAAGAAATATTCTACCACGTGTTATAGTTTTGACGCTAAGATGAAGGACGTCACGTACATCGTGTTACGTTTTCGATGTGCGGAACACGGTAAATTTGATGTGCGGCAACACGAAGAGAAGCCAGGGATCCATCGTTGCGCAATATATTAAATTTTTCAATGCGAGTTGATACACTCCATTTGTTTTCACGCCAAAAATAAGAGCTTGTCCCCGCCACTCCCGCTTTTTAAAATGACGACCTCGTATTGCAAAATGCATGTTAAATGGATGAATGGTTTAGTTCTGTTCTTGACCTGCCAAGCATATTTTGTGTTAATATTGGGTATATACTTTTATTTATCATTTAAAACGCATGAAGGCATTTCTGTGAAAAAGGGAAGTCACAACTCAAGGCAACACGTGGTCGCAATTTTGAAAGGCGGAAGTGACGGGAAGAGGCTCTTGTTTTTAGCGCGAAAATGATTAATATTAACTCGCATTGAAATATTAATATATTGCGCAATAATGGATGGTTTTGTTCTGTTCTCGACCTGCAAAGCGTAATTTGTGATAATATTATGTACTAGAAATCCAAAATTCGCGAAAATAAAACGGCGCGAACCTGTCGAAAACGGCGATGGCGTGAAAATAACTAGGCGCGAATTTTTCTCTGTATACAGTAATCTGATGCATATAACTAATTCACAAATTTGCCAGTTTGTCCGGGGCGTCACGACTTTGGCATTTATCTCTATTATTATTTCACAGATTATGACAAAACAGTTGTGAGGCAAAAAAGTCAAGGTTAGATGGTGTTGCCGCCACTTGGCAACATCCATTGTTTGTTGTTATGCCAAATAGGTCGGAATTTAAAACGATATGATGTCTAATAAGATATTCTGATAAGCAACTCTGAGAAATTGAGAGAAATATCACACTGATTTTGAAAAGTATATAAGATGTCCATCTCAGAGTTATAACATTAACATTCTTGATATCATTCACAGGTATCATCCTTTGGCATATTTATAGATGGATTACAAGTAAGAAACAATGTAATAGAATGTGAAGCTCCTAAGGTATCATTTGTGCTTCGCACTTCGCTCCAGACCTCTACTTCCATTTCAATATTTTTGTCACTTAACTTACGTATTTCTATGAAGCTCTGGAGGTATCATTCGTGCCTCGCACTTCGCTTTTCAAGCTTCGCTATATTCGTACTTCTACTTCGCCATATTCGCATTTCTACTTCGCTGTATTTGCATTTCCACTTTGCTTTTTCGCCCTTCTACTTCGCTATTTTCGCATTTCTACTTTGTTATTTTCGGCCTTCGTCTTCGAATCTTCTCCCTTCGCCTTTAGCAAACTTTATATACTACAGTAAGCTGCTCACTGATTGGCTACTTGGCAATGCAATACGAAGTGCGAAGATAAGAAAGGCGAAGATAGCGAAGGCAAAGGGCGAAGATAACGAAGGCAAAGGGCGAAGATAACGAAGGCAAAGGGCGAAGATAGCGAAGTAGAAGTGCGAAAATAGCGAAGTAGAAGGGCAAAGTTAGGGGCGAAGTACGAAGCACGAATGATACCTCCAGAGCTTCATAGGAGGTATCATTCATGCCTCGCACTTCGCTTTTTAAGTTTCGCTATATTCGTACTTCTACTTCGCCATATTCGCATTTCTACTTCGCTGTATTCGCATTTCTACTTTGTTTTTTCGCCCTTCTACTTCGCTATTTTCGCATTTCTACTTTGTTATTTTCGGCCTTCGTCTTCGAATCTTCTCCCTTCCCCTTTAGCAAACTTTATATACTACAGTAAGCTGCTCACTGATTGGCTACTTGGCAATGCGATACGAATTGCGAAGATAAGAAAGGCGAAGATAGCAAAGGCGAAGTGCGAAGATAGCGAAGGCGAAGGACGAAGATAGCGAAGTAGAAGGGCGAAGTTAGGGGCGAAGTACGAAGCACGAATGATACCTCCAGAGCTTCATATATTTCCGCACTTCTACTTTGCCATTTTCTCACTTCTACTTCGCTACTTTTACATTTCTACTTCGCTATTTTAGCCCTTCGCCTTTGTATCTTCGCCCTTCGCCGTTTGCAGTTAAACGGTGAACATTTTGAAGTAACAATGAAGCTCTGGAGTAAGGCAAAAATAAAAGAAATGAAATTGCGAAATAGAGAAGTAGAATGGCGGGGATGATACCTCCAGAACTTCATAAATAGATGTCAAGTTCAACGCCGAGGTAAGAAAAGGTCATAAGGACATATCGTCTGCTATCGTCTCATATATCGTCTGGCATATCGTCTGCTAAGGGCCTTTGACCCGCCACGGGTCTCCCTCATGTTAGAAAGTGCCTGATTCATATTTCACAAAGTTTTATCATTCTAGCTGTTGGTGGAATAATTCCTTTTCTCACCACCATCATGATGCGTGAGCAACTGTCCACAGGACATTTGCAAACGAACTGACATGAAGTCTTGCCCCCTTCCACCTCCGAGGTCCCGATGAAGTTACATGGAGAGCGCCTACCACAGAACTGTGAACATTCATTGCCTTGTGTGTCATACTCAATAAACAAAGATGCTGCATGGTGCGGACACGTCGAATCTACGCTTACACATACGATATCTTCTCCCACTAACGAAATGTTCATCTCAGAAAAAGTCATCGTCGTTTCCATGGACGTTGCAAGGAAGAATGGGTCGATGTCCTGTTTGGTGAGCGCTAAGCACGTGCCTGTGTCGCCATCTATGAGCATGCTGATGTTGGTCTGGACATGTTCTTTGTACCAGTAGGGCCTGTACAATGTTATATTTGACATGGTTGTTTGTACGCCAGAGGAGAGTTCAGTGGTTGTTATTGCAGTAGTCACTTCCAGCGCCTGCGCATCTAAAAGGAAGAATCAATCTTTTGCTCGGATATCTCAATGATTGTTGACAAAAAATCCATCGTATTTACAATAATCCTATCTAATATATTTATCACTCATTAATTGAAATTTCACACTTTATACAGGACCATTATCCATTTGACTATTACTATTGACTTATTTTCCAATCATGATGTTGGCACATGTACATGTAAGTATATTGAAGACCTACCATTGCACGTGACCGTGATGCCATCCTCCCAGGTTCCTTCTGGTGGTTCGAAGGCATCGGACGAGGGATGTTTTGCACTGTAGGCTCCAGCAAGACAGTTCGTATTGCTTATACGCCATTTGAAAGAATCGCTGCTCTCATAAAAGATGTATCCTATGGTATGCTGGTATGTCGGTCTGCCACTACACGCCAGGGCATTTCTTGAATATATGCCATTGAGAAAGTCCCAAGGACTTATGAAACCCGCCACTGACAGCTGAGAGCATGCCGCTGAAACATGAAACAGCATACTAAAGGTTATATCAGGTCAGATTAAAGCCTTCAATCCGGACTCAACTGTCCTTTTACCGATGAGAGGCTTGATAATATTCATCAACATGAAACAGCATACTTAAGGTTATATCAGGTCAGATTAAAGCCTTCAATCCGGACTAAACTATCCTTTTACCGATGAGAGGCTTGATAATATTCATCAACATGAAACAGCATACTTAAGGTTATATCGGGTGAGATTAAAGCCTTCAATCCGGAAATCAACTGTCCTTTTACCGATGAGAGGCTTGATAATATTCATCAACATGAAACAGCATACTTAAGGTTATATCAGGTCAGATTAAAGCCTTCAATCCGGACTCAACTGTCCTTTTACCGATGAGAGGCTTGATAATATCCATCAACATGAAGCAGCATACTTAAGGCTTATATCAGGTGAGATTAAAGCCTTCAATCCGGACTCAATTGTAATTTTACCGATGAGAGGCTTGATAATATTCATCAACATGAAGCAGCATACTTAAGGTTATATCAGGTGAGATTAAAGCCTTCAATCCGGACTCAACTGTCCTTTTACCGATGAGAGGCTTGATAATATTCATCAACATGAAGCAGCATACTTAAGGTTATATCAGGTCAGATTAAAGCCTTCAATCCGTACTCAATTGTCCTTTTACCGATGAGAGGCTTGATAATATTCATCAACATGAAGCAGCATACTTAAGGTTATATCAGGTGAGATTAAAGCCTTCAATCCGGACTCAACTATCCTTTTACCGATGAGAGGCTTGATAATATTCATCAACATGAAGCAGCATACTTAAGGTTATATCAGGTGAGATTAAAGCCTTCAATCCGTACTCAATTGTCCTTTTACCGATGAGAGGCTTGATAATATTCATCAACATGAAGCAGCATACTTAAGGTTATATCAGGTCAGATTAAAGCCTTCAATCCGGACTCAATTTTCTTTTTACCGATGAGAGGCTTGATAATATTCATCAACATGAAACAGCATACTTAAGGTTATATCAGGTCAGATTAAAGCCTTCAATCCGGACTCAATTGTCCTTTTACGGATGAGAGGCTTGATAATATTCATCAACATGAAGCAGCATACTTAAGGTTATATCAGGTCAGATTAAAGCCTTCAATCCGGACTCAACTATCCTTTTACCGATGAGAGGCTTGATAATATTCATCAACATGAAGCAGCATACTTAAGGTTATATCAGGTCAGATTAAAGCCTTCAATCCGGACTCAACTATCCTTTTACCGATGAGAGGCTTGATAATATTCATCAACATGAAGCAGCATACTTAAGGTTATATCAGGTCAGATTAAAGCCTTCAATCCGGATTCAACTATCCTTTTACCGATGAGAGGCTTGATAATATTCATCAACATGAAGCAGCATACTTAAGGCTTATATCAGGTCAGATTAAAGCCTTCAATCCGGACTCAACTATCCTTTTACCGATGAGAGGCTTGATAATATTCATCAACATGAAGCAGCATACTTAAGGTTATATCAGGTGAGATTAAAGCCTTCAATCCGGACTCAACTGTCCTTTTACCGATGAGAGGCTTGATAATATTCATCAACATGAAGCAGCATACTTAAGGTTATATCAGGTCAGATTAAAGCCTTCAATCCGGACTCAACTGTCCTTTTACCGATGAGAGGCTTGATAATATTCATCAACATGAAGCAGCATACTTAAGGTTATATCAGGTCAGATTAAAGCCTTCAATCCGGACTCAACTGTCCTTTTACCGATGAGAGGCTTGATAATATTCATCAACATGAAGCAGCATACTTAAGGTTATATCAGGTCAGATTAAAGCCTTCAATCCGGACTCAACTATCCTTTTACCGATGAGAGGCTTGATAATATTCATCAACATGAAGCAGCATACTTAAGGTTATATCAGGTGAGATTAAAGCCTTCAATCCGGACTCAACTGTCCTTTTACCGATGAGAGGCTTGATAATATTCATCAACATGAAGCAGCATACTTAAGGTTATATCAGGTCAGATTAAAGCCTTCAATCCGGACTCAACTGTCCTTTTACCGATGAGAGGCTTGATAATATTCATCAACATGAAGCAGCATACTTAAGGTTATATCAGGTCAGATTAAAGCCTTCAATCCGGACTCAACTGTCCTTTTACCGATGAGAGGCTTGATAATATTCATCAACATGAAGCAGCATACTTAAGGTTATATCAGGTCAGATTAAAGCCTTCAATCCGGACTCAACTATCCTTTTACTGATGAGAGGCTTGATAATATTCATCAACATGAAGCAGCATACTTAAGGTTATATCAGGTGAGATTAAAGCCTTCAATCCGGACTCAACTGTCCTTTTACCGATGAGAGGCTTGATAATATTCATCAACATGAAGCAGCATACTTAAGGTTATATCAGGTCAGATTAAAGCCTTCAATCCGGACTCAACTATCCTTTTACCGATGAGAGGCTTGATAATATTCATCAACATGAAGCAGCATACTTAAGGTTATATCAGGTCAGATTAAAGCCTTCAATCCGGACTCAACTGTCCTTTTACCGATGAGAGGCTTGATAATATTCATCAACATGAAGCAGCATACTTAAGGTTATATCAGGTGAGATTAAAGCCTTCAATCCGGACTCAACTGTCATTTTTGTGACGAGAGACTTGATAAGTCATGATAATACAAACCACGTATGGTAACTATTAAAGTGAGAAATATATTGTTATATTTATCATTGGAGAAAATTATTCTTTTCTTTGTGTTAAATGAAATACGTAGAAAAATAGTTCTCTCCTCATATTAACGATTCAAAATAACTTGATTAATCGATCACATACTCATTATTGATTCAATAATTCAAGGTTACAGTCAATAGACCATTGAAAGTACTGTAACAATATAGCCGCAATAAAGAGTTATAAATATTTAAATCTATAAAGTTAACATTTAACAATAACAAATTAGGAGTTCTCATCACTCTTAAGCACTCTTTAATAATCACTTGTTTTAAAGTTCGATTCGCGAGATAATTATCAAATAATGTTAACATTAACAGTGATTAACCGTACTATTGACCTGAATTTATTCTACTTCTGTCACGCGGTTTTTTCTATCTTAAATTTGTTTCATTTCAAACAGAATAAATTAATCGGAAGCCACATACCTTCTGCTGCACATCCAAAAAATAGAATTTTTATATATCCACACAGCAAAAAATACATTTCTGTATTGTTGAAGCGACAGTATTCCCACAAATGGATGTCGACCCTTTGCATGACTAGCCACTGATAGAGAATATCAATTCCGCTATGAATGTTCACGCTAATAAGGCCAGTAAAACAAATCATTTGTTTATACAATTGTAGCCATATTTACATATTAACACCAGTTTTTAATGAATGGGTTGATTCAACTAATCATTATAAATCAATGCGCTCGAAATAAATGTTTTTATTTCTTATTTATTACGTATCACATTTTATATATTACATATATAAATAATGATATCACATTTGGATCTCAGTGTAAGTGTAATCAAACTGTGTTCATGGCAATGCAATCGCAGGATGCAATCACATTATAATAGTCGAATTGAGGAGCAATATCGGTGAATGGAGGTTACAATGTAAGGGCGACATAGGAGAATGGAGGTAATAATGTAGGGATGATATAGAGAAATGAAGGTCATGATGTTGGTGAGATAAAGAGGAATGGAGGTTATAATGTTGGTGAAATATAGAGGAATGAAGGTTATAATGTTTATGAGATATAAAGGAATGGAGGTTATAATGTTGGTGAGATATCGAGGAATGGAGGTTATAATGTTGGTGAGATATCGAGGAATGGAGGTTAAATGTTGGTGAGATATAAAGGAATGGAGGTTATAATGTTGGTGAGATATAGAGAAATGAAGGTTATAATGTTGGGGCGATGTAGAGGAATGGAGGTTATAATGTTGGTAAGATAAAGAGAAATGAAGGTTATAATGTTGGTGAGATATAGAGGAATGGAGGTTATAATGTTGGTGAGATATAGAGGAATGGAGGTTATAATGTTGGGGCGATGTACAGGAATGTAGGTTATAATGTTGGTGAGATATAGAGGAATGGAGGTTATAATGTTGGTGAGATATAAAGGAATGGAGGGTATAATGTTGGTGAGATATAAAGGAATGGAGGTTATAATGTTGGTGAGATATAAAGGAATGGAGGTTATCATGTTGGGGCGATGTAGAGGAATGGAGGTTATAATTTTGGGGCGATGTAGAGGAATGGAGGTTATAATATTGGTGAGATATAGAGGAATGGAGGTTATACTGTTGGGGCGATGTAGAGGAATGGAGGTTATAATGTTGGGGCGATGTAGAGGAATGGAGGTTATAATGTTGGTGAGATATAGAGAAATGAAGGTTATAATGTTGGTGAGATATAGAGGAATGAAGGTTATAATGTTGGTGAGATATAAAGGAATGGAGGTTATAATGTTGGTGAGATATCGAGGAATGGAGGTTATAATGTTGGTGAGATATAGAGAAATGAAGGTTATAATGTTGGTGTGATATAAAGGAATGGAGGTTATAATGTTGGGGAGATATCGAGGAATGGAGGTTATAATGTTGGTGAGATATCGAGGAATTGAGGTTATAATGTTGGTGAGATATAGAGAAATGAAGGTTATAATGTTGGTGTGATATAAAGGAATGGAGGTTATAATGTTGGTGAGATATAGAGGAATGGAGGTTATAATGTTGGGGCGATATGAATGATTACAATTTAGAATGTTGTGGCAGTACAGTTGAATGGAGGTTATAATGTAGGGGCATTATGGATGATTGGAGTTTACTATTTAGAGGCAATATGGATTATTAGTGGTCAAATGTTGGGGCGATATTGTTAAATGAGTGCTACAATGTGGCATCAATATTGGTTACATGAATTTACAATGTTAGATCAATATGGATGAATGGAGGTTACAATATAGGGGCAATATGGGTGATCGGAGGTCACAATATAGGGCAATATGGGTGAATGGAGGTTACAATATAGGGGCAATATGGGTGAATGGAGGCTTGATAATATTCATCAACATGAAGCAGCATACTTAAGGTTATATCAGGTCAGATTAAAGCCTTCAATCAGGACTCAACTATCCTTTTACCGATGAGAGGCTTGATAATATTCATCAACATGAAGCAGCATACTTAAGGTTATATCAGGTGAGATTAAAGCCTTCAATCCGGACTCAACTGTCCTTTTACCGATGAGAGGCTTGATAATATTCATCAACATGAAGCAGCATACTTAAGGTTATATCAGGTCAGATTAAAGCCTTCAATCCGGACTCAACTGTCCTTTTACCGATGAGAGGCTTGATAATATTCATCAACATGAAGCAGCATACTTAAGGTTATATCAGGTCAGATTAAAGCCTTCAATCCGGACTCAACTATCCTTTTACTGATGAGAGGCTTGATAATATTCATCAACATGAAGCAGCATACTTAAGGTTATATCAGGTGAGATTAAAGCCTTCAATCCGGACTCAACTGTCCTTTTACCGATGAGAGGCTTGATAATATTCATCAACATGAAGCAGCATACTTAAGGTTATATCAGGTCAGATTAAAGCCTTCAATCCGGACTCAACTATCCTATTACAATATAGGGGCAATATGGGTGAATGGAGGTTACAATATAGGGGCAATATGGGGAATGGAGGTTACAATATAGGGGCAATATGGGTGAATGGAATATATACAATGGAATATATCTGCTTTGTGTTATTTTTTTCACCTATTGATTTGACATCTACTTTTGCAAAAGAAATACATATCACAACCAATATGAAGCACGGTCATTGAAATATATTTTCCTGTCCTGAGTTTCCAATTGTATAATAAATAATAGAATGGTAAGTGCTTTCATGCATTTGAAACCCTTTTACTCAATAAATTACAAATTTAGTAGATGTGCTTGTAACTGCTTTACATTACCCTTATTTCAGGAGCTATAATTGCTTTGTCGCTGATATATCAATAGTCCATTTGCTTTGAAAGCAACTGACCTCATAAATTAATCAAAATATTCTATGAAGGAATAGCAAATCAATCTCACAGAGCATGACGTGTTTGTCAGATAAAATAAGTTATTTTGGTACCCAGGCTGAATTCGTGGTCACCAATTAAAAAAACTTGGATATGAGACACAAAATAAATGGGAAGGGAAAAATGGTCATGCTATGACAAGCTTTCAGTTTTTTGTACAATTTTGCTCAAAGCGGGATACACATGATTTCACCTGACAAATTCGTGTTGTCACTGGTAATTAAACTTACCCTCATCATATTGCTTCCCGTGTCCATGATTCTAGGAAATTGTTTCAATGTTTCCAATAGTAACAGAATTAACAAACCATACAATTGTTTCAGTTTAAAAGCATGTCAATAAAGGAAATTATGTATTCTTAAATATTAACATTTAATCAATACTTTCGGCGGGATGCCAATTGGTTTTGCCGAGTAAACTTATAGATGTAGATGTAGATGAATAAAAAACTTGCATAATAATTATATTGACATTATGCATTGTCCATTATTTTGAGACATGAAACTGACAACACATCAAGCCTATCTCAGCAACCAGGTGTTCTCCACGTGAAGCCAGCACAGATTTGTAATCTCCTGATCTAGATTCTGTCTTGTCTCCATTCGGGCCTCTGACAAGTCTGGTCAAAACACATCATAGGTTTTGTCAACGAAACCTTCGTTGGTGTGCATTAAATGTTACAGTACATAATAATAAAAGTATATCAAAACCTGGCCTCATGGAGATTGTATTCTCAAATTCGTGTCATGTCATGTAATTCAAAACTAAGGCAGAATCTGATTGCTGGTTTTAGATCAACAAAAAAGTAAATTTATCACAAATTGCCTGTCCATTGCATGTGAAAATAGCATGGATATTTCCTTTACCACATTTCTCACCTCCATTCAGAGACTGGGGATCATTTAATCATGTACTATGGCACCATTCAAATATAATCGCAAATATTATCCCCCGAGGCTGTCTGGTCACTACTCTGCATTATATCGGTAGTATTGACGGTCTTTAATTTAATCCTCTCACTACCTCTGCCGTCATTGCCCCGTACGACATATTTTTTATTGTTTGTCAAGTCATTTGATATTCATGCTTTCACATTTATTTTCGCCTGAGATATTATAAATCCTTATATCCATACAAGTTTATTTCAATTGATTAAAGTTTGGTTAAGATTTCTTTGAAATGGCTGCAAATTGTTTTATAAATTAGATACCTTGTACCCAGCAACAATGATCAGCACAGTTACATCCCTATTCCATTTTACGCCCTATACATTGTATTGCAATTGCTACATCTGAATGCTGACCTTCTCACCTACTTTCTGTACTGTGAATTACATATATTCCTGTGATCACCCATATTACAATATGGGTGATTTGTTAACAAAAGGAACATAAGCGTACAGATTAATTTATTTGAAAAATAAAACAAAAATTGACAAAAAACATACAGTAGATTGTAGGAAATATTTTCTGGAATGGAGCCGACCCCCTGGTGGAAATTTTTATTTTACCAGGCAGTTAAAGGAAAGAATCTGATTTAAACTGCCACCTGGCAAATATTCCAGCTAGCTGCTGACTAGTACCGTTCTGGCCAGATAGGTCACATATGGGCAAATTTCAGATATATTGCATATATTATCAGAATGATGGTAACCTTAATAAAACACCTGTAGCGCATCTAATGGCATCAGTATTACCCACCCTTTGAACATGAGCATTTTCAATTCGATTCTAGAATTTTAGAATTACTCTTAGTTTTGTAACACGGATGGTTCCTTTTTTTGACAATGATTGCCGACAGGCAATCATTGTCAAAAATAGGAACTATCTGTGTTATTCTGTGATGGGTACGATCATGGGAAATGCGTAGTCATATCCTGTGGGTTGTAATTCGGTTTTTTCTGTGGTCATTATTGTTAAAGCAACTGATGCCACTGTGGAGTGTTCGTCGTGTGCATGCGTAAATTAGACTGGTGCCGCCCTCTTTTCTTTACATTCGGTAGGGGACCAGTCTAGTATTTG
The DNA here is from genome assembly GCA_949316495.1 of Amphiduros pacificus. Lineage (NCBI taxonomy): Eukaryota > Metazoa > Annelida > Polychaeta > Phyllodocida > Hesionidae > Amphiduros > Amphiduros pacificus. Next base: position 43,668,223 of record OX439002.1, on the reverse strand, counting down.
GCGTATGAATACAACAGAAAAGAAGTGCATGATGTAAACAAAGCAGATTATACCTCAGTGATGCGCGTATATATGCGATTTCGAATGAATACGCGCATGTCAATTATTTGTAAAGTATTGATTAGCCATCTTTAGACTGGTTCCCCATCGAGTGTCAAGAACATCGTGTATATACACAGATGGCGGCAACCAGTCTATGGCTGTACGCGCCATTTTCGGGTCACGTGACAGGGTCAAATGAGGTGCGCTTTGTTTACAAATGTTTGTAACGATAATTAAAATATCTTGTTTCATGTATCATTTTTTTAAAATACAGTAGTTGTCTGAGGTATAAAAACAAAACATACACTCGTCGGTCAGCTGTGTGAGCGGATTCAGTTCGTTGGTGATGGCGGACGGATACCCTTCGCCTTCGGCTCAGGGTATCCGTCCGCAATCACCAACTCACTGAATCCGCTCACCCAGCTTCCCGACTCGGTATGTTTTGTTATAACATTCAAAACTGTATGTCATCGTGTTCGCCCATCGTTTCATAAAATTATCTTTCTAAATTGCTTGAAAATGCTTCCCAATCGCTAGAACAAGGAATTGTCAGTAAGTTTAATTCAAATTTGGTGTAAATCGGACAATTAGAACAGAAATAACATGCAAAAGTCTGATCGATGATTTGCGGTTAGCGCCTGAGCGATAATATAGCAACTTACGCAATCAAACCTGAAAAGGCACATCTTTGCATACAGTAGTGCTAAAAAAATCGTTCATATACCAAATTAAATGTTTTCAAAAGAAAAATAAAGATAATTTCAACTGCCCCATCAGTTTGCAATAATTATTTCATTTTGTGGTTTTTTTTTTGTTTATTTTAATTTTTGTTTTGTTTGTTGTAATTTTTGTTTTGTTTATTTTAATTTTGTTTTGTTTATTGTAATTTTTGTTTCGTTTATTTTAATTTTTGTTCTGTTTGTTGTGAATTTTGGTTTGTTATATTTTTTTTTCCATCCGTGTTACATGTGGATCACCACTTTTTCTTGTTTTCATCAGGTTTTGTATGTTTATTAAAGGGATGTTTTTACATCATAAATGTCAATATTATACATTACGGTACAAAACAGCAGGAGATGATCAAGCTTTGTCAGAGACCGGAAGCCATGAAGCCTATAACCATATATGTTTAGTCCAAAGCTTTGTCCATGAGGCGCTGCCACTAAGTGGCAATATGAGAATGGACCATGTTAATCTTACTTTATGATATGGCATCTAAGCAGTTCATTAATGAATGAATGGTTGCTTTACATTTTGGTGAATAAATGGATTCTCAACTGGACATCAACACATAAAGTTTAATTAGTGCCATCAAAATCCAAGTAATGACAACTGTGTCAAATAAATCTTTCATTCATTAATCTCAAATATTGTCATATTCAACAGTCACATCAAGCATGATGTCAAGACACATAATTCAGGTTTTAACATTATTCACCTTTTAACAAATAACAATGTGTTGTGTGGCTGTGTCAAAACCAAATACACGTTAATAATACTTCTCCAGGACATATTCTACAGCGTGGCTTCTAAATTCTACCTTATGTAGGTTTTATATCAGGATGTTTGCTAATTACATGTTTAACCCACTCACATTGCCAAGTATATTTCAACAATGTATTAATATATTTCGTGTATTCATATGCGGGATACTTAAATCAGTTTTGATTGCATTTGAGGCTGCCTTTGCTGAATTATCAACTGCTCTTTCTTTTTAAAATGTAATTGTTTCCTGGTCAACAATTACTATGCAAGCCTTTCCGGCTCTTTTTGAGTCAGTAAATATAGTCAATCTCTGCTCTTAATAGATTGTAAAGTTAAGTTGACTTAGAATTGCTGGAGGTTTCCACATGGTCTCAGCCCAAATGAATAGAACAAGAAGGACTTGTCAGACAGGCCTTACATTATAAAGGTGGCAATGATTCTTTTATAAGAAAAGGGTTTTGGTATATCACTGAACAGACCAACATACTCAGGGTAACAAATAATATCAAAAACTGGATTCTCTGAATTTGCAGCTATCTTTGTTGCATATTGAAGAGCTTGCTTTTCACATCGAAGTACAAGTGGTAACTTAACTGTTTCAATATTTCATTCTTAATAGGATTTAACATATTTGTATATAATATAGCAGGTGTAACAATACTACGCCATCCGGCTGATCACCCCCATCTTAGCCCTCTTCCAGAAGCTAACTCTCACCAGTTTTCCTAGCTGTGATCCCCTGGATCCCCGATCATACAGACATCAACGGCAATGATATGACTGACTGACTTGGATTGGGCTATAAGTGAACCTCTAAGCTTAGCCAACCACTGCTCCTCCGACCGCTACAGACATTGTCTTCCACACAGGTATCATGGTAGATTTAAGACATGGAAACCCCCTCCCTGAATAGCCTACAACCTATCAACGCAGACGGGCGGTAGATGGCGCATATCTCTACCCTCTCTCACACAAGGCAAATCAGAGAGGCACATAGACATGATCAACCACTAGCTAATTCTGTTGATATATACTATTGAAACCGACAACAATCTCTTCTTAGTTATGATATGAATGCAACAAATATAATTTGTTAATCATTGTATGAATTTTAAAAAAAGAATATCAAACAAAAAACAATTAACATCTCGCACAGATGTAAACAGTGGGAGGTTTTCGGTGTTATAGACACAGGGAATCTGAAAAGCTAAGGTGGTGCCGAAATTGTTTAATCAATGCAATGTCAATTCTCGCTTCTGTCAAATACAACTAAAGGGGTGAAATCTGAAATCACAATCTTGGATGAGATCATTTTTAATCGGTGTAAAAAGTTGTTAAGCGGCACAAGCCCCTCAGCACCAGTACCTCTGTGACGATCCAGAAGTCATGGGTTCGATTCTCGGCAATGCCAAGATTGAATTCATATTACAAATTCACATATGAGCTAAGACCCATGCTGAAGAGGTTAACTTGCCACACATCTGTGTAAATCTATGACTTATAGTAAGGATGTACAAAACTAATAGCATGAACATTTAAAAGGTCACTTTGATTATTTGTTTGTTTGTTTGGGGTTTTACATCACTTTAAACATTATTTCAGTCATTTCGTGATGAGACCTACTTGTATAAGCTATAGTGCTGCCTCACCGAATTGTCTTGTCGCAGGTCCTGGACATGACAACCCATCCAATCACAGATTTACAGGGACAACAAGTTAACCCTTTGGCACGGGCCTCAGCTCATGTGGGGAATTGTATCATGAGTTCAATCTCGGCACGGCCGGGGTTCGAACCCATGACGATTGGATCACCACAGAGGAACTGGTGCTTATAAGCTGGCGCTCTAACCAACTGCGCCACGGCCCGTGGTCAAAAGGTCATTTCGAAGATCATATTGCAATATACACAAAACGCTTCATATTTTCATCTTTTATTTTTCAAGAATTTTTTTTTCTTACACCGCTTGATTTTCCACTCATGGTATTTGAATTGTTTCTTTAATAAGACTTTAATAAGACTGTCATTAATACCATGATTGAATATACATGTAGATCAAAATCATGGTGTAAATATTTCTTCTGGGTTATACGTGAGTAATTGCATAAGCGTGTCCAGAGTGTAGATTATTATTTTACCATCAATTTTGCAATGTAAATAACAAGCCTCGTTTATTAAGTGGAGAGTAGTGTCATGTGAAAATAATTATTTGTGCAGCTCTATCAGCATCATCAAATGGCAGGCTGTTTCCACCGTGCCTGTTTGACCGTGTGATTTCAATTAAATTACATCCTTTCTATTTTCTCTTGGCAGCATCTGTTTGCCTTTCAGGCTCATATTTTTATCGAGTTTTGAGCCGCTACAGAGGCCGACGTCTTGTGGGGGTATACTCCTGGCTACGGTCGAACTTAATGACAGACTATTTTCCTTTGGTCGAACACATCAAAGTCAAACTGGGGAATGGTCAAAAACGCCAGCAACCATAATCTTTAGGATACATTATAGTTTGGGTGCCACACAAGTATAAAAGAATTTGTATTACATATGTCTTCAATAAATTGTATATAAACCATGTGAAAAGGGCAAAACTGTATCCACAATAACTCTCTTAATATGGATAAAGGAGAATAGATGTATATGTATGGCATGGGTAGCATGTACGTCATGAGGTCTGGATGTTCGCCTCAACAGACCTCATCCCAATAGTTGCCGGAGACGATTGGAGAGTGTGTGGTCAGTCCGCACATCATCCTCACCTGCTGGTCATTTGGGACCTCCTTCTCTCTGACCTGTATCTCCACGCCGTCACAGGGAGTGCTCGCAGTACACGCGCTGCACTGGTACACACAGCGGTACCCAGTGTCTGTCGGACAATCTATCCTGTAGTCACAACCTGCATCGTAAATATTGAAAAAATGCCATCCATTATTATTTTTTCTCAAAGTTTACATTAATTTTTTCTGGAATAATACAGGCAGAAAACATATCTTCTTGAATAGGATGTTGGTTATTTTATAAGTGTGTACAGTATTGCAGGGGATGGGACGTGGCTAAGTTGGTATGATGTCTGTCTCCAATGTTAAAGGTCCGTGGTTTGAATCCTCGTTGGGACAAGAAGGTTTTGTATGAGAGATATGTATGTCAGAACATACAGAATATATATGTCAGAACATACAGAATTGATTTTTTGGCAAACACAGAAAATGTAAATAATGATTTTATGCCGAAAGCAAAGATAAAACTTCACTTGGGGGTTCTATTTCAGGGCAAACTTCAATCATGCTAACATTGGTCACTTACAACTTAGTATGCCTTACTTTATCAGAGAGGATGGGCTTATTGTGCCATATACCAAACACCACACTATCATTTTAATGGACAAAGATATGAGAAAATTAATATCTTAACAAGTGCACTGAGCTAGGTTTTGGTCTCTTAAATCATAAATAAATGATAAGTTCAGCCTCTTGATTTGTTGGCATTGCCCGCAGATGTGTGTGGTGTTTGATACGAGTGTTGATTTACATATTTTCACACCAATTTCTGTGAAGTTACCTGTATGTGGTGCCCTCTATATTATCAAAATCATGACCATTCCAGTGCTGACATGCAAACGGCCTATTTAGATATATGCATGCCTTCTTTTTCGGCATTATATGCATAAATATCCATTCTTTACATGCCGTATGTGACGGGAGAACATTTTAATAACGGAATTTAAACTCTTCGAATAAGCTGAGCAACTTTGAGCACACTTTAATATCAATATTTGGAAAGTGTAATAAGTTTACAAATGAACTGAAACGTGAAAATACATGTATTGTCCAATATATTGTGATTGATATATATTGGATTGCAACTCACTTTGAATATGTCCGGATACGTTTCTGTTAAAGACGCTGAGCTCCTCCCCACAAGACACATCTCCAGTGATATCTATGTCTACCCGAGAATTGGCTTCAGTTATGACCACCTAAACATAAATAGTACATTTCTGAATTCCAATACATTTATCATGAAAATGTCATCAATCTAATAATTATTATAGCACTCATGAAATGAGTTTTTCAAGCACTTTTTCCTTGCATGATATAAATGTTTATACTCCAAACTTTGCGATCAAATGTTATTACCCATCTTATTTCCCCTACATAAATTTCTGTGCCATTTGAAAGTAGAAGAGTCTTCTGCTAAAATAAAAATCATCCATTGGAAACTTTGTGAACAAACTTTGTTTAACTGACCAGTGAAGGCTGGCAAGTGCAAACACCTGCTTTGTCAAATTTTGCTAACAATGGGGCTCTTTCAGATTGGGACAGTAGAGTGATTTGGCTCACAGAGGCCTGTTTGTCCACCAATATTTGTTTCATGGCAACATATCATCTAAGCATACCCCAAACTTCTGTAAAATTGCCTGTGATCTCTGTGATGTGATGAATGCTTTACGTTAAACACAGAAATATATTCTCCTTTCATACACCGGTTGTTAATGTTGTTTTTATGTTATAGTATCCATGCACTTAATTAGTTGACCAAATATGTGTGATCAGGAAAAAAAATCATGTAAAGATATAAAGCCTTCCAAATATCAAATATCTGAAATACGCATATGCACATTAACACAATGTCAAAACAGTTTAACAAGAAAGTCTTTTCTATAAAAAAGAGATAAATATCGCGCTCATGCACAAGGAAAATACAGTAGCTATTTCCTGTCTTTTCTGTCTTGATTGACATATCTCAGGTCTTACTAAGGTCAACTGCAATTGTCTACAAATTCTGTACACTGAGTTTATATCCTGGTCGACCCTCTTGACAGACTTAAAACAGTTGGAATTGCTTGCGAAGGCTGATTCTAGTTTGTCTTTTTGAAGGCCCTGCGTTCCCAATCAGCTGGATTGTCCAGTTTGTCACTCCAAAACTATCCCCGCCTACATACCAAGGCTTTTGAGTGATATTTTCTAGATTCTACGACTGTATATTATACAGGGCGGCTATGAGGCATGGCCAATGCCCCCCTCTAATTTCCAACAACCCCATCAATTCCAACAACACATATATCAATCCCAACAAGTGATTGAAGTGTACTGAAGATATTTGATAAATCAGATCTATCTTATATGTTATATTTATCTAGAAATATGGTTGTATTCTATAAAGGAGAAGATTTGAACAAATCTATTTGTGTGTGTCCATCAATTCCAACAATTCCATCTATCCCATGAACCAATATAATTCAATATTGATCATACCTTCAGTAAGTATTCTATGTACAGACCTGCACAGTCCATAAGCTCTGTACATTTTCCTACACATATCTGGTAAACCCCATATTTCTAGAAATGAGAAGAATCGGATGTATCTGAACAATTCCATCTTTGGCTACTTCCTATAAATTCCAACAATTCTATCAATCCCATCTATAGCATGTCCTGTCCTTCTGTCTTGATAAACTGGAAGAAACCCATTTATCTGAACTTTCTTCACATATATCAAACCACCCTGCTAATCTATTGATGGTGTTAATGAGGCCCACCTATGGTGAGGTGTGGAATTAATGACTTTATTGTTTCTATCAACCATTTCAATCAGCCCCCTTGTAATCAGAATCAGATGAATCAGAACTAATGCATGTCTATTTGTAATCTACCCCTTGACTGTTGCCACCCTTCATGAACCTTTTTATGCTGGGGGGGTCTATCAGGAAGAGGGATGAAGCTCAGTCAAATCTACTTCATACACTTATCAGAAAAGCAGGAACGACTTAGTGGATTCCTTCATGTCTGCATGCCCCCCTACAAAAAATGGGATGTGTCTGGACAATACACTATAAGCATGTTTTCTATAAATTTATTTTCATAAATGGTTGGAAATGATGTTAAGATGACTCATATTTTATCCAATATCTAAATCGACCAACTCGTATTGCTCAAAAGATCAAGAATTCATTTATGGAATGATAGTCCTGTCTTCTGTATGTGTTAATTGGTATTATGTCATGCCACCTGGGGTACCCACATCTACCCTCTGACCTTCCCTCTGCTCTTACATACACCACCCAACTTGTGGTCAATGGTCTGTCAGAGCAAGATATATTCCTGCACTTTGAGGACATGGTCTCACATCAAAGCATGACAGTGTAAACATTATGTAATAGTAAACAAAGGACAGGGTGTTCCTCTGACTAAGATGGCACAGATACAATGTTAGCTAGAAATCTGCACATCCCTACAGCACACAAATTGATGTCTGCAGAGTTGTACTTCTTTAGTTTTTATTCAAATTGATCATGATTGATTGATAAAGTTGACTATCTTTACTTTATGTTGTCAAGACATAAACTAATGATCCTGGTAATATATCAGACGTGTTGAGCAGATTAAGAGTCTGTCACCAGCAGGTCAATTGTGGGATGCATGATTATCTTGCATGGGAAATTTAGACAAAAGATTGAAGGTGGTGTTATTAAAAGTTAGATGTGTTTTGAATGCCTTCACAGCAGGGTGGTTTCATGCCACTGTGCCAGAGATGACAATCTGCCCCTTGTCTGATATTATCAACACCTCATGAGGTTTTGATATCGTGTTTACCCACTTCCACAATTTGCCACCTCCAGATATATATTACTCTCAACCCTGACCATCTTTTCTACCAACATCCCAGTATAATTTTGTGACAATTAGAATTTTGATGAAAGCATGAAATATCTCTATCACTATCATTATTCAACTTTTTTTCATGGATTTACCATTTTCAAAAGAAAGAAACTTAAAATGTATTAATAGATATGCTAATAATTATGTGATTTCTAGAGATAGTTTTCCAACAAAGATTTGTATATTGCAAAATATTGTGTCAAAGAAATAAAGTAAAAATCATCTTGATGAGATGATGTATAACAGTAACATTCTAAGATCAAAATGTGTACAAAATATCACCAAGTGACAAAGCAATCTGATATCATTCGGCATCATTGTAGTGTCCATGGTGGTGGAGCATCTGTCACACCTCACAAATTGCAAAGAGCCTATATCAATTTTATAGGGTCTTTTCTGAATGTGTAATCACAACATTTGACAAGGTGGTGTGGGTCACAGAAGGTTTGGATATGGCATGGTCTTATCAGTCTAAATAATTACATGCATCACATAACTTGAAAGACCTTAAATGCAGTGCTTGATTCTATGTGATGAACTGATGACTTTATTGCCCCATTTAGCCACATGTGTTCTGCAGAATGTAAGTCAATCCACATTCAATTGATGGGATAGATATACATATTGTTGGAAAGATGGGATTGATGGTGAATTGCTTGGGCCTTTGGCCATGGATGGCGGCTATATACCTGGCCCTTATCCAAAAATACTTTGCTCCACTCTGGGTGATAAATCCGCCCCTAAACCATCTACAATGAAGGTTTTCCTACAGAGAAAAGAAAGAAATATAATTTTCTAGACCAGAGCCCTCAAATAAAAACAGATACCTGTATTCAGCTTCAACTGCAGCCAACTACTGTGCCCTTAGTCATGCAGTAGTCTCGGGTGACTGCAGTTTTCACGTGAACAAAACATTGAAACCTAATGTCATTAAATCCAATGAAATCATTTCAACCTTTGACATGACTCAATGGATCGAGGAATGAACCCATAAATCTGATTTCGTACCTATAAAGAAAATATGCCGCTGAAAGCTGTATGGAAGATGAGTTCACGCAGGATCACAGGATGATCTGAACCCTTCTAAACCTTCTACAATGATCAGGTTTAAGAATTTTAAGAAACCTTTAGGATTGATCTGAACGCTTCCCCATAGGGAAAACAATCCAATACTGATAATGTCGATCATTTTCGATCTTTCTTCTTGATAAACTTACTCCTCAGCCAACTTTTCCTTAACGACAGAGATCAATAATATTCAGTAGAGAGTGATCTATATTATCAAACAGAAATAAATAAACACAATCTTATTACAATCTGATATTACACCGGTCTAGGGATACCCTTATGCCTAGTATTGATGATCCCTCATCACAGGCCAGGAATTTCAATAAGTTTTTTCTCAGATAGATTAAGAAAAATGCAATAAAATGCACAATGAGATCACTCAGTCTTGATATCTCCTGATGTCCTGACGCTGAGCAGGTGGACCGCCAAGAAGTCATGTGAGTTTGACCCTATTGCCATATGACTTCTTCATGATTCTTTGCAAGAACTATCTCCAATAATCGCAGCCATCATAAATAAATCACAAACTGACAAAATTGCTTCAATTGTGCTGCTCCTGAGAAAATGGGACTTTAGTTGATTGAGATAATAAATAACCAGTATCGATCCTAACCAAAACGTGCTAAACAGGCCAATCAGCTGGTGCCCCACTTGGAGTGAAATGGGCTTACTGACAAGTTCCAATTACTCTGCAGTACATCGTTAGTATTGCTACTCGTTCAGTCTTATTACTACCTCTGCAGTCATTGCCGTGTTTGTGATCTCATTCGAAGTTTGGAATTCTCCGGGTAACAAATACTCGTCTTGCTCACATTCATTCCAAATAGACCTGCATCCGATAACTCGGGATCATGTGTCTGAGCATCCGATAACTTGGGATCACGTGTCTGAGCATCAGATAACTTGGGATCACGTGTCTGAGCATCAGATAACTTGGGATCATGTGTCTGAGCATCAGATAACTTGGAACACGTGTCTGAGCATCAGATAACTTGGGATCACGTGTCTGAGCATCCGATAACTTGGGATCACGTGTCTGAGCATCAGGTAACATGGGATCACGTGTCTGAGCATCAGATAACTTGGGATCACGTGTCTGAGCATCAGATAACTTGGGAACACGTGTCTGAGCATCAGATAACTTGGGATCACGTGTCTGAGCCATACACTGACGAAACAGTACAACTGTCAGAACAAAGAATCTATTTTAGTAATTATTCATTATTCACCAATCAATTCACAGCCAGAATTTTATGAATACTGATGACTTGCGATCGATTCTGTGTGAAACTTTATACCTTTGGTGGCAGGGACTGATATGATAGAGAAATCTTGCTATTGAAGGGTAAGTTCCAATGTGCATATAAGGAATATCTCAGTATTGATACATCATTGCGAAAGGTTCAAAATGACATCCAATGTGACCTATAAAACATATTCTACGTATAAAAGCATGAGCTAGTATACTCTGTTTTATATTATTCCATCGCACATTTACCATGTACCATGCAGTTCAATATAAGCACATTTGCATCCCGGCCATACGATATGGTGCTAACAAGATAAATCAACATGACCTGCACATGTATGTCTTCTAGATAATTATATATAAGGCCATGGGGTTAAATGGTTAAACTAAGTATAAAATTGCCAATGATAACCAGGTCAACTATTCTCACATTCCAGTTCATGAGCCAATAAGTGTTGTAAAGATCCTGGCAGGTTTGTGGATCATCATCTTCTAGTTCACCAAGAACACCTTCCATTGTCATACAGCTGGTGTCGTCATCGATTGTGACAGAGTAGTCCACTGAAATGTCGAAAAATAGGGTGAGAATGCATTCATGATATATCACATATCCTTACTTATATAATGGTCCTGCTCTTAAAACTTAAAAACATATATATTGATATGCTTATACTTATATATGCTTAATATATTTATATACATATTATATATACCCACCAATTGCCCAAACACATGCCAGTCCTGCCAAAAAGAGAAAAAGAATGGATGACATCTTCTATAAATGCTATGATTAGAATATCAGACAAGATTTGACCAGAGATCACCTCTATTGAATCCGTCTACATGCTTCACATATTCCTCATAAACTATCATCTATATTTAATCCTGTCAGTTGCCATGTGCACAACATCAATATAGTGCAACATTATCAACTGCACATTTATTATTCCTCTGCACATATGAATTGTCCATAATTGCGATATTTGGTATATTTTACTAGCATCGACATCACAAGAACTTGCTTTTTGACATTTAATGCATTGGGACATTTTGAAGATACAAACGAATATAATAATGTTGTTAAAGTCGTTTTATAATAGGGAAATATAGACATGGCTCGTCATATAGCATTTTCTTGTTTGTGTAACTTCAAGTACAGTATGATCAATATCATCATTCATTTGAGAACTAAAATATTATATTGATATGACATATAACTAACTGTACAGTATTATATTTAATGAGAGGATTGTGCAAACCTTTAGTGAATGGGCTATAGCTGTTTTTTTGTATAATATTTCATTATATTTTGGGTTTCAAAATTAATGATATAGAATTGTGAGCCTTTTAAAAATGAAAATTTAAACATTAAAATAGTTTTCATTCTGAAGATATTCCTGCTACTTTGTTTACATCAAGATGGATTAGAAAATACTTTAAGGCGTAGTCTCACCGTAGTTTTGCGCACCCACCTTTGTATTTGTGCGTTTTGAGGGAACAAATGAGAAATGCACAAGTTAAAAAAGCAAGTGAACAAGACCAAAGTAAACACGGATGAACACTAATATAGAATGAAAGTATTCAGGAGGATTTGTTTTTTTGTTTGTTTGGGGTTTTACATCACTTTCAACATTGTTTCAGTCATTTCGTGATGAAACCTACTTGTAGCAGATATAATGCTACCTCACTGATTTGATTGTTTGTTTGGGGTTTTACATCACTTTCAGTCATTTCATGATGAGACCTACTTGCAACAGGTATAGTGCTGCCTCACTGAATTGTCATGTTGCAGGTCCTCGACATGACAACCCGCCCAGATTTACAAGGACAACGGGTTAACCCTTTGGCACGGGCCTCAGCTCATGTGGGCCTCATCTCATGTGGGCGTCAATTCGGTTATTCAAAGATCGGTCATGCGCGAAAGGCAGGCCAGGCACACTCACTTCCGGTTTAGAGCATGTACATCGTCGGACATTTGTCAAACTGTAAAGTGGTGTATCTATGCTTATGAAAGTGTGACATGTTTACAATTATAATGATTAATGATCTTAGATATCTATAGAATTGAAATCAAATACTTTTCTTGGAGAATTATGCTTGAATGGGGTGAAAACTCAGATGTAAACAATGCACACTGACGAGTCAATAACAATACAGCTGTACACATTCCTGTTGATTCCAGAGACTACAGTATGGTCAATACTATTAGAATTTGTTTTCTGTTTTGATGGATGCAACAAATATTCTATTTTTTTCAGTGCCAATCACAGCCACCTTTTGATGTTGTTAGCTTACATGTGAAAGAAAAGGGGCTATTGTCAAAAATATGGCATGCCTGACTCACTACAGAAGCATGACAAACTCACAACAAGGAGAAGTATTTCACAGTTTGTAGACTGTTATTTGATGTCTTCCTCATAAACCACATCACAATAGTGTTTCCTAGTACTAAATAATTAATTACATGAACATTACAAATCAAAAAAATATAAAATAATTTTTGTTTTGGAAGTACATTATTTTAAGGAAGAATCTAGTATTAAATAATGCAAGGGGATATTATTAAAAACATTAATGGAAATGCAAAGAGGCCTCATCAAATTAAATCGTAAAAAGCACTAAATTTCTAATTGAGTTTTTATTTCTTAAAGTAGTGTAAAATGTATGGGAATATAATTTCACTTATTTCAGCACCCAAAACTACGATTAACATTTTTTTAAATTACAATTGTTCAAAAATAGGAATCAAATTAATTATTTGTGTACTAGAGTTGTCAACAAGTCTTAACTGTCTAGAAATGTTTTCACAGCTATACATATGACCTGTCTGCTTCAAAATTAATTCATATATGTATTTTCTTTTTCAGGAATGTATGTGGATATGTGGTCATCATGCATCATCAGCCAGTATGGTCATATGGTCCCCAAGCATCACTGACAGATTTGGATGTGTGTAAACCACTTCTTACTTGCTTGTGCAGTTTTTTCAGCTGAAACATTTGTATGTTTGCACTGCTACAATTAATAAATTAAATTATAAATTTAGCACAAAGATAATGTGTATGCACAAGTGAGTAAGAGAGGGTCCCAAGTCCCTTGCATATGTGACTCCATGATCACATTTGCTAAAATTGGTGAGGGCACATTATAAATGAAGGTCAAGTAAGTATCATTCCCTTAATTATGTACATGGCATCTTTGATTGGTTTGCTCAATTTTGTACATAGCATTTGTTTTTCTTTATCAAATGTGTGTCAAGCTCATGGAATTATGAATTTCTCAAACTAAAAAAAAATGTTATGATATTATAGGAAATACAAGTTGTCGCAACCCTACAAGCACATCCCCAATATTCACTCAGTTGAATTTCATCCACTACCCTCATCCAAGACCTTCTGTCTGCTCCGTGGCCAGTGCAATTCTTCACAAAGCACCAACAAAGATGATGTCAAGTACATGCACGTTGTACTGAGAAAACTGACTGGACAGCCAATTGGTGCATTCTGCGTATGTGTGGTGGGACTTGGCCAGTCATGTGCTCATGTCGGAGCGCTGCTGTTCTGTGTGGCTGAAGCTGTTAGTCATGGACACGCCAGCCTGCCTGATGCACCTACATGCACAGATGTTAGGTGTGCATGGGTAGACCCAAAAGGTTCCTCAGTGCAGCCCCGCCTTACATGTAACATCTCAACCAGGAAGAAGACCAAAAGTAGGGGAGAGATGCAGACAAGGCCAGTAAAGCCCTCCTATGACAATGTTCTTCTGCTGCGCCAAGGCCTTTTTGATGCAACTCATCATGTGGGGCACTATGCACCAGCTGTTTTCCTTCTGCAGCCTTCCCGCTTCCGGCCAAAGTCCATGAAGGTGCCAAAACTTCCTGTTCACAGTCACCTCCCTGAGGTTATGAGAGATTCGGATTTCAACATCGTCACAGACATTGAGGTTAAAAGTGAGCCACCAACCCTTACCATGGTGGCAAAGGCCGGCAAGACTGAGTATGTTTACAGCGATGCTGAGATCGAGGAGATCGAGGAGATCACCAGAGGGCAACACTCCAACTCTAAATGGCACCAACATAGAGTTGGAGCCATCACTGGTACATCATTTGGTGCGGTGGAATCATTCATGAGAACGGAGAAGGGTGCCTGTAAAACTCTTCTGAACAAGGTTTTGGGGCATCAAAAAGACAAGAAAGCACCAACAAGTGCAGCATTACAGTGGGGCATCGAGAATGAATCTGTGGCAGTGGAAAAATATATTCAGGCAGCGAAAGTATGGCACAATGATGTATCTTTTATTGACAATTGTGGCCTTATTGTCAGTAAGGAACATTCATTCCTGCGTGTGAGCCCAGATGGGTTCCTGATTTGTTCCTGCCATGGCACCAGCCTTATTGAAGTAAAGTGTCCCTATAATGCCAGTTTGTTTGTTTGTTTGTTTGGGGTTTTACATCACTTTCAACATTATTTCAGTTATTTCGTGATGAGACCTACTTGTAGCAGATATAGTGCTGCCTCACTGAATTGTCATGTCGCAGGTCCTTGACATGACAACCCACCCGGTCACAGATTTACAAGGACAACGGGTTAACCCTTTGGCACAGGCCTCAGCTCATGTGGGAAATTGTATCATGAGTTCAATCCCGGCACGGCCGGGGTTCGAACCCACGATCTTTGGATCACCACAGAGGAACTGGTGCTAATAAGCTGGCGCCCTAACCAACTGCGCCACGGCCCATGGCCTGTATAATGCCAGGGAAATGGGCGTTGATGAGGCATTTGAGAATGGAAAGATTCCATTCATATACAAGGATGTAGGAGTTTTTAAATTGAAACGCCATGATAGAGGCTATTATGCTCAGGTACTTATCAGATTTGATTTCATTGAGATTTTATAATGAGCTTTTATTGAAAAAAAATGTAAAATTTCACACTAAATAAATTATGTTTATGTGTTTCTAGATACAGGGGGGAATGGCGGTAACAGGAGTCAGCAACGCCATCCTTGTCATCTACACCAAGAAGGAGGTCCTGGAGATACAAATCCCCTTTGACAAAATATACTGGCAAGAGATTCTGCTTCCACGATCGTCTTTCCACAAAAAGTACATCATGCCCAAATTATCCCCCACCTGCGGATCTGTTGTTCTGACTGAAGCAGAGGTACATAAGAAAAGGGTACATGGACGTGGAAGATCAAAACTGACAACCAGAACACAGCAATCTTCTATTAAGGTACAAGAGTTTTATGTGGTGTTAATTGAATTAATTGAACAAAATCATACTACCAATATTGTTATGACATAAAGTGGTCATTTTTTTGTGCATGTTAAAATATGCCATCCATAAATTATATATGTATTCCTTTTTACAGGTGGAAGATGGTTCTCAGCCTCCCAAAAGGCGTTGTACGATTGTGACTCCCATTTACTCGTGCGGTGATTGTGGGGAAGTTTGTGTGGAGGAACCCATTACCGACGCCCAACAGAGTGTGCAGTGTGACTGTAAGATGTGTGGATGTGGCAAATGGTGGCATTGGCCATGTGCATGCTTCACCACAGAAGATGAAGATTGGTACTGTCCATGCTGGGTCGACTGTGGAAACATTTACTAAGATCTGATAAGAGAATTAATTAGGGAAATAATAAAATAATAAAAGAATAATAAAAGATGAAATATACTTACTGTCTTGTTTTTTTTCATGGTATGGTTGACACCGTAAAGTAAGTGTCAGCACTAATGATATTTGCATTTCAAACTAATGTGAGACCACTGCCCAAAAGATAGTCCTTATGTATTTTCTTGACTTTTATTTGTAATAGGCAAACCAATTGTTTGGAAAACAAATCCTTTCTTAATACCTGCAGAGATAGCCATACTAACACCAAGCCCCCAGCCATGAGAGTCAGTTTTAAGACACCGAAGGGATTCGAACCCCTCTTTAAGCATTGATATCAATGTATGCCCACCTCTGCAGTAGTTTTGTCTAGTATTGATTCACTAAGTCATTGATGAGCCATAATTCCCCAAATCAAGAAAATACAACTGTAAATTAGAAAATTTAACATTTCTGAGATAATTTTTTATCAATTTATAATTATGCTCATTAGAACAACACATTTCCACCAAACCACAACATGTTTCTGCCAAAATACATATTTAATGTTATGTATTATTTCAGATGCACATGTGCATTATAAAAGATCAACATTTGTTTATAGTATTTGATTTGACAGTATTGATTACTAAAAGTGACTGTCCTGTCAACTCAATTAACACAAACATCAATTCCATGGAAATATATTGTTGTGGAAATATAAGTTGTGTATCTAAGTTTAAGGAACAAATAAATAACAAACATCAAATATAATTTTATTAAATTTGTTAAGTTTATTATTTATTCACAATATTTTATAGGTATTGATTAAGCTACTCACAATATTTTTCAAGTATTGATTAAGTTATTCACAATATTTTTGTGTTTAAGGAACAAATAAATAACAAACATCAAATATAATTTTATTAAATTTATTAAGTTGTGTCACTAAATTTATAAAGTTGTGTCACTATGTTTTATTTATTCATAATATTTGATTAAGCTATTCACAATATTTTTAAGTATTTCAAGTCATTCACAATTTTGCCTCACAATATTTTTCTGTCCTTCCATGAGCTCAGATTTAATGCTTACTCCGTATAGTAGGTAGCTGAAAATTGGTAAGGTAAGCACATACCATGAATACCTGGTCAATTATGTCAAGCATGGTCAGATTAAGTTCAGAGTCAAAAAAGTGAAATGTCTTTATCCTCTGGATAACTCGCTCAATATGGACTCTGGCAACTCAGCACTCCTCTGATTCAGCAATTTCTTTGGGGGGACATCTGTGACCGGCCACGCCCCTTAAAGTTTGACATTATGGCTTCGACACCAAGTACTCTGAGCTGATCGCTGACCATTGACGTTCCAAATCCACGATCCCACATCACTTTCTGACCTTTTCCCTTGACAAGTGATTCCATTAGTTCATTGCTATGAAGTGTCAGGTAGCTATCTGAGGTAAGTCCTCCCCATCCACAGGTACAATATGTCACCCCCAGGTTTGGAGACATCCCTATTAGAAACTTTGATGTGATGTGATGCTTATAATTGGAGTACATCTCCTTGCGGGATTGGCTGTCAGATGGCTGCTGTGTGAATAACTCTGTAGCATCTAAAATTATCGTCAGTCCTTTGAATGGCTCAAACACATCTGCTGTATCTGCAGTTGCACTCTCAATGTCTGGTAATTCGAACAATGCCCGCAAATCCATGTTCAGAAAAACAATCCACATTGCAAATATCTCTGATGACAGTCCCTCAGATATACCAAATCTCTGGGCCAAGTCAAAGTTGAACAATGGTGACTTGCACCGCACAATTGTAAAGAATAACTCTTCTTCAAATGTAAGCTTCAGTGGTGGACATGGCCTGACTGTGTGGAACCTCTGGTATATCTCACTGTCATATTCTTGACTGGACCGCCACAAATAGTCCCTCAGAGTTACAAAGGTCTTGTATGTTGGGAGATTTGTCCACCACATACATTCCTGATCATTCATGATCTGTTTAATGCATATATAGTGCGCTTCTTCAAGGCAGTGTTCTCCTTCTGTAGAGCCTCATAATCAACCAGGACAGATTTGAGGGTTGGACTGATCACATCTGCATCTGGACCAGACTCGCGTGTATGGATGTAATCATGATCAGAGTTCCACACTGGGTTGCCTGCAGGTAAACAGAGTTCTGACTTTTTTTGCCTCTTGCTGGGGAAAGGAAGGGTATCATCACCAGCTTGTCGACTACGCTATGTGGACCGTGTTGAAATTTCTTTTGATTTCGGCAGGAAAAGAGACGGCACATATGAAGGTGAATCTGGGTCATTCTTGTGTACTCCTGCAAAAAGAAAACCATATAACAATGTATAAGTAAACTGTTTGAATACATTAACAACAGAAACGAAAAGTTGATTTTTGAAACTGCCACTTGATTTATATGTATACCTCCTAAGAAATGCGTGAACAAATATGAATATTCTTGCGAACACGGGGATGCCTGAATGGATCCAGTCTGCCCTCTTTGGAGAAATCTCTACCCATTTGAGCAAGCCACAAAGCACATTTCTTATCATCTGATGGGAGTCGATGGAACTTGATCTGGTTACTGGAATTCTTCCGTCTTACACAGCACCCATACACAGAACAGTACTCGCCATTACCCATTGTAGGAATGGACTTTTATTGTTAGAAAATCGTTATAAGCAAACAAAGTTATCTATAAATGTAGTTTGGTAAAGTACACACTCTATGGCAGTTATGAACTGATGACTCCCAAGATAAATCATGGTATATATGTACACTGTGAGAGCACATCATGTTCTGGCATAACTTGCTCATCACATAATGTGATGAGCAAATTATGCCAAACCTTGTACATCAAACAAGCCCACTTCCCAAATGTCAAGGTGTGACAATGCATTGGGGCAAAAAAGGAGTTGCTCTGCTTATCACACATACCATCTGCAGCTGCTGGTATCCCACATGTGAAAGATGAGGGCCCATTGTTAAAAGCATGGCATGCATGACTCACTTCAAAGGCATGACAAAGAGAAGTACCTCAAAGATAATTTTTGTTATTTGATGTCTTCCTTACAATTGTTTTGTAAGTATTAAAAATTTAATTAACTGGATTGTGAATCCATTTAAATACAGTAATAATTTGCTGAATTCATGGTTTTTATGAGAGGAATTGACAATCTTCATTGTGAAATAAACTATGATATTTTTGAGCATTGAATTTTTTTATGAAAGAATATACTACAATATATGGTAAAAGAAGACATCAAATACATACCTGTGTTGGTGTGATTGGAGCATCATCACTGATCAAAGACCTGTAAGTATAGTTAGCTCCTAACTTGACCACAGTTTCAATCGCCATTGTTTCCTTTACGGTACTCCTATGACACCAGACAACACCAGTGTTTCCCATTCTATACAACGCTATGCTGATGTCAACATTGATTGTCAACATATTCCTGACAAAGGACTCTGTGGGAAGAGAAGTTATCAAAAGTTTTTCTGCTAAGTATAGTATTTCTGCTAACATTTTAGGTTAGGTATTGAAATTGTTTAACTCTTACTCGTTATACATTGACACATTTTATTACATTCCCTTCTCATCTTACTTTGACCACACTGTATCAGTTGTCATTGTTTTGTTTACCGTACTCAGTACATGTTCATGTTGAGCATATATAACACACCAGACAGTTTCCCGTTCTATACTATGCTATGTTTGGTTTTCATGGTAAATAATAAAAAAGAAACCCAGTAAATGCTGACAGGCCCTGGCACTCACCCAGTGATGGCACTGATGCCCCTTGTGGAAATGATTGACAGCTAGGCTAAACCTTGATGGCAAATGTATCAAACATTGAAACATGTTCAAGCCTAATGTATCAAATATATTGATACATTTTAATACATTCCCATCTCAGTACTGTAGTTGTCAGCACTCTTACCTTGACCTCAGTGTATCAATCCCCATTGTTTCATTTACCGTTAGAGCACGTGTAGCATGTCAGAGAACACAAGTGTTTCCCATTTTATACAGTGCTACGATGATGTGAAATTGATTGGAATATGTTTTGTAAGTATTAAACATTCGATTAAACTACATTGTGTATTGTGACAAGCTTACAACATTTCAGAATCAAGGAAAACTCATCAACATTTTCCTGACAGCTCACTCGCAAATCCGGAAGTGAATGTGCCGGTCTGCGTGTGCGCAGCGATGAATTCTGAATTTGAGAATAGTCATCCGCTAGATGTCACAGTAGTGAAAAGTCAGTCATTATCCTGTGGATATTTCCATGACGGCCCTGGGACTGTCAATAGTCATCCCAAAGCTGTCACGTGCCCAATCTCCGTCAAAAGTTGTGGATATTGACAGCTTTGGGACCATGACGGTGATTGGGTGCAGCAATAGTGATATCCCAAGGGCTAAAATTTTAGTCCCAACCTTATGATATTCACACGAAAAGATTCCATATGGAAACCACATGGTATTAATTCACATGAAAACCACACACTTTCCTCATGAAAATCAAATGAAAACCACATGATTTCCACATGGTCTGGTTTTCACATGGAATGAATGAATGAATGAATGGTTGCTTAGAGGCACATCAACCACTAAGGTTATTCAGTGCCTAAAAGTGGTAAAAACATAAACGTTTATAAAATCAATATGATATGTAAATAATCTTAACAACACAAAAATTATCAACAAAATCCTTTCAATATGTCAGTTATAGACATAACAAATTTGCATAAATAAATTCAATATAAAAGACTTTAAATACCATCTGATGTGTCGCGGTTCTTGATAAATAGGCCAATGACCTAAGTAAACAAGAGCTCCACACTTAAAATTGGTTATAAAGTCCTATTTGGTTTAAAAACGATACTATCACAGAAGTATCTACAGTATCAAATAACAAATGTAAATCTTGCACATTAAAATATTGAGTCCTAATTATATCAAAATCGATACATTCAATTAAAACATGTTTGATAGTCAAAGCCCTTTGACATCCAATACACTGAGGCTGATCTTCGCCTTTAAGAAGATAGCAATGAGTCAAATGACTATGTCCAATTCTTATACGTGTTAAAACAGACTCTTCTCTTCGATTAATTCTACAAGCACCTTTGGTTTTACCTAAAACAGGCTTAATTTCGTGTAGTTTATTAAAAATAGCTTCGTTCCAGCGCAATTGCCATTTAGAACGTAAAAAAACAGTAATATATTTTTTAAACTCTGTATAAGGTATAAGCATATTTATTGGGTGCTTATCCAATGCTGCTTTGGCAGCTTGGTCAGCAGCCTCATTTCCAAGGATTCCAATATGACTGGGAATCCAGTAAAAACGAATCTCTTTATTTTCCTCAGTACAGAGTCTATGATGGCGCTCAAGGATTTTGTAAATAAAAGGATTTTTCCAATCTTTTGCTTTCATTGCTTGTAAAGAAGACAATGAATCAGAAAATATTAAAAATTTTTGATGTGAAGAAGTCTCCACATGATCTAAACCTAGGTATAAAGCATGAAGTTCTGCAGAATAAATAGACGATTTATTTGGCAGACGTTCTGAATAAATATGATTGCCCTTAACAGCAGCTGCAGCAGCCTTGTCATCATCAAATGATCCATCAGTGTATATACACTGATATCCAGTGAAAATAGATTTAATTTCTTTGTATCTATTTATATAAAGGGATGGATCGGTTGAGTATTTCTTTAATTCTGACATGGCTACCATTGATATTTAAAGTTTCGTAGGTCCATGGAGGTGTTTCTGGATATTGAAATTTAGCTATTTGATTTGGATTTAAATTTAAAAATTGTAAAGATTTTTTGATGCGAATGCCAAAAGTTGGTATTGTATTAGGTTTACTTTCAAAAATTTGGATTAAATATAGTATCATGGGCAGGATTGTCTGGACAAGCTGCAATTTTTGCAGCATACTGAAGGGCAAGCTTTTCTCTTCTTAAATCAAGAGGCAGCTCATCTGCCTCAACTGCCAAGCTATCTGCAGGCGATGTACGAAATGCACCAAGGCAAAGTCGTAAACCTTGATTTTGTATAGGATCAAGCATTTTAATATAAGATGGACGTGCTGATCCATATACCATACACCCATAATCAAGCTTAGAACGTACCAATGCTCTATACAATTGTAATAAAATATTACGGTCCCCTCCCCAATCGGTAAAGGCAAGAACCCGTAATAAATCTAATGCCTTCTGGCATTTCTTCTTAACGTATTTAATGTGGGGAATAAAAGATAATTTTCTGTCAAAAATAAGTCCAAGAAACTTGGTTTCTTCGACAACAGGTATCCGAGTTTGGCCTAAATAAAGATCAGGATCTGGGTGAACCTTCCATTTTTTACAAAAGTGCATACACATTAAATCCGTTATGATCAGCCAATTCTTGAAATCTATTTAAGTGTTGTTGGAGCTGTCGTTCTATTGTATGCATGCTTGTGGACCTGTAGCTTAACTTGAAATCATCAACAAAAAGTGAGCAATCTGCTCCAGGCCTCATACAATCAACAATGCTGTTAATTTTAATAATAAAAAGGGTGACTGATAATATACTTCCCTGTGGAACACCCATTTCCTGATCAAAAGCATCAGAAAGTGATGAACCAACTCGGACCCTGAATTGTCTATTTGACAAAAAATTTTGAATAAAAAGGGGTAAACGACCCCTTAATCCCATATCATATAAATCGCTCATTATTCCAAATTTCCATGTAGTATCGTACGCTTTCTCTAAATCAAAGAAAATGCTAACCACATGCTCACCTTTTATAAAACCCTCTCTTATAAATGTTTCTAAACGTACCAGGTGGTCAATGGTACTTCGAGTTTTTCTAAAGCCACTGTGTAACAGAAATATAAGCTGCAGTTTCTAAAAACCAAACTAAACGCTCATTAATCATTCGCTCCATTGTTTTACAGATAAAACTGGTAAAAGCAATGGGACGATAATTATTTGAATCTGACGAGTCTTTGCCAGGCTTAGGAATGGGAATAATAGTGGCTTCACTCCATGAAGGAGGAAAATCACCACTTTCCCAAATTTTATTAAAAATATCTAAAAGATGCCCAAGTGATTGGTCAGGGAGGTGTTTGAGGATTTGGTAGTGAATTTGATCAGGTCCAGGAGCAGTATCATGAGATTTATCCAAAGCAAGTTTCAAATCTTCTTTTGTAAATGATTTATTATATTCTTCCAAGTTATGGGATATAAAATGTAGTTGGTTTCTTTCTATTCTATTTTTTATTTGTTGAAATTTGGCAGAATAATTATTGGATGAGGAATTCTTTGAAATTGTTTGACATATTGTGTTACCTATTTCAGTGGGATTTGTAATTAATTGGCCATTATAATTTAGATGTTTGATCCTTGCTCCACCTCCCTTCCCCGTAATTTTACGCACCATATCCCAGCATTTTTTAATCGGTGTACGCGTATTTAATTTGGAAACATAATCCTTCCAACTTTTTCTTTTGCTTCTTTTAATAATATAACGGGCTTTAGCTCTTTTTACTCGAAATTGGTGCAAATTATATTGAGTTGGTTGTTGATTAAATTTTTTCAGAGCTTTTTTGCGCTCCTTGACAGCTTTTTTGCACGCATCATTAAACCAGGGTTTTTCTTTAATTTTAGAATTTGGCTTTGATTTGGGAATACACCCATCAGCAATATCATACAATGTATCTGTAAAAACTTGAAGAGGATCATCTACATTGTTAAAAAGTTCTGGAGATATTCTATTGAAACAGGATGTTTGAAATTTTGCCCAATCGGCTTTATGAAATTTCCACTTGGGGATTCTTTCATCTGGTGGAGGAAAATGGTTATTTAAAATAATGGGGTAATGATCACTACCCCATTGATCTTCCTCTACTTCCCAGGAATAGTCTAAAAATAAATTTGGAGTGCACATGGAGAGATCTATTGATGTTAAAGAGCCTGTAGCAGGATGTAAATAGGTTAGAGAATCGTCATTCAAAAAATCTTCTATTATACGTCCTTTGGCATCAGTATTGTTTCTGCCACCCCAAAGATAGTTGTGAGCATTAAAGTCACCAACTAGCATATACGGTTGTGGCAGCTGAGTTATTAAGTTATTTAAATCTGTAATATTTATTGGTTCACTTGGTGGCAAATATACTGAACATATTGTTAATGTATTGTGCAGGGTAATCCTGACTGCAGAAGCTTGTAAATTAGTATTTAATGTCACTTTAATTTGGGGTATACAGGATTTAACAAAAATAGAAACTCCGCCATGTGCTCGGTCCATTGCATCTATTGAACCAACTTTATTATAAGGTACATATCCCTTAAATGTTGTTGAGTTATCTTTAAAATTAGTTTCCTGTAAACAAATAACAGATGCATTATATATTTGGGCTAACAACTCCAGTTCTGGTCTGTTTGCCTCAAATCCTCTACAATTCCATTGTATGATATTGCCGATAGCCGTATTAACCCCTAAAGGACTAGCCTCTCTAAATTTTGTTGATTGGCAAGACTAGCCAATTTTTTTCTGGACTAGTGTATCTACATACTAAATTGATGAAATTTATAACCATGGTTACTTAATATGCTCAATGAAGTGCTGGGGTCCAAAGTTCATGATCCAAGTTGTCTGACGTCATAATCATGATTACATTGTAACAAGTTACAGCCCTTCAGAATGTTACAAATGACGTCATTAAGCCAGAACAATGGGGACGTCAACGTCCCTCCCGTCAGTTACCGGTGGTGGACGTTGCCGTCCTTCCCGTCCGTTAGGGGTTAAGAATAATGAGAAAAAATATATGGTTTGGTTTTTTGGTTTGGGGTTTTACATCACTTTCAACATTATTTCAGTTATTTCGTGATGAGACCTACTTGTAGCAGATATAGTGCTGCCTCACTGAATTGTCATGTCGCAGGTCCTTGACATGACAACCCACCCGGTCACAGATTTACAAGGACAACGGGTTAACCCTTTGGCACAGGCCTCAGCTCATGTGGGAAATTGTATCATGAGTTCAATTCCGGCACGGCCGGGATTCGGACGCACGACCTTTGGATCACCACAGAGGAACTGGTGCTAATAAGTTGGCACCCTAACCAACTGCGCCACGGCCTGTGGCCCAAAAAATATATGATTCAGCATGATCACTTATTAAGTTTACGATTATGCTTTGAGTGCACAGGAGTAAAATTCATATCTGGAGGATCACCTGTGTCCATCCTTTCTAAGGATTTAGTTCTATTAATTTTACTTTTAACTTGATCCCCGATTTCTTTTTTGTTTGATTTGTGTCTATTGCTGTTGATACTTGTATTACTGGATGATGTGGAGGGAGTTTGTGAAGAGGGTTTAGTGGATGTTGCTGTTGGTGGAGTTATAACTGGGATAGTGGATGTTGTAGTCTGAGTTGACGTTGCTGAAGATTTAGAGGTTTTTGTAAAAAAGGAATAATTTTTGTCATTGATTGGCCATGTTATTTCGGTTTGAATCGCTATTGATTTGGTTTCTTTCATTTTTACAGTGCTAGCATAGGATGTTTTTGTATTGTTCAAACTTTCTACACGTTTACGTGCCTCAGAAAATGTTTTCAGTGTGGCGTATTCGCTGAATTTCCTTTTCTTTTAAAAGGCAATTCCGCGAATACGATGCGTGATTGCCTTGGCAATTCATACATTTCATGACTTCCGAAGAACACTCTTCTCCACTATGCTGGGCTGTACATTTTGGGCAAGTTACATTTCCTTTGCATCGATCAGATCCATGTCCATACCTCTGACACTTGAAGCAGCGCAGAGGGTTTGGAATAAAAACATCAACTCAGACGTTTAAATAGCCAACTTTAATAGATGTTGGAAGCTGCGCTGCTTCAAATGTCAGAATGAAAGTATTGATTGGAACTTTGATTCCATCCTTCTTAATAAAAATTTGTTTGCATTGGACTACATCTTGATCTTTTAGTTCATCCACTATTTCCTCTTCAGAAACTCCCGCCAGATCTGGGCATCTTATCACTCCTTTTTTATTATTGAGGGTCTTATGAGCCGTTATAAAAACTGGAACTGTGGCCAACATTCGGCATCTTAAAAGATTGTCCGGATGGCTTTTCCGCTCAACTTCAATTAATAAACGTGTTCCCATTTTTTTAACTGTTTTCAGCACCCCGGCAATGCCTTGAATCCCCTTTGCAATTGCAAAGGGGGACATTTTTGCCAGGGTATGTTCAGCACTGGAACTTTCCGCAATTAAAAATCTCTGCCATTTTTCTGTTTTATTTGAATCGTCATCACTGTGCATGTCTTTCCTAGGTCGTTTTTGTTTGTTTTGCGCCATGTGTGTTATTTTATATTTCATCAGTTAGGTCCCCTACCCACCACGGAGCCCAACAAGGGGACGCCTTTCTGGGCCAAGCCCTGACGCCATGATGATACCCAACATGACATACTCTTAGAATAAAAACTCCACCCTTTTGGATTTTATTTATATCCCTCGATTGACCCAATCAGCAGTAATCTCCTTTCAAGAAATATTTATCAAAAATTTATCAATTGTTCCTTCATTTCCAACATTAAAATTGTCATTAATAAAAATCAAATAGCCAGAATATATTAAAGGAAATATACCACAAGCCGGTTAAATCAGATCCAGGCCTAATCTGATCTGCCTGTCTGGTGAACATTTGGATCCAAGACAGGTGTGTTGCAACTGGACCGGTATTACTGCCAAAACAGCCCAGTGCTCAGCCTGTCAGGATTCCATATCCTCCCCGACACAGGTCGCATCCCACGGCAAACAGGACGCCCCTTTAGTCGCCTTTTACGACATGCTGGGGGGCAGTGGGGCTATTCCTGGTGAAAACCACATGGTTTACCATGTGAAAACAAGACCATGTGTTTTCCACATGCAGCACATTTTGCCATGTACAGGGCATTGTCACACCCTATTGAGCACAGGATTAAAATAGTATTCTGTGAGACACTTTTCATTTCTATAATTCCCTCAACTGGATCACAGGCTTTTCTGTTTTTTCACAAGTGATCCTAGATTTGGGCAGAAATATTAATCAATGCAAGGTAGGGATAATATTTGAAACTCTGAACCTAAGGATTAGGTGGCACCGAACAGAAATATCCAAACTTCAAGGTCATGAAAGTAAAATTAATAACTTTATACATGGATTAAAAATGATCTCATCCAAGGTTGTGATTTCAGCTTTCACCCCTTTAGTTGTATATGACAAAAGGGAGAATTGACATTGCAGTGATCACACAATTTTGGCACTGTCTTAGCTTTTCAGATTCCCTGTGGTTTGGAATACACTGCCACTAGAGGTGAAAAATAGTAAAACATTAATTACCTTCACATCTAAATTTAAGACCCATTTATACAGAAAACAGCATATTGAAAAGCGCCATGAGCAGACATAGTCTGAAATAGCGCTAGAGAAATTATTATTACAAAAAAAAACGATTGAACATTGTAATATAATATGCTTGCAATAAATAAAGATAAAGAGCATTAATGAAACATTGTATTGTGTTTTTCTATTTCAATCCACATTTCAGCATTTTACTGTGTATTTATTATTGTAAAACATTGTCATTTATAGCCTGAATATTGCTTGCTCCCATGCAGTGCTGCCACCTAAAGAATAGGAGTTCCTTCTCAGAAAATGACAATCACACAGTTGCTGCTGATGGATCTCATGCAGGACATGACACTTGTTATGGGGATGGCAGGTTCATATTTGCAAAACAAAATGGTCAATGTTGCTAAAAATGCTTTCATAAATGTATTGGGCTATGTCACATTTGTCCCCAGATTTTCAAGGAGGGGAGTCTACAAACTTATTACTAAACTTCACCAGGGTGCGGTTTGACCAGGGTGCAGTTTGACCCAGGTACAGACTGTTCTGATACCATTGATTTGAGTCTTCAGCAACACAGTGGGTTTCAAATGTAAAAGAAGATGAACCTTCCACCTCCCATTCTCCACTTATATAACCAAGTATGGCACAGATCCATTGCTCTACTGACTTGGCAAAGATGGTAAATCTAATCTCAAAAATGATTTCAACACAATAGAAATAGGTAATGCCATCATAAAACCGTATGGGTCAATAGACTTAGGAAACACACTAAATTTAAATGGCCTTGTTGATGGCCTCCTAGCAGCTAAAATAAAAACCCGCAACTGTTGTCTTTAGGAGGGAATATCAGAAAATCGTACTCAATTAAAACCAAACTGAAGGAGTTCCATTGAGTGGGTACCTGCCAGAATCAACTTTTAAAACTCCTTGTATAACTACTTTAAAACTGCTGAACAGTAAAGTTGATATGTTTACAAGTCATGTAAATAAATTACTTGCCATCTAAACCCAGCTCACAACTCAGGATAGGCTCCCTGGTTGAGGTCTTTTGGGAGTTGGTAAAAAAACATTACTACAATTCAACCAAACATCCTTTAAAGCGAACTTAATATGAAAGTTACAAGCCAGTACCTTCCAAAAGGTTAAGCTATTTCATACTGAATGTGGATTCAACATCCAGAATATACCAGAATAATCCCACATGAAATAATTTCAATTGTCATTCAAAAATGTAATTTTGGAAACACCATTGACAACACTGCAATTTATTTTGTTCTGCCCGAGGAATCTTTGAATAACCAGCATAGTCTTATTTTTTGTAAGCATGCTTCTTACTCTGAATGAAATGTAAGTGCCTGGGAAGAGAATATTTCTGGCATTTAATTCATTTTTTAATATAGACTTTACTTTGTGCTTCCAGAAGGTAGTTTGAGCCTATTAGATATGTCATTGCATATTACCCCCAATGCCTATATTGAACTACATAGATAACCTGACCAATCAGTTTAACTGCCAATACAAAACAAATCTATTTATATTTTTTTTCACCAATCAGTGGGCAGTCAGATTTTTAAAGGTACTGATGAAGGAAGGGAATGATATGAGAGAGAAGTCTGATTATGCAGGGTTGGGAATCACAGGATCTGTGCAGTATCACATTGATTAAACAGAGCCATTGGTAGTTTCTCATGACATATTGAACGTAACATATAGATACGTGATTAACTTGAAGGGAATATTACAAGAGAATGGCAAAAATATATTTTGGTCTTGCTTATTTTGAATCCCAGGCAGCATTGGCATATCATATTTGTCTTATAACTTAGTGATTATATACCTGAAATGGAAACCCAGGTGGCCATGCTAGAATCATTGGTCACTTAGATAATTAGCACTGACATGAGTGAAGAGTCTATAAAGTTGACAAACCATGTCACTTTCAGTGCCAAGTTGGTGGGCATTAGTCGATTTATGATATGGGCATTTCTTATGACTTGCATTCAACAAGTTCTGCACAGCAACAGATGTTAAAGTACTCTCATATAGCTTTGCTTTCTTCTCAAAGAAGTCTCTCTTGACAGAATCTGTTATTTCTGAGAAGTGTTTATCCTTCTCTAAAGAAGAAATAGGACATTTGAGGACTTTGGTCATACACTCCCGTTTCATGGAGTCCCAGTTGTATCTGCTGGCCAAGGCAAGATGATGCACGCTCCCTGGTTTTGTCATTAAAAAGTCTCGACACCGCATCATCACCTGTAGTATCTGGTATTCATCAGCTAGGTGTAACACCTGGTAAACATTGCCATCTGTAAAAATATTAATGGTTTAAAATCTGATGATTAATAAAATAAACAGAATACCCAATACATGTTAACTACAGTGATGAAAGTCAGCATTCAGGAAAAAACCTGAAACCCTTAAAGATACCCCTACCCACCTTTCAGAAATGTCATTTTTAGATGTTTCAGACTGAGTTCAGACCATTTTGAATTTCACATTTGTAGAAAAAACAATAATCTCAGCTGTTCCCTGGATTTTAGGCTGACTGGTCTTAGGTGTAAATCACAATAGAGTAGTTTCTTAATATGTTAATCTGTATGTTTTACTATTACTCTAATCCATAATGATTGAACTCATTAACTGTAGTACTCAAGGGTGAGACATTTATGCGAGTAACATTCAGTACATGTCAAAACATGCTGGACATCACTGGCAAAATATAGTTCTGTTTCATTATATGTCTTAATGTATAACTTCATCTATAGGTTGGCATAAGTGATTCATTATAAAACAAAAATAATTTTGGAAATTAGTGATTACTGTGACACAATACAAGGCTCATTTTCATTGAATTAAAGAATGTATTTTATATAATATAAGAAATACTAACACATTTTAGGAACACTTTTGACCAGCATCACATTTGTACAAATATAGGAAATTATAGAAAGCGACATCACCACTACCACTGTTTGACTTGGATCCAGTGTGTGATCTGAATCAATTGCTAAGCAAAAAATATTTCAGTAGATTTAAATGACAAATAATATCACTGCCTTTAGTTATTTATTAATTTGTAAACAAATTTTTATCAAATTCTTTTTCTTTTTTCTTTTTTCAAAATCTATTTAGATTCTTCACTTTCGTCAAAAATGACATTTAATGGGGAAATAAACCATAACAAAACATGGACAATCAACTTAAAATCATTAAAATAAACAAATATAAGACACAAAAAGATGATTTTAAGTGTCATTTTATAAGTGTTCTTAAATGTACTGAATTTTTTATCATCTTTTTCTGTTGGCAGCCATCTTTTCAAGAGGATTATGGTAGTGCCAGCCTATCAGAAATATGTTAAAGATTTATTGCAAATTACTTTCTATATATCATTGCTGTCTTAATGTTCGTGCTAGAAACAAGTATGAGAGCCCATTAAATTGTGTAACCCTATGTGAATGATCTTCATAAATGTATTTTAAATACCATAATATTTTCTTTGGGACAAATGACTCTGACTCTAGCAATTAATCACAGCTCCTATTTGAAGCCTACCCACCTGTAATTTCTTGTGATGTTGGATGAACAAGTCGCATTAATATGAGTATTTCCTGAAACATTAAAAACAAATGTCAAATGACAAGAAATCAATTAGAATTACATATCTGACACAAAATGATACTACAGAGGTGTGGCCTTTTATTTACAATAAAACATGTGCAAAAGTGCAAAGATATTCAAATGCAAGTTAAAAGTATGCAAACTGTTTGAAAATGGGCTAGCTTTTGCAATCAACATGGTTCCCTGGCAAGAATCAAATGCATTGATATCTTAAATTAGCAATTATTATATACACACAGAATTTATCAATATTTGTCTCAATTTGCCAAAATGTCAGAATAAATTTAAAAGGCAATGTGTGAGAAATGAAGAAGTATAATATTCAGATCATATGACACAATAAAGAAATGACTGCAATATTTCATAATTATCTAACATAAAAGAGGAAAATTACCTGAAAGGATTTTCCAGGAAGTGCCACCATTTTGGAATTTTTCTCCAGGAAGTGGCCACTAAGCATGGCCTTGAAGACTGGGGACCCCATCATTATAAGCGACTTCATCACATGGATCTGTTTATCTTCTACCATCAGGATAAAGTCAGAGAATTCCCATGGTGCCGTCAGGTCATGATCCACGTCCATAGTAGTATGGGCCATCTTCCCTTCCTCACGCTACCCACCTGATCACAATCAACAGACAACTGATTAAAGAAGCATGACCTTGGATCAGAGTAAATATGATGTTTTACACACTATTCTGATGACAACATTTTTTTTTCTGAGTGTATGGGATAAAAGGCAACTGATTTCCCATGGTTCAAATTTGTGGCAAGGTAATGGTGACAATCAAGATTTATGTACAACTGTTATGTTTTGAATTCAGTTTTAAATATACTCAGATTGACCATAAGATAGATCATTGGTCTAAAATTGCAAGGCATACACTTTTACTTTTAAGGCACGAGAAAATTTAGAAAAATCGCAAAATCTGCACTTGCTTTTTTAAGCAATCTGATAAAATCTGATGTCTAAAGGTTTTTGGCTCATATTTTATTTAAATTGAAATGATTAAATGAGATATGAAAACAAATATCTAGTATCCTTCCAAACGCATTACAAGTTTAAAATATCAGATCATGATGCCAAACATCTTTAATATTCAGGCAGTGATGCCTAAATAAATCAAAATGTAATTAAACATAAGTCCCATTACAAAATGAGTACTTAGCACCTATAACCACACATTTATATTATATTACATTTGCAATATTTATTTAAATTATCGAGAATATGAATAATGCATAGAAAGGAGTATTCAAATACAGACAATGTAGTGTAATAAAACACTAGTCAATAGGAAAAATAACAATCTTGAGAGTTAATACCACCTAGTTGCAAATATTTTGTAAATCCAATCCTGAGGCAGGGTAAATCAAAACAATATTGACTTGTGCAAAGGCTGATTACTGATCTCCAACTTGACCATGTACAACTCCTCTTACATTAATCAGAGACATTTAACACAGAGATTAGAAGCAAGCTGAAATTCTTCATTATCGCTCAGGTGAACCGATCTCATGGCAGCACCACCGTCGACTCGGTAAATATTACATGTACCCCAAAAACACGGACCTAGATCCAGATTCATGGACTTGTATAAATATGTCTTTTTTGCAAGAAATTATGACCAGAACTACTTACTTATCACATATCTATGTTAATAGTATATCAATGAAATTAAGACTGGAAGAATTTGTGTGATAAATGCATAACTATTTATCGCTGATCCGCAACAGTTGCATATCTGAGTTGGATATTGCACCGCGCTGACACCTAGTGGCAGACCTGCTGTTTCCAATCTGTTTAAATATCTCTGCTTTAATCTTTGAGAATAGAGATTAGCAGGGACCTATAAATGATTAACAAAATAAATCTTTCCATTACAGGATACTTTAGGCATTACGCTCTGCTAAGTGTGGATGTATATTAATATCATAAGTCAGTTCATGTCAAACCTGTGTTCACATGCATTGCTTTAAAATTTCCAAGAAAATAGGCATTCAGCAAATTTGACTCAGTTGACTAGCCGGTCTACCAGCCGTCTCCATCTAGCGGCAGATAAATCTGTGCTATCCAGTAGGCCTGATTGGAGGTTGATAAGCTCTATCAGTTGACAGGAAACAGTACCTGTAGGTCAAGGTTAGTGATAACTGATAATGCCCCCTATCAGGAAGAATACAAAAATAGGTGGCACCACATGTAAATAGCCTGAAATAATGACCATGTCCTTGTAAAACAGGACCTGGTCACTTGTAAATAAATCAAGAACCCCCTTAATTGTTTCACATAATAAAGTTAAAAACATTTTAATTTACAATTTTAGATATTTCACAAAGCTCAGTTCAACAGTTTCCTCGAGGGAAATAATAGCAATAACTCTATTTTTGGAAGTTACATTACAATATATTGTATTTTATACACAATGGTGCATATCGGTGAAATCTTACACAACCATCTGCTTCACAGACCCACATTAAATGAAGATAATAACAACCCCAATGAAAAGACAATACATGTTAACTACTCAGCTATGTGACAAGTGTATTGTTTGTTTATTTACATGCTTCAGTGCAGAACCCTAATTCACTAACCAGCAACAACTATCACTTTATTCACTTGCTTAGTCAGAGATATAACCCCTAACAGACTCTTGAAATGTTGTTGGTTGGCTTGACTATCCCATTTTTTCTGGACTCGTGTATCTGCATATTAATTTGATAGCATTTATAACCATGGTTATTCAATGTGCTCAACAGAGTTCTGGGGTCAAACGTTCATGATCCAAGTTGTATGATATCATTGTCATGATTACATTGTAAAAAATTGTAGCCCTTCAGAATGTTACAGATGACATCATTAAGCCAGAACAATGGGGCCGTGAACGTCCTTCACGTCTGTTGCCCGTGGTGGACATTGACATTGTCTTGTTTTTGACCCACCATGACACTGCCTCATTGTCTGATATGAATATTTCAGTGACCAACTGAGGAGGTTGGCACAAATATATTTTAATTGTCACATTCACCATTTTCTGCAGGATTTTTATATTTGTTTGGTTTCAGATGCTTTGATGTGATATTCCTATTATCTACCTCTGGGTGGAATACTTTATAGTGATGTGATATATTTTCAGTACGGTTAAATGATTTGCTACAAATGTTACATTTGTAGGGTTTAAGGCCTTTGTGTTTGGACAACATGTGTTTTTTGAGTTGTCTTGCTGAATTAAATTCTTGGTCACAAGCATAACAATGGCCTGTTTTCAATCCATTGTGGCACTCCATGATGTGCCTGTTAAGAGATATCTTGTGCCTGAACTTGACACCACAGTCACTACAAGTCAAGATATTGTCCCCTTCGTGTACCTGCTTATGACTATCTAAATTTCTTTGTCTCTTAAAGGTATGTCCACATATATTGCATTCAAACAACTTTTTGTCAGAGTGATTGGCCATGTGCGAGCTGAGGTGGTGCGATCTCTTAAATCTGGCTGGACACTGGTCACATTGATAGGGTTTCTCTTCTGAATGGATCTTAATGTGAACATCTAAATGGGAGTATTTCCTAAAGGTTTTGCCACAAACTTTGCAAGCATATGGCCTTTCTCCAGTATGAATGCGAAAATGATCTTTCAAAACACTACGAAATTTGAAAAGCTTTCCACATGTCTCGCACGAATAGGGCATCTCTCCTGTGTGAACCCTCATATGACCATTCAAATGCGAGGCACTGCTAAAGGCCTTGTTGCAAACACTGCAAACATATGGTTTCACACCAGCATGTACTCGTAGATGGTGGCTCAGTCCTCCTGAATGGGAAAATTCCCTTGAGCAAAGACTACATTTGTATGGCTTTACCCCTGTATGTGTTCGTTTGTGTGTTCTCAAACAAGCAGCGTTCCTGAATTTCTTCTCACACACTACACAGGAATATGGCTTTTCTCCTGAATGAATTTTCATGTGATATTGAAGTGCTGGCTTGCTTGACAGAACAGCATCACACAATGCACATTTACAAGGTCTCTTTATGTACAACCGATAACATGTCTGATGGTAAGATTCCCCTTCCAATGATTGGTGCTCAAGATATTGTTTCTTTGGTTTTGTATTCTTGGATTCTGATATTTTCTTTTTATTTGCTCTTTTCCAAGCTTTTTTGTGTTTCTTGGCTATTTGCTTTGAATTTTCCATCCTAATCTTTTCCCTTATTACTGATAAAGGTTGGCTGTCTTCTGTCTTCTCTTCAGGTTCTTGTTTAATCCTGGCTGGCTTGTGCACATTAATAGACACAAGGTTGTGGTTAAATGCAAATGGGCTAGCTGTCAGATTATGTGGATTAATGTGTATCTTGCTGTGACTTAATATAAAATGCCTTTTCTGAAATTCCACACCACACAGACCACATTTGAAGATTTTCAAATTTTTCGCTTTATCTTTCATCCTAATTTCCAATTTGATCAGCTCACACATTTTATCCCATTCAACAAGATCAGATGATGGCTGTAAAATAACACTCTTTTCTCCACCGCTTTTATTGACTACAAATGTCTTGTCTGTTTTGGAGTTTCGCTTGGTCTTTTCACCTGGCACATCAGAACCTGAGGAAGATACTTCATTTCCAACAAGACCCTGACTGACACCATCAAAATCATGGCAATCATCATCATATTTCTTTGCCCGGGAATGTGGAAGAATAGTGCATACACTGGAAGAAGTAAATGTGTTTTGTGGTGAAGCAGCTTCCACTGTTCTAATGACATTACCATTACTAACATTCCATGTTTGTGACTTTTCTCCATTCCAATCAAGTCTGTCTAAAACCACAAGCAGTCTTCTTCTCTCTGCAAAGTTAGGCTGGGGATCTGAGCAGAGTTCTTGTTCAGTTTGAAGCTCTTGTTTTTCTTGGTGTGCTTTGTTCTGGGATAAACCTAATGTGCTTATTGGCGAATCACTTACATCAATACCCTGCTGACTAGAACTCGGTTTAACAGATTCCAGACTTTGAGATCCATCACGATCTATATAGATGTCTTTGGTATTCCTAATATTCCATTGATGACTTGGGTATACAGCACCATCGACATCCTCATCAAAACCATCATCATCTTCATCATCATCACCTTTACCATACTGTCTTTGCACCTGGGATGCCTCTTCAATGTTGGGGATGTTTTTCTCAACGTCTTTATTTTCACACACCATTTTTTTCAGTTGGCTCCATTTCAGTTCATGGTCCTCCTC
Organism: Amphiduros pacificus; assembly: GCA_949316495.1. Classification (NCBI taxonomy): domain Eukaryota; kingdom Metazoa; phylum Annelida; class Polychaeta; order Phyllodocida; family Hesionidae; genus Amphiduros; species Amphiduros pacificus. Next base: position 43,631,853 of record OX439002.1, on the reverse strand, counting down.
TTCTTGAATATTAAATGTACATGCAGTTTTCTTAGTATCTGAAACATGTCTATGTGTAACCTTCCATGTTTGTGTCAAATTTCCATTCCATTCGAGTCTATTTAAAACTACCACAGGCTTTCTTCTACTATGAGAATAAAGCTTTTTTGTATGAGGCTCCATCACTTTTTGCCCTTGAAGTGTGTCATTCTTGGTTAAGCCCTCTGTGGGTAATGGAGAATAACTGGTACCAAGGCTCAGCTGACTTGACCCAGATCTTACGGATTCCACACTAATCGCTCTATCATATCTATTTTCACAAATGACATCAATGTTTTGAATCTTCCAGTGTCTTTGGCCCACCTCCTCCACATGAACGGTGTTTATCTTCCCTGAATCTGTGTCACACATCATTTGTTTCAGTTGGCTCCATTTCATCTCATTGTCAACCTCTTCTACAACCTCCTGAAATTTACATGGGGTGGGAACAAGACAGTCTATGTCATCTGCATCTTCAGGTTTAATTATGAGGGGTTGAACATCTAAGTTGGCTTCATTTTGACGTGGACTAGTTGTTTCAGAATATGGTTGCTCTCGATCATCCATGATGTTGGTAAATTTGGATAATTTTTGTTTTAAATTCAATTAATTCAATGATCACCTGTGGAGTTGTGGTTTTATCTTTCTCTCAAAGCATTAATCTGTGTTGTAATTGACCTTGGGACTTCCAACAAGTAATTATCCTCTGTAAGCCTTCAACAAGCCCCTGTAAACACAAAGAGAAACAATTTGACAAATCTGTGTGGAAATATATTTCATCTTTGAGTTGACTTTGTTTCACCCAATTATTATTTTAAAACCTGAAATCAAACACCATTAAGCTGGCTGATGTGTTATCATGGCCAGGAATAATTTCCAATTAGTCAACATCAAAATCAGTTCAGCTTTAAAAGAATTAGAATCCATTATAACAATTGTAAAATTTCATATATTTTTCAAAGATAACCACTACATATAAGAAGTATTGTACTCATGTACTCATACACTAGATATTTTTACATACATATACATTGTCACATTCACCATTTTCACCAGGACTTCAACCCTTGTTTTGGATGCTTGTTTTTGTAACACAGATGGTGCCTCTTTTGAGATCAGGCAGTATCTGAAAAGAGCCACCATCTGTGTTACTCTGTGATTGGTATGGATATGGTGAAAATGTAATCATTTCCTATGGGTTATGAATCATCTTTTTTATTTTGGTCAATATTTTGCAATCATAATCTGAGGTGCTTCTCTGGTAAAAATGCAAATATGGTCTTTCCAAAGATGAAATTTGAAAGTCTATTGTTATTGTTATTTTCATTATCATAAGTGCCTTCAGCTGGGTAGGGATGCAATCTCTGACTTGTGCAGGTATCTCTCAATGTTACAGTTATTGCATGGTTATCTCTCCGTTTCGCAGCTATTTTACATATGCAGCTATCTCTCACTTGTCCAGCAATCATTCACTTATAATTGCAGCAATCTCTCACTGTTGTATCCATCTCTCCCTTGTGCAGCAATCTCTTATCCAACGTTCTCACTGTTGTCGCTTTGACGCTATCTCTAACTTTTGCAGAATTTTTGCAGAAGGATACATAGATGCTATTTGTACTGTTTTGCAAAATATCACAAATAGCCAATTTACTGGATATATTTTATTTATGCAATACAGGGGAAAATTAATGGTCATTTGAAATATTTAATATGGTATTGACATTTCAATGTCTAGTTTTCTGTTAGTGGGTACATATCAATCTCATGTTTTATATAAAAAAACTAAAATTTTGCAAAGCAATACAATAATTTGCAATTTCAACATTTTTCTCTCAACAAGAAATTGGTATTGACCCTAACTTTCTGAGAACTAAAAGAAAGCTTGCAATAGTTCACTCCCTTGTAGGGTCTGAATAATCTCAATAGTCAGAAGCAAGTTTGGGAAAATCAACTGAGTGGCCGGCTGTATCCCTATCCTCCCCATCATTACAGGCAGAATCCAAGTGATTGTGATGTAAAACATAATCTGACCCACAATCTACATGTGCTAACTGGGCTACAGATGGTTCAAAGCTGTTATTAACATGAATTATGGTCAAAATTACCGTGATACGAAGGTGACCATGGTTCTGAACTGTCACATTAGACTGCAGTCAAACAACTGAATTTGGGCATTTTATAAATGTAAATTATTCACAAGTGTAAATCACCCACAGGTTGAAGAAAATGTGAGTTTGACAATAAGAGGAGGGAATATATAGCTACCAAAGCAAATACATGGGCCACTTGGCGCTGCGGTTCCCTTTGTATCTAGATTATTTTGACCAGGTACCTTTGTTATCACTTACAAATTGCCAGCCCTCAAGACTTGGGGTGGCTTGTGGTGAACACGTCGAGGCAAACATGCCCCACTCCTGGCAAAATTTCAGGCGTGTCCAGTAAGTCACTTTGATCCACTAGTACTAGTCATAATTCTAACCATTTATAAATTAAATATGTATAGGCCGATTGCGGGTTACCATCTTGTTTTTTTTAATGATTAGATTTTAGAGAGTTTTTTGTGCATTTCCGATTGTAATTGTGCAGTTCCGGTGTGTTGTTTTCAATGGGGCAGTATGGCGACCCGCAATCGGCCTTACAGTGTAAAAGTTAAAACTGGCCGAAATGCAATATCCATTTATTGCCAAATTGAAAAATTTTGGTTTCCTTGTCATGTGACTTTTAAGGATGTAAAAATGTCAATTTTAAAGTGATTACGCTCGCCACTACAGGTGAGGAGAGAGACTGCATGCTGCCAGTGCTGCCTGCTGGCAAGTCTGGACAAGAGGACTGACAGATGGCAGCAACAACGTTCATAACATGACGATTCCACAACTACAGCCTTGCATATTATAACACATGCACGAAATACTTACATGTACCGCTAAATGTACGCTTATTGTAGATATTATGGTCAGTTATTATTGATGAAATACATCAATTGCGATGAGATAATGATGGTTTTTGCATCCCGGAAATCATCTCAAATGCACTCTTCTCGATGGGAGGAGTAATTCCTATAGGCCTCGGACCACAATTACTATGTCCCATTGAAAACGATAGTAAATGCCTCACCTTCAAAAATTCATAAAAAATATATGTATCGACCTAGGGTATTTTGAACAATATTTATCAGATGGCAAAAATATTCATCTTTCTAAAAGCAGAGTATGAAGTGAGGTTGACCATTGAATTTTTTTGCTATGATCTGTTAAAGCGCCACCTATCTTGAAAACAAAGAACAGAACATGGAAATATAGGAATAAGCCCCTGACAGCAAAGATCAATATATAGTCCCTTGAATTATTCTCATTTTTTTCTAATAACTTCGAAAAAACAAGCCATTATTGTACTATTAAATAGCACTATTCATTTTATGTCTAATGTGATCTGCATCTCGTTATTATCATGTATAATAAGCCGGAGTAGGAAATTATCAAGCACTACTTTCGTACATATCAAATAGTAGACCCAGTTCATATGATCAAATGCAACTCCTACACAGTATCGCCACTCACCACGATCACAATCACAGGCTGGGGCGCCACACGACGCTAAATTAAAAAGGCGGGAAAATATTTAAATATGTATTGGTGATCAAAGACCCTCTGATTTAATATATACCCCATACCAATTTTCATGTATACCAACTTTTTAATAATTCCTTTGTATATTATTAGTATGTACTCACCAAGGCTATATAGATTTATAATTTTCTCTTCTCAAAGAAATATTCTTAACATGCTTTTTTAATGGATGAAAAGAACTCATATCTCATAAAATATTTATTTGACCATAAAAATACACATTGCGTGGTGGAACATTATTAAAAAAATATCCAACAATAATAAGGGAGACTCCCAACAAGTGTGAGACTGACTTATTTTAAGTAGGAGGGGGCCTTGGAATAATATTTTTTGACGATGAAATCACCATTACCATTGATCATGTTCATCAGTTATATTGCTCTCAGGTTCATGTCAGCATAGCTTATGCTGTGAGGGGTGGGGGTTCCGTCTGCCAAGTTAACTTAATATTCACCTCTACTGGGTAGAGTTCGTTGCTATTCGTAGGTAAAGATGTTATATTTTCAGGGGATCAGTTCAATCTATTTTCCGTGATTTTCTTCCATTTCTTCATGATTTAGAAAATAATCATAAGCTATCATGAGTTCTCAAGCACGCAATACCATCACCATGATCACACAACTGGAGTATACAGTGCTTCATCCCAGTTTGGACAAAAGGAATATGTTGGTGACTGAGTAGTTGTCATATTGGATTTAAAATAACATCTCACAAGAATCTAAAAAAATGTCCTGATCATCTTATCAAATAAAAGATGAATCTTATCTACTTTCCATTAGGTTAAGATATTTTTCATTTTTTGCAAAATAAAAAATAAATAGATTGAACTGATCCCCTGAAATACAATGGCAAACAATGGCTTATTTTTTTCGCGTGTATAGAGACCTAGAACATCCAGTGCCTCATTCGTCTGATCTAAATATAGCCTCAGATTGAGAATTTAGGAGAAAAGGAACATTATGGTGATGGAGTCAGCCCGTCATATTGTGCACAATACTATACTTTATTACTGCCACATTTACAATTTCCCAACGTGTAAAGTACATTGCAGGCATTTCCAGGAAATGTACACAAACCTCACAAAGACGCTCTTTTAGTTTTTTCGTCGTTAGTGTTCAAGGCTATCAACAAACATATCAGCAATATATATATATATATATATATATATATACCTAAAACAGTGCTGTGCATTATTTCTATAACTGTACCCTGTACACTTTTGAAATTCAGAAAATCTGAGTAAATAACCAACGTTCACCCCCAAAATTGCAATATCATGGAAATACATGTATGTTTACTGGCGTGAATCAGGGCAGACTCGCCTCTCTCCTATCTGTGACTTTTTATGCTTCCTTTATGCTTCCTTGGCAGCCTCTTTTGCACAGAATTGTAGATTATGTTATCTTAAAACAGAATATGAGTTTTAATAGCAGGTGTACAGGACAAAATGTGTATAAATGCTTTAATTTCCGAGGACAAACTGATTATGATTTACAATACTGTCAGTCAAAGCAAAGACTTTGATTCACAAAAGCGACATGAAAAGGTAGATATCTACAACAGGAAAAACCAACGGTAAGGCATAACATAGTTTGATTTTTTATGATATACAGGGAGAACATAATTTATGGGGATCTATCATCTTATCACATTCCTCTCGCCAAAACCTGTTAAAATGGACATATGGAGTAGTAATCATTTGCGTTATGAAAGACTTAATCTGGTCATATGAAGCCTACACCCTGCTAGTTATAATCATCTGTTTGGTTCATTTTCATACAGTTTTATTTACTTCCATTGCATGCTTATACATTCTCATGTTATCATACTAGTCTTGTTAAATTTGTTTCTGTTAGTCATTCCAGTTGTTAAACATAGCATATATATTTCTACTATTTGTTTTTTTCCCTTTGGAGTTTATACAACTGTCTCGGGTGTTTTTGCCCACTCTAAGGGATTGGTCTTTATATTATCGGTGGGTGGGAGGTAGAAAACCTAATCCCTGTCTTTTTTCGAAGAGACCAGTCCCAATAGTTTGCCACAATTATGCATTTGAAAGGATTGAGATATTTTCCATATGTGCTCTCAGTGAGAGTCTTTTGAATATTAACATATCTTATTACTGAAAGGTCTCAGCAATATACGTCCCTCTCAATGACTAACTGATATTCCATCCCTCATCAAAGACCCTCTTTTGTGTTATTTTGCATTGAGACAAGTAATATTTTATAATGGTTCGATTAAATTGCAAATATTACTTTCTAAAATCGTACATTCTCCAATTTTGGATGGCACATTCATATTCCTGGTTCATTTTGTCTTATGAACTTAAACTTTCTCAATATTTCAACGTATTCTTACATTCAAGAGGTTCTGGATTGAACCCTTTGGACAGAGAGTGGGTTATGTTTTAGCTGGTCTTGCCCTTTTAGTTGTAATGCCCTCATGTTCACCTTTTTATGTGGATGATATGCTCTATATGATAACAGTGACAAGTCAAATGTATATGTGCTCCTCTAAAATGCTACCAAGTGAAATGCTGGTGTGAATACAATACATTTCGCATTGGAAATCAAATGTGAATTTAGCGCGCCGATATTTCACCTTGTAAGGTAAGTCAGTGTTAAGTAGGATGAGATGGGGTGATATAATAAAAATCACACTCATATTATCATGTTGATATAATTATCAAAATCTGTAAGCGGAAGTTGTGTGCAGTAGGTGATTTGTATTGTTTTAATTGCTCATAATTAATGTTTTAAAATGTGATTTTCGTGGAAAGTCAATCAGACATGCTTAGACTTTCATTGATTGTCGGACCCTTGAGGGATTTTGTTGGAATATTCGACCACTTACCAGCCATTTTAATTTCGATTGTTTGCAATACCAACAGCAATCGCAAATGATTTTCCCAGTCACACGAGGACTGCGATTACTTTCGTCGCTCTCCCCTGTTCAGCTTTTTAACCTCCCCCCACCACTTTTCCATACCAAGGACTTTTCCTTTTCCAAGTTTGGTATATTCTCTTAAAAAAATACGCCATGGTAAAGATATATGATTTTTTTGGCATTGACCGAGAAAACCTTTGAAGCAGATCTGTCACGCACTTAAAATATCCACATTGTATTTATCAATTCTGGGTGTCCGCTGGTTGTAGAATTTTGTCGTACAGATATTCACAAAAGCATACTCAGCAAAAATGATAAGAATAGGGATTTTTTAGTCTTTTATTCTAGTTGAAAATATGTATACATGTATTTCATAAATGCACGACGACTTAGAAAGTGTGTCTAACATTATGTAAAATATTTTAATATTTGCAGCTCAGAAACCATCTTAATCAAATTGTATAAATATATATATATATATATATATATATATATATATATATATATATATATATATATATATATATGAACAGACTTTGTCTGGTATTAGCGCTATACAAGTTTTATTATTATTATTATTTTATTATATATATGACATAACTCGAAGATGAGATGTCTTGTCTGTCAGCTTGTCATTCCGTCTACACAGTGCGCGTTATATTCGCCTGAGGGCGGATCATTGTGAGTTTATTTGAAATCATAACCATAATTTTACAAATAAGTAGAAGCAAGATCAGGATGACTCCAATCAAAGGAATCCACAGAAGTAAAGACTCTTCCACATGGTCTAAAGCTTTGAGAATACTCTCCGTGGAACCAACAGGGCTTTGCTGGGTGCTCTCAAAAAAGGATCTGATGGTATTAATGAATGATATGGTAAAAAGAGCAGTTCCTGAAACAATACCAGCCAAGTTTGCTCTGTTTTCTTTGCATGGCCTGGCGCATACATGAACAAGCAATGATATGAAACACACCACACTCATCAGAATTAACCTGAGCAGGGCGTCAGTGACAAATGCATAGAGTATCATCAGTATAACTCTACAGAACAGTACGATCCCGGCCCAGCACAATTCAATGCCTCCCAGTGACATGTGACGATAAGGGCCCTGAACGGTGGCCAGAACAGCCTCAGCCTCATCAGAGATGTGGATATTATGACCTACTGTTGCTGTTGTTGTTGTTGTTGTTGTTGTGGTCTGTCTGATCTTCAGAAATAGCAGATAGAGCATGCACGGGAGAGGGAAGAAACACCCGGCATAAAACACAGGAAGAGACAGTTTGCCACTCTTTAGGTGCTGGGCAGATATACATAGGTATGGGCCAAAGGGGAGCAGACATACAGCACAGTATGCCATCAGAATATACTGCAAAGTCCCATAGCATTCATAGTTACCCTCAATGAATAAAACAAACTTATCCAAAGTATTAACACAGTTCAGTAAAGTAAAACAAGAGACTGCAAGCTTCTGAAAAGAAAACATGTATGCTAATATCATAACGACAGATACTCTGGTTGAGATGAATTGTCCAGGAGGACTTTTATTATGTACCGCAGTTCTTTCTGGTCTCCTGCTTTTAATTTGAAGAGCATATATTTGTGAGGACAGATAAACTGTAATTATCAATATCCAGAGATAGGGCAGAAAGAGTAATTTGAATAAAACCTTCCCAACCTCATCCATTCCTGGAAAAACACATACATCTTTTGCCAAGTGAAAAAGATCAAGACGAAATTTGAATATCCCCCCAGCTATTAATTTCAAAGTGCTGAGTGAAGAATGGTTTGATGTAATGTAGGGTGTGTTTACTTTCAAAAGTACAGCGTCTTGAAAATAATAGAATAGAACTGCTTGGGGAAATAGTGTTTGATTCTAAAGTAGACCTTTTTGCAATTGGAATATTCGTTTTTACTGGCGCAGCAAAAAGCAAAGTTGTGAAGTCTTTTTGGAACAATAAAAAGCACACATACAAAACCCCAACAACCAAAAGAGTTGTAAGCATCCAGTAGTCATGACAACTCTCATTCCTGATACAAGCCACAGAGAAGAGTGCAGGTGTGTGTCCCTGGCGACACGAGCCACACAGTGTCCCGGCCCTGAGGGGGGCGCACTGGTTGTAGGATGGGCATGGCTGGGTGTCACAGCAATAACCAGGCGGGCACCGGTACATGACCACGCCAGCCCCATCCAACATGCCCCAGAAGGCCTCTTTGGCTCTAGGGGTTCCCTGACACTCTGCACCATAAGGGCATTCAAGACACTCCAACGTGGATAGAAACATCTCTTGACTTTGCTTTGTAGAATTGTCTGGTAAAGTAGAATATTTTGTTGCAATGTCGATATAGCCTTGACCCATTGTGTAGCCTGCTTCGCAGTGATAACAACTTACATACCAATTAACGAAGTTAAAAACAGATTTATCAGTGTCCTGAGGCGGCAAAGAGTAGTAAGATTTCACACTGCCACCTGTGTTACAAGTAAATTGGAAATCCTTCACAGTTATTTTGATAGAATTTTCAGGATCACTTGCATCCCCGGTAAAATGAATAATAGTAACTTCGTTAGGAATCGTCATGTCAGTACTCATGTGAACGCCATCGAACGCTGCAGGTCCCTGAGCAAACAGGAAGTGGCCTGTTCTGACCTGAGGGTCATATATCTGGCTCATAACTTGCGAATTTACAATAGAAATTGATGCATATCTTGAAACATATACTGTACCACCATATTCTGATGCCATATTGTCTTTGAAAATTGATGAAGTTATGTAAATATCACTTCCGGTTAGATATAACGCTCCCCCGCTCCCTTTCAGTAAAACGTCTACGTGCACTGAACGGGCAATCTGAAAAACTTGAATGATGAATCTATATTCAAGAGAACATCCTTTCATGTCTTTATCACATTTAAACCCGTCGTGGGTTACAAATATGTCATGCCCCAAGGAGAGATATACCATATCTGTATTGTTGCTTATGTTCAGAAAAATTGGCGATCCTGCCCTGTTTTCATGGAAAGCACAATTAAGTATATTAATCTTCGCGGGTAAATGAATTGATGGCCCAGTTACGATGGCGCCTGCGTTAATAGGAGATAGATTATTTATAAATGTGCTATTATGAATTTCTATATCTGCCGGAGCAAAATTAAAAGATATGGCTCTCTCGTTGTGAAGAAATGAACAGTTTATGAAAATTATCTTGGAATCTGTGATGGTATCGATATGACCTTTGAAAAAAAATGGAGCAAATTCAAAGTTTAAAAAGCTGTGTAGTGAGAGGGAAATAAAAAGGTTTCCCCAGGTTTGGTTCCTAATAAGCATGTTTTTGAAAAGGGCGTTGGTGTAAAATGAATCATCATCTGCAATTGAAATGAAAGAAAGACCCCCTAATTTCTGTACAACAGGGCTGCCCTGAAGCGTAACAGAGTCAAACACCGATGTTATATTATATCTCGCTCCAACGTGAAATCGTCTGGCATTTATCACCGAGTTAGTAACATTAAGAAAAACATAATCGCAAAAAATGTGAATGTCATGATGCACTAGAGTGTGGGCTGCAAACGTCTTAATATCTGGATAACTGGACGATGGGGTCATGAAGATTGTGTCTTCCACGGTGAGGCTGGCTTTGAGGCAGCTAGTTTGGTCAGTACATAATTGACTCTGAACCTCAGCTCCTATATCTGTGGTATGCACCAGTCTAACCCACCGACTAGAAGCCATCGATATTGTGGCATCTTCAAATGTGCAGTTTTGGAGCTTGACAATCACATCATTGGCCAGCACAAAACCATGCACGAAATGAATGTTTTCGATGAGTATATGCTTGTCTTTGTCTGCCTGATCGTCACCAGTTGATTCACACTTGTCTGCTCTCATGCAGAAGTTCCAGCCGCTCATACAATGATCATAATCGTTGGTCTCTGAACACGCTCTCCAGTCAGACAGGCAGTAATCATACACATCAGTATCAGAACACCCATCATCATCAGCATCATAATAATAATAATCATTACTATTACCGTACCAATTATCAAACACATCATCTAGTGAGGAAGATGCTCCCTTTAAGCACTCGTCCTGGTGTTGGTCAGTGTCATAGCCGTACACGCGCTCTGTACAAGGGAGCGAGGCATGGGAGGTCATATTCACCTCACTCTCAGAACACAAGGTCCTTTCAATGTCTGACTGGTCCTCAACATTAGGCGAGAACCTGAGAACTGTGGCGCACCTGTAGGGGTGACAGCACTGCAGCCTGGGAGTGCCGTTGAAGCCTATGATACTGATGGAGACTGTCACAGGGGTGGTTTGGCAACTGTTGAGGGGGGTGAGGTGTGTGCCCTCACCGTCTATGTACACCACGTCTCCATGCTGGACCGTGGTCAGCACTGCGGTCAGCGAGGCACAAGGCTCGCTGAAGTTTCCACATTCCTGGGACTCCGATCCATTCAAGGCAACGTGCCAGTCTTTGCAATGACAAATATCTACAAAATAGCGATACCAAGAACAGTGCCAGACAGTTAAATCTGGTCTACCTGTTTGTGAACAAAATAATTTCTGTTTAAGAACAAACGATTGTATAGCTATATGTCTAAATGTTTTTTTTCCCATGTCTCTCTATTATTTTTTAATATAGAACTCAGGTACGCTTGCTTTTATCATGATGAGACATAAGGGCGGTTCCTTATAATGTTATGACAAGAGAATTTAACAAAGAATAGAATTAGTAAAAAAAAAATCTCCCAAGAATTGGCGACTATCTTCATTTAAATACATTTTTTAATAGATATGTATGAGATAACAGAGATTTGTTTACCTATTTTCCAGGAGAGTGTTGCCACGATGATAAGAAGTGTTATATTTCTCATGCTGGCATCATAGGTGTTGCTTCACTTTTAAATTAAAGAGCTGAATATAGAAAAGATATATGAATGGTTCATCATTTAACCCTGTCCTGAAAAAGCATAGAGTAGGACTGCTTTAATCCTTAGCTCCGAAGTGCTGTGTTGGTATCTTCTACATATGGCTTTAGTCTTGATCAATTCTATTTGATATTCTAATCATGAGAATGTGGTGACAGATAGGCAAACCATAATTACATATGCATATAAGGCCTGCTGTAGAATAAATCCCTTTACAATTGTGATTTCCATATTATGCACACTAAGTAAACAATAGAACAACATGGAACTCGACAAATAGTCGACCCGAGTGTCCAATTTGTGTCTTTTGCACAAATTCTACAGAGTTACTAAAGCTCATTTTCTGTGTTTTGATACCAACATTAACATATTTACACTGCATTAATAATATAGCATGCAGTCTTACAGGTATAACACACCTTGATATTATCTAAATAATATCTTATTGTATTTTTGATGATGTTTCTTTCCTAAATTGGGGAGAGATCACTTTTAGGTATGATATGTAAGTCTCATGACACATACATTGAATTAATTATTATCATTCCAATGTATGTGTGACCATAATTACTCCCAACAACAAATCCACTGTTAAAAATAGTGTAATCGTATCTAAATGACATTGCAAACAACATATTTATTGAATACATAATGTAGCAATAAAACATATTCATAATGTACATATCTCAGCGATGCATACTCATAATTCCATTAACTATCCCTGATCAAGCATAAATATATGTGTCCATGAATAAATGTCACAACCAATTATATGGTTGTTTTGAAGTTCCGGAACCAACATTATTATATTATGCAATCTTGATGAGAAAAGAGAAATTCAGCCGCATAAGATATTAAAACTACTATTTGGCCCCTTGATTTACAAATGTGTTAAACAAAGCAATACATCGCTATATTTAATAAGAAAATGTTTCGCGTCTGTTGAGCTGAAAAGGTAAAAAAAAGTACTGAAATGTAATTAGTTTACTAATTATATTCATGGAACTCATGAAAACAAAACCAATAATCTTTTTTGAGACACTATAAGATCAACTGTTTTAGACTGTCACAGAAAAAACATGTGATTTTCTGTAAAAATGTGCCCATCGAGGTAAAGTATTTTAACACAACATAAAACAATATTTTTTTATGTCTTATGTTTCTTAAAATGCATAAAAATGCTGATACATATTCAGTGAAGGTTTCTTTCCCCTTTAATTTTCTTTTATATAGTTCATGAAATGTTAGCTTTTAACTTGGGTAAACTGTCAAACAAATGTGATGTTAAATAAAGATTTAGTTTTTGTATTTGCATTTACTTTCGACAATGTGCATTAGTATAATTATGTGTTTCGTACAAAATCATTGCACCTGAACAGGACAAATTTTCTGGCGTGTAGGAATATGGAGTCATGTACAGAAAATGTATTACGTCCACATTAGTTAGAGCATTAGGCCATAATGTTTAATGTTAAAGGTGTTGCTGTTGATTTATTATAGAGTAAATAGATTATTTAATGTCTATTTAAGCACATTATAATTAACAGTAACTGTTATATAAAGTACTCTCTACTGTGCCTGATATAAAAGTAGTTTACGTTATTATAAAACAGATATCTGTATTGTATTACCCGAGAACATAACGCTGCAAAATCTGCAGCTATAGTTACATGATTTGGTCAAACATTGATTCTTTAATTCAAAGTAGGGCTGTTACATGTCACATTTTACATGTGCTTTAATTGCAAAGTCATTTTTCACGAACCCTAATCTTAAATGAATACTGACAGGTATCTTATAATTATTATAAAAAAAGTTATATATATTTCATCAGTTTCTTCGAGGGCTTATAGCGCTTGTTTTCTTAACTCCCTGCCAAAAGACATGCTCTAAAAACCAAATATTTTGTTGAATACCACTAATGTTAATAACACGAAGAAGTTCACACTTTTCACATTGAATTTTTACAATGTGAGTAATATATATCTATATATTGGTAATTTCTATTATATCTAATGTAATTTTTATTTTAGCAATCTTAGCTTCAAACATTATTTTCTCTTTACCATCCAGCTTTCAGTAGGACACTGTTAAGAGAACATTGTCTTACCATGGGCGCCGGCCGGGACCAAAGCTCCGACCTTATACGGCACCGGGACCAAGGTCTCAGACATGGTGGCAGGGACAAAAAGGAAAGCCCAAGACGAGAAGACTGTGGAAAATACTCTACCGAAATTGTATACCTTCTGGGATATGTCTTCTCGGTTGCTGATTTAGTCACTAATTTCCAGGTAAGAATACACATTGCTCGAACGATATATACAATGTTCACACACATTACATAACAGCAGTATTTTCAAATTTTTAATAAAATTCATAATCAAACAAATTATGAAATACAATGGTCAAGGCGGTACTCAATAGAGTACTGGCATGAATAAAGTGATCATATGACCGAAAGACCAAGCGTGTCCTAACATCAGCAATAAAGGTCGGTAGATATGCAAGATGTGTCGACTATATATATAGTAGAGATGACACAAAATATTTGTTTCCACGTGAATATAAATGGATGAGTAATGGTGTATGCGACAGATATAAGAGCTTTCATGTCAATTGATGGTTCAGATGTTTTAAGGCGTTTTTGAGTGGAAGGGAACAATTGCGTGACGAACATTACGCTTGATGTCTCATGCTAAACAGACAGAGAGTGAGTTTGAAATTTATTGCTGTACCACCATCCCACCCAATCCCATTGGTCTCATGTTTACATAATATTACCCCAATATACATCTTTGTAACGCTGTATGATGATATCGTCTTATTCAATGAGGCTCCACTGGAAACATTAACCAATTGCTGTGTTATAGGATTATCTGGCTCATAATGCTTATATTGGATTTCAGATTGTCCTTCTTTTGATTCGGATAATATGGTACATTTGTTTATTGAGTGCATTTAGAGACATGGAGGATATTTCACTTGGTCTATATTGTATAACATATATTCTATAATATTCTATCATATCTTTTATTAGATTGATCTACACCTCAAAAAAATAGCTTTGCTTTCAGATTAATTATTAATTACATAATTTGTAGAATTGTATTACAAACTCTAAAGTTAGACAGTGAGTTATCATTAAGTATTGTGTGAAGCACACGTTATTTTCCTATTGTTTGAATAGTATTGCCTTAATTCCATGAAAAGATACACACACTCAATTATATAACAATTTATTATAATCCTATGCAAGGCATAAATGGAATCACATAAGATCCTGGGTGTAAAATCCAGAGCATACCTTTTTCCTCTCACCTAACATGACAGATAAAAATTGGCAAGAGCCACCTGAACCACCATCACTGATCACAAATATATCTCTGAATGTGCAAGGATCCACACCATATGATGTAGCCTATCGCCATGAAGACTTTGCCACATTAGGGCAGACATATCTAACATATAAGGTGGGGGAAGCCATAAATATGATATGGTTCCCTGTTATTGTAAGTGTTGGTTTAGTTGGCAATGTAATATCTTTTCTGGTAATGTCAAAGAGACATAATAGGCTGTCGCCTCACAGCTGGTATATATCAAGTTTAGCATGTTCAGATTCCATCATTCTTTTTATTGGTCTGTATGCCTGGATATGGAGTTCGGTTCTTAACAAACTGGACGGGGTGGTTGTGTGTAAAGTTAGAGGATTCCTCCTCTATGCCTCAAACACCAATGGTTTAATCATGATTCTGGCTGTGACATTTACCCGAATGTTGGCAGTGCGATTCCCTCTCAAGTCTCGCAGTGTGTGCACGGTCAAGATGGCAAAACGTACTATAGTGGCGTCTATTGGTCTTTCTATTTCCCTCAATGCAGCACATGTGTATATGTCCTCTGCGGTGAATGGTCGCTGCACAGGCTACGCCGTGGGCGGGGAAGCAGCTAATATATATTCCTGGATAAGCATTATTTTATACTCAATCTTACCCTTTTTTATTATCACATCTTTTAACACAATTATCATCCTGGGTGTGCGTAAACAAGGTCAGGATTTTAACAGAGACTGTGTGTCTCCAGATGTTTCTGTGATATCCACGGCCAATCTCTCTCCTGTTGGTTCACTGCAAAACCTAAACAATAATCGTATTCAGCTTTCAAGGTTTCGATCTGATGAGAATCAAATGACAGTGACCTTACTATTTGTATCTTTTATGTTTCTCTTATTGACCCTGCCTCAGTACGTCAGACTAGCCTTGTTTTATTTTATTCCATATAAATTTAATCCTAAGTTATATGCAGATTATGTGCTGTTCTACCATGTGTCCCATAAGGCTTTCTTCACCAACAGCGCTGTCAACTTTATCCTGTACTGCGCTGGGGGCTCCAGGTTCCGCCATGATGTGAAGCATCTCCTCTTTATGAACAAAAGATCACAGTCTCATAACATGATAGAACAACTCAACATTAATAAAGAATAAAATGGGATCAGCTATGGACTGTAGAAAGGGATAGACTGTTGAATAAACTATGTGTCCATCTGTAAAGCCTCTGTAAATGCTGATCATGCATACATTTTGGGGGCTACATATTCAGTAAGCTTGGAATTCGAGGCAATAATAGACCATTTTAATCAATCTTATGTTGTTTCTTTGTAACTTGTATTTTTATTTGATCAAATGAAATAGTATAACTATGAAATTCTCTTGATGTTGATTTTGATAAATATTTATCTGCAAATTAAATGATGGAAATGGTTTGAACTCATCCATTGATATATTAATGGCAATATTATATTATACCCAAATAAATGAAACCACCTCAAGGGCTACATCGTACGCTTTTGCTAAGTGAATGTTTCAGAGTAAATTATAAATTATTATGGTTAGATTTATCCTAAAATTAAAATGAGTACAACGGCTAAGATGGCAAATCATTTTTGAGCATCTACCGGTATCTTTAATCTTATGTGTAACAATATTTCTTTTATTAAGTTGAAATTTGTGATCCAAGAGAATGAAGCAATAGTATGTGAAAGTGCGTGAACATTAGTTGGGATAATTGGAATCCAAGCTGTTAAAGCACTAAAACATGATGGTGGCTGTAAGATGGCAAAATAGTGTATCCAAATCTCAAAAGGGCCTCACACGTAATGAAGAAGATAAGGGCATAGATTATTAACAAATCTGTCACCTGCAGCAGCATCTTTGCACTAAGACAAATTGATACATAGGTTTGTATAATTAATTATAAGATTAAAATAACATACTACTAGAGATTGTACTTTTGATTATCTTCCTCAACAAAAAGTCTTTTCTTGTTTATAAAGATAAGCATACATTATACCGGCACAAGTGTCAAATATGTGTTGTAAGTGATTCACAAACACCGACAAAGAAACGACACAAATAAGGTATTCCTATCTAAAGAGTCTGTACCGAGAAAATGCCCTTTCCAGGTATCGTTTTCCTGTTTTGTATAATTAAAGCACCATTCAAAATACAGAGCTTGGCTTTTCATATATTCACTTTGGAAAGGATAAAGATGGTAAATCTGTTACTAGTATCTCATTTAAGACGTTTATTTGAGTACTTCTTATCAATAATAGTTTTGAGATTTTTGATTTGTAAATTTGACATTGTGCAATATTTTATTTGAGCAAGTGCCTCTGGCTGGAATATGGTATCTACATCTAACCTGTGCAGCTGTCTCTCACTTGTATAGCTGTCTCTCAAATGTGTAGTTACCTCTCACCTGTGTCAGGTTTCGGCAGTTCTTTATGACTGTCTTCATTTTGCAATGGTTTCTTATTTGTGTAGTCATCTCACTTGTGTGGTTATCTCATTTATGTAGTTGTCTCTCTACTACATAAATGATAGATTACTCATGTTCGTCTCACTTGTATAGCTACCGTTCACTCAATTCTGAAGCCTGGCACCGGGAATTAATTCCCTGCTCTTTTCGAAGAGTGTCTGAGGATTTGCTTTCGACATAGGTACAAAAATCATGGTCCTTGATATCCTATTGTGGGTACTGGTTGGGGACCAGAGATACACTACCAACTTAACGTCCCACCCCCACCCTGCCTTGAGGAGATAGATGTATCAAATTTAAATACCACAAACTAAACAAAATTAGGCATTTCCCAAATGTTTAAATTGAAAGGATAATAGCCAGTTTGGATAAAAAGGAGAAGAAATGCTGATTATTTAATGCGTGGATGTGAAGGACAAAGATGAATGGACATAGAAAGATTACAATTGTAACCGATTTACTCATGATTGTACACATCGTTGTTCACTGAGTGATGTAAGTGCCATTTGAAAAATGGTGTCTCGTTTCACTTTTTAACATAATTACCATAATATAATTTTTCTTTACAGTTGCTGCCAAGCTTTGGCAAGTTGCACGTTGGGCCTGCAGAGGTTAACCCTTCCATCCTGAGAGATGCCTACAAAGTGGCCACATATGCAGGAACAGCGTTCATCTCGTTACAGCTTGCCATTGCAGCTGTCAGGTTGGTGACATCGATGTTTTTTATCACATAAAACAAATACAAATATGATCACCTTGCTTCATTTTTTTATATAAAAACAGATCTCACAACCCAAGCCACACGCACCTCGTCAGGTGTACCGAGGTGTTATCACGCTCATATTGGTTATGCACGTTAAGAACACTCAAAGCCATTCGCTTTGAAATGTGATCACATGTGTTTCCTGAAATTGCCGGATTGTTATTCCACATCCATAATTCCCACCCTTTAATCAAAATTTCTGTCTAACTAAAAAGTTCTGTCTGAGATGGCTGTCAGATGGCTGTAGTATGGCTTGAACTGGCGATGACCCCACTCAAAGATTGATTCAAAGATTAATACAACTTGGTATATTTTGAGAAGGGTGAAAATATTCAATACATCATTACAACACCTGTCTTTGATGTTTCTTACAGGTTCTTCTCCCGAAACAGAGAATTTAAACCTGGAAGGACGGTTGAATATACTAAGGAATCTTACCTTATTACAACAACAGATATTGCCAACTTTGCTGAACTTTTAACATTAGGCCTGTTAGCCATCACTGTGTATATAGTTGCATTGCACTATGAGATCTGCAATGTATTCAATACTGAAGGCGTTGCGGCCATTATCACTACAATGGTTAATGTTTTATATAAGGTTTTGGCCTTGTTCATTGTAAAATGCCAACCTTGTGGCAGCCACGTTGAATGTTGCCAACGAATATCACCCCACAAAGAACTACAGCCCGAATTAGAGTCACAACACAGTGATGGTAAAAGCTCACCTCAAATATTTGCGATTTCAGGAATTTTCACAGTGCCACATTACCTGGAACATGACTGTATAAAAAATGATGAGGGGGACGATGAAAGTTACTATTGTGGAAATGTAAACAACAATAACAATTCTAGTGAGGAAACTTCAAGTTCGGGTTATAGCGATGACAGAAATTATAGGTATCACAGGAGAGATACAGATTTTGATGAAATAGACCCCAGGTATGACAGGACAAAATCAAGCCATCAACCCTATCCCTATTACCCAGAATCCTACCATCAGTCATCCAGATCCCAAGCTTATCAACCAGAATCATACCAACATTCATCTCAACCATATTCTTATCAACCAGAATCATACCATCATTCATCTCAACCATATTCTTATCAACCAGAATCATACCATCATTCATCTCAACCATATTCTTATCAACCAGAATCATACCATCATTCATCTCAACCATACTCTTATCAACCAGAATCATACCATCATTCATCCAGACCCAACAATCAACCCTATGGATCCAACCCAAATTACTCTGATCACCCTCATCAGCCTCCAAATCACACACATCAAAATGGCAATATTCAAAAACAGAAAAAGAGCACTGGTAAAGCTATGAAAAGCATAAAGAAAGTGCTGTGTTTTTGTTTCAAAAACATGGATGCCCTTGGGGAGATAGAAGGATTGGAAGGCATCGAGGATGTCGCCGGAGGTTTGCAAGGAGCAGCTGATTTTGCGGGTGACTTGCCTCTTGATGACCTTCAGGGAGCAGCTGGTGCAGCTAGAAACCTGCCAATTGGTAAAATGCGTGGCGCATTACAGCAATATAACCAATCAAATAGAATTGCAGCACAGCAGGAAAATAAAAAGGATGCCATGAAAGCAATCAAAAAGGTATTGTGTTTTTGTTTCAAAAACATGGATGCCCTTGGGGAGATAGAAGGATTGGAAGGCATCGAGGATGTCGCCGGAGGTTTGCAAGGAGCAGCTGATTTTGCGGGTGACTTGCCTCTTGATGAACTTCAGGGAGCAGCTGGTGCAGCTAGAAACCTGCCAATTGGTAAAATGCGTGGCGCATTACAGCAATATAACCAATCAAATAGAATTGCAGCACAGCAGGAAAATAAAAAGGATGCCATGAAAGCAATCAAAAAGGTATTGTGTTTTTGTTTCAAAAACATGGATGCCCTTGGGGAGATAGAAGGATTGGAAGGCATCGAGGATGTCGCTGGAGGTTTGCAAGGAGCAGCTGATTTTGCGGGTGACTTGCCTCTTGATGACCTTCAGGGAGCAGCTGGTGCAGCCAGAAACCTGCCAATTGGTAAAATGCGTGATACTTTGAACAATTATAATCAATCAGGGTCCCAAGATCTCTACAATACTTTGCAACCTCCTCACCAAAATAAAAAAGCCAGAATGCAAGCTATAAAAAAGGTTTTGTGTTTTTGTCTAAAAAACATGGATTCCTTGGGAGAGTTAGGAGATGCAGAGATCCCTCAAGAACTTGGAGACATCCAAGGGGTTTCAAGGAATCTATCAATTGATAAAATGCGTGGAAGATTTGATGTAGTCAGAAACATGCCAGGGAGTAGACACATGAATGGTGTTATAACACAACAGAACAAATTTAGGCATCAGGATCAAAATTTCCATAATGATGATTTTGAAACACCTCCCCCGGACTATGATCATAATGAACCCCAACACAGACAACCAAGTAGGAGAAAACAGCAGAGTAAAAGAAAGCCAGAAGACAACAGAAACATGCCCTATAATGCTAGATGGGGAGAACTAGAACACCCAGAAATAGGGCGAGAGCAAGACTTAGAACTGCCTATCACAAGAGGTCTATATGATCCTTATGGAAGACAGACTGCCCCAGACGCCCAAAGAGGATTTAGACATGGACATTGGCTTAGTGATCCTGATTTAGATGAGGGTTTGAGAATTGAATCACAAAGGCGACTTGATACCATTGACGAGGAGACACTAAGAGCAAGAAATTCAGGAATAATCAGCGAGAACAACAACAGATATGGGGAAAATCCCAATTATTTCAAAGAGTATCGGTCCATTGGCCATTCTCCTGAAAGGAATAGAAATGAGTTCAAAGAGAAGAATGAAACTGATGATGAGAATAGTGATTTAAGTCAGGGTCTAGATATCGCATATCCACCGCAGAGGGACGAGTATGAAAATACTGACAGAAGGAAAAATAGGTACAACAGATATGATGATGACAGTGATGATGACAATCCTGATGATGGATATAGTGACTCAGACAATTCTGATATCGATACCAAGAGAAAGAATGAAAGAGATAGAATTAGTAGAGACAAATATGATAGAGACACATCGGATAGGGATAAATATAGCAAAGACAGGTATAAGAGCAAACATTATAGTGACAAACATAGAGATAGAGATGACAGGGAAAGATACAGCAGAGACAGATCTCACAGGCAGACAAATAAGCAAGACAGATATGGAACACGCGAATATAGAAGAGACAGAAGAGATAGAGAAATGCATGATGATAGGGATGGCAGAGGCCAGAGACGAAGCAGCAAAAATAGGCATGGAAACCAAGACAGGCAAAGGCGAAACACATCCAGAGGTTATAGCAGACATGACAGTCAGCATCATCGCGGCAGAGGGAACAGGAATTACAACAACAACAACAACAACAACAACAACAGTGAGGATGAAATTCTATATAACATAAATGCAAGTCAAATGGATGGACAATCATGTATTTGGTCACCATGGCAATGTTTCAAAAATTTCTTTAAAAGACAACCCATTGCTCGTCAAATTCAGATTGTGTTCTACCAGTTTGTGTCCATATTTTGGCTCATCACTATTTTTGTTGTCATTGGGCATCTACCAATCAGGTTTGACATGTGCCCATGATGCGATATTCGTATGTTTTACTTTATGCATGGTGTAATATAACATAACTCAGCAAAGTAAATGTCAGATTGGAAACCTATTTATTCAAGAAAACATAATTTTAGGTCAATTTTAAATTGATACTTATCAACATTGTTCGTAAAGGGTCATTAATTATTGGGAGTGGCGGAGAGGCTTTTTTCTACTGTGAAAGACTTATTTCAATATTTCCCCAGAGATGTGTCATCTGATAGTGAAATGGTTTACCTCATTGAAGAGTCTGAGCAATATTTTGACCAATTTCCTCCATGCCCCACCCCCTCCCAAATGCCTAATGGTTCATCTTATAATAATACTTGGAAATGTGTTTCAAAATAAATCAAAAGGTGTGGGATTGCTGAAGATCCAATGGATTTAACCCTAATATTTCTCTTTGGAGATGACCAAGTCAAAATTCAATACGCTGTATGTCACTGGGCCTACCATGAGGTTTGCCCTGCAGGCCATAGATATTGTTTTCAAGATGAAAACAAAACAGACATAATAAGACTGGCAATTAATTATCATTATACTAATAGCTATGATAACTTGCTTCACATTTGTTGGATCATAGTACCCAATACATCACATTTATACAGATTCCTGACTCAAAGTTTTCATACATTGATGTAAAGTTAGGTCACATTGATGCCATGGTCCCCTTGGCATTGTGTATTTTTTTTAATCAGAAAGGAGAGTGAGGGGAATATTTAATTAAGAAAAAAGAATACTTCTGAAAACACATCATAATGTAACATTGTGAGACATGGAGAATTACAATGGTTTTCCATTTGTTCAAAACATTCAAAGAATCACTTACATCTTTGTGCTTGATTCGAAAAAAAAACTTGATGAGAAAACTTGAAAGGAAAGGAAACCTCGGTGATCTAGTGTGTTTGAAGAAAATCAGTCATTGTGATATAACAGACATATATTTCTCAATGTTATTAACTTAATACCATTTAAAATGAAACCACGGCTTGTGAATTTATCTAATAAGAAAACTCTTAGGTTCAGGATCCAAATAACTGAGAAGATCGGTTTGCTTTATATTGCAGGCCTATGATAGGGGTCAGAAAGGGTCTTCTTGTTTGAGAAATAAAATAAAAGAGAAACTTCACAAATAAATAAACTAATGTTGTAATGAAATCAATATGCTGATAAAAAATCTTGTAATTAACAAGTATTAAATCATATTGGACATTGTAACATAGCTTCTTTTAATAAACATAATTTTACTGGTCTTATTTTGTTATTGCTCTGGTTTCTCAGAGTCTTGGTATAAGGGTGGCCATTTCTTTTTTTGAAAATCATTGCTCCCAACCCTGATTTGAATGCATATGGGTATGAAAACCGCTTTTAAAAAATGTTGCTGTGCACACGAGGGTCTCATAGTTATCTACACACATACAAATATAACAGAAGTATTAATGAGTATAACAAACTTTGTAAAAGAACACGTGCTCTAAGAATAGAGTTTCTAATATACCGGTATGTTCAGATGTAGTTGAGATTCTATTTGCACAGATTGGCGATGTAGCCACGGTGGTCACATGTGACATGTATAACATTGTGCCGGTTTCCAACTGCTCGGGTCATATGAGCATATTCACCCACATCTCTCACTGCACACTCAGCAGCTTCATTGCCCACCTCCATGAATGCTCGCATGTGTAGGTAGGTATGTTGGGAACTTATTCTACTCCAATGGTGGCAAGGTAAGCCAGTGTAAACTCGACATCTGAATATCAAGCGAATGGATTTGTTTGTTTGGGGTTTTACATCACTTTCAATATTATTTCAGTCATTTCGTGATGAGACCTACTTGTAGCAGATAAAGTGCTGCCTCACTGAATTGTGATGTCGCAGGTCCTTGAAATGACAACCCACCCGGTCACAGATTCACAAGGACAACGGGTTAACCCTTTGGGCATGGGCCTAAACTCTTATGGAAAATTGTATCATGAGTTCAATCTCAGCATTGCCAGAGATCAAACCCATGACCTTTGGATCACCACAGAGGAACTGGTGCAAATAAGCTGGCACTCTAACCAACTGCACCATGGTCAGTGGCCTTCAGATGGAACACCAACCAAGATCGCTCAGTAATGAACAAAGAAAGAGATAGGTCATTCTGCAGTGAGATGGGCTGCAATTGGGTCAAAGTTCAGAAGTTCAGCTGTCCAGGCTTTTCTGTCTGGAATACAGCTGGGCAGGGTGTCTGAGTCAGCTGTGGGGGCCATCCTTCCTTTCTCATACTGAGAAAGCTCATCATCAAACAAGCCCAGCACTGCCAGTCTAAGGCACAGAAACCACAGGTGTTTGCGCACGCTGCCAAAAACCCCATCCACCATGTTCCACTGGAGGGCAACAGGCAGATGTCCTCTGTATGTCTTCAGCTCAAACCAGAAGGACAGGTCAAGCCCAGGAGCAGCTGTGCTCAGCTGAGAGCTCAGGAAATACCTGACATAAATGAGGATGATGTACTCAGCTGTTTTGTTCAGGTTGTTGCTGTCGCGCCTACTGAACTCTAACACATGACTAAGCAGGTAAATATTCAAAGTTAACAGGGTTTTGCCCTGGCATGGAGGTATACTCCCGTGCTTTCTGAGCTCAAACACTTGGAACACCTCACCAGCTCTGATGCATATTGGCTCTCCTCCAAGAATGAGATTTAACAGTTCTGCAAGCTCCCAATAGTCTCCTCTCATAATTGTTCCATGGTGTAGCTGCTCCTGTGCCCATCTCAACAACGCTCTGGCAAACCTCCTTCTGTTCCACAAACGACTTCAGAAATTGCTTGAAGTGCTTGATCATCTGGACCTTATGTTGGTCCCATAACAGTGTTGTATAAATGTTAATGTGTAGCTCACAAATGTGGTGCCAACATGCATTGTAAAGGACCTAAAGCTTCATTGGTCTATGCAAATGTTTGTCATTTTAATTGCCTGAGCATAGTAGATGGGTGATGATATGGCACACTTCAGGTGGCTGCTGGTTGTGACAACAGGGGGCAATGGTGATGAATGAAAATTGACACTAAAAAGTGGTATCTTTATTTTTATGGTATGAAGATGAAGTTTAAGAGCACATGTTCTTTTACAAAGTTTAGTCTACTCGTCAATACCTACAATTATGAAACAACTTTCTAATGGCAAATTTTGGCGCATGCTAAAATTTGTCAAAAACATCTGAAAAAAAAATCTGTGGTTTTCTTACCTATACCCATTCACACCAGAGTTGGGAGCAATGATTTTCAAAAAATGGGCCACCCTACTCAGCCTGGACATAATGTCCCATATTAAAGTGTTTATTAAAATAGGACTTTTTATAAAGAAATGAGAGATTGGATGAACATTTCCTTCTTTAACATAATTTTCTTTGCCATTCCTTACTTTTCCTTAAAACTGTTCAATCATTTGTGATATCCTTATTTATCTATTGTCAGAGTATCATTCGTGCCAATAATAGGACTGTACATTCTGGTTATATTGCTTTGGTTAAATGTCATTTAATTTATTTAATATCAAAACAGAAATTCATTTTACAAACATTTCCCCAGCTATTACCAACAGAAAATATGTTCTTCCATGGTGACAGCTAGTACCTTTTAAGCACCTGATCTTCATGTATGTGCTGTAAATTTGCCAAAATATTTAATATTAGCACTTCTGATTGCATTTTTATGACAGTGATTATTATTTCCTGAAATAAGATAATACTCTTCTGTTACATTTTACATAGGTAGTAATTTTAAAATGTAGATAATATTCCAGTAAATGAGCAATTAACAAAACAAAAAGTCTCTTTCACAGACAATATCAACAAGATATGTGTAATTGTCATTTCTATTCTTATCTCTCGATACCTCAAACGTTTGTAAATATAGAGGTAAACATCAATTACAAGTAAGTTTTAATCAGTTTCCCATGAGAAAATAAGGTAAAAGCATACAATTGCCTCAATTAGCAGATGACCCTTGATGATTTTTAACATATCAGAAAGTATGAGCACTGTTTCCAATTAAATTTCCTTCTGTATCTATATCCTGGGATCTATATGCACCATCAACAGCAGATTGCCTACCTAGCAATTCCTCTTTCTCAGCAGCTATCCACATATCCACACAAATATCTCACGAGGCAAGATTATGCAGTCTACGTCATCTTCAAGTTGCCTTAATGTCTTTGTCAAATGATGATATGGTGGTCTCAGAAACCATGAAGATCTTATGACCTTGTTTTCTATTATTCAGACCTCCAATCCTGGTTGTCAAGCTTCCTTCAAAGCCTAATATTCAGGTTTCAGCTGGCTCCACCTTATAACCTCATGATATACCGGTATGTCACGTGAGTGAATCATCTGATTCTAGTAAGCACTTACACATCTGGAGATCTTCATTGAATGTCCACAAGACATTGAGGTATGGCACTTATTTGCACTACTCTCTACAATCTGAAATAAGACATCACAAATTAATCTTCTTATGAATTCCAGTGTCATTACACATTATGGTGGTTAGGAAATAAATCTCTACAAAAGCTATATAATATCCTACTCCACTTTCAGCAATTTTTTAAAATGGAAATCGATCATATATTTTTTCAGATTGTTAGCAAGATCTTATGTGAAAAATCAAAATTGTAAATTTTGACTATCAACATATAAACATAACGTTCAAAATAAATATAACAGTGATTGAAAATAATTGTTTATAGTCCTTATTATATATTGTTCAATTATCCTCATTGACCATCCTCATATAATTGTTTAGGCATTTTCAAACTAATCTTAAATGTACTACTCACTATTCAAACAAATACTTCTTGTCCTTCAAATCTCTTGAAAAATTCGGGTGTTGGCTCAGGAGATGACTGCAAATAAACAAACTTAAAAATGAAAAGACCACAAATTGGTACAGACCATAAATGAAACATTGTTGAGTAAATTGTGTGAATTAGATATATTTAATATCAAAGTACCACAAATAGGTGTCTATTATGTTGTTAGTTATTAAAAAAATAGGCATTAGGTAGCAGATATTTTCTTACTTATAAATTGTAAATGAATTAAAATATATTTCTTCCATCCAAACTCTGTAAATTTCCTATTTAATACAGCAAATCCTTAAGTCTCAAAATCTAACAATTTGGTTTGATACTCTTCTCTAAAATCCATAGAAGTCACCTTTAAAACTATAGACATATACCTCTTAACCTTTTATTTATTTGTGGGTTTGGGTAGAATTATCCTCAAATTCCAATAAAATGAAATTTGTTATGACACTTATTGTCTTTTAATATTGAATAAAAACAAAGGCAAATCAAATCAAGAACAAACATAAAATCTATATTTACCAAAAAACATACATTTCAATTGTGAAGACATCATCATATATTCATACAATTAACAAGCTCTTTTTAAAAGCATCACACAATATGCCACAAGCTATTGTCATTTCATTCTTTTTTGTTGCCATAGCAACAGCTTCTCAGCTATAATATAGAGCAAGATGAGCAAACAAGCTTGTTATGATTATCATGGGTTCCATCAACAGTTTAATGTATCAATATTTCACAAAGTATTTTAAGATTGAACATTCACAGCAACTCATATCCATTTACGTCTTTGGCAAAGCACATTAGCCCTAAAGTCCTGGTCACAAATCAATAAAATGAGTACCCTGCATTGCATTTAATATCAGCAGTAATGCAAAATGTATGGACGAAATACCTTGTGTAGTCAGGAGATTGCCATATTCAATAATATGACAAGCTAAGCTATTTATTCTATATCATATTTATCAATTATAAACAATGGGGAAATTGAAAAGGTGAAAAACCCTTGAACAAAAAAACTGAAATAAGCAAAACAAAGCAGCATAAATTTTGATTTATTTAGCAAAAAGTGTATTGTGAAAGAAAAGATAAAGTGATGAAAAACAAAATCTTTTTTGCTGGCCTCATAAAATGCTTTGTAGATTTCATGTACATTCATCACTTTGGCTTTTTCCCAGATTATTAGCAACCTCAGACTAACACGTTTAGGCTAACTTGACCCCCCAAGTTATAGAACAGCTACCCCCAATTTATAGAATGGCTTAGAGTGTGGCTAGTAACTGTTTAGATTGAAAGTCAAATTGTCAACACAACAGCACACTGGGCATAAGATTCAAAATCTAACCATGCATCCAATAAACATGGAAACACCATGAACGGATAGTGACAAAAATATCGGAGTTTTAAATATGGAAACTAAGAAAAGTTTTGTTGTCTTAACATTGCAGAAGTACATAAAGATATCTCTGCAAGATGTTATAAAGACTGACCTGCAGTCAAAATTACCCTAAAGGTGCTTTTAGTAACAACAAATTCAATGTTGTGGAGCATGTGCAAAATTTTGTTTTAAGGCTGATATATTAATTGAAAGAATTTAAGAGCTACTAACCAATTTACCAATTGTAAGGTCTGCAAATTTATTAATTTAAATGAGATCAAATCAGCCTTCTTCTCCAAGCTATAAGGAGCTTCTTTTCTTGTCTCCTCTCTGACCCAAACCATTGTTAGGGTCAAGCATGGGCCATTGAAAGCATGGCTATGTGTCTCTGTGCATGAGAGTTCTATTAATTGGGTTCTAGTTCTGGCCAACCAATCTTACTTGGGTGGGCAAACAGGTAGTGTTTTGCGTGAGTGGATAATTGAACCAATCAGTCTATGGCAAAAGTCTATGGCATTTACCGACCAATCAGAAACTTTAGTCTAGATTCAGGCAGTTATGAACCTTGTGCAGTGGCCTATCTCTATTCTTACTTGGAGGATTCAGATGGGTTCCAATCTACCTCTTTTCCAGAGAAAATGTTTTTATGTGGTAAACTCAACACTCAAATATTTACTTATCTTTTTTTAGAAACAGAAAAAAAACCTTAGCTTTGGCTGAAGTAAAGCAAAAAATTCCTACTCATTCAAATAAACAAATACATTCCAGATGCAATTCCTGTATTTCACGCAATTAAGAAAAATGAAAGGCAGTAAAGCAAAAAAATTGAATTTTACCAATATTAAACATGTGAAACTAGAATCTTCTGATAGCATGATCAGAATATACGCAACTTAATCACAGCCCAATGGCCTTATAGTTGTGCTGACCATTGCTTTGTTTAACGTGTGTAATTGATCATTACAATTGATCATTACAACTATTTAAACCTTTGGAGGTCAAGAACAGTTAAATGGTAAACTTTATAAAAACTCCTTAGTTTAGGAGAAAATCAAAAGTGACAGACAACCAGAATGACAGAAAATCCCCCCTCACTGTACAAGCCATGCTAACATGGTCAGCATAGCTTTAAGAATGCTGCATCATAACAATGCTCATTAACTGTACAAATGCCCATGCCACGAGATTCCCACTGCAAAGGATTTGAGCTACTTGGTTTAAACATGACTGTCTTGTGGTGTCCTCTAGTGGCAGTACATTTGTCCCTTTTTCCTGGTCTCAGTATTTGAGTTTTTTTACTTGTCATTCAAAATCACTCAATAATAATTGTCTTTTCCAATACAGAGTTATTTTTGGTCATAAATCTGTTTTATCATTTTCTGTTACATATATCTTTATCGCCATTATAAAGTAATATTAGAGTAAAGAGTGAAATAGCATATATACTGGTATATACATATGTATACATACATATATATATATCAACTCATTCTCAAACCTATTTTCAAATATTTAACTCGGTTAATGAAGAACGTGCCTGGTTAATTCAAGGATTAGTATCCATGCAGAACAAACATATGAAATACAATATCTGTGGTACGTGTACAGGGTGTTTCACTCCTACAGACCCTGAAGCATACATGACACACAACCTGGTCAAATATCATGCTCACATGACATGCAGCAAATAACAACACCTTGTATATTTGGTCTAAGATTCCTAATTCTGACTTCTTTTTAGTTGTGTTTTTAAAGTCATTGATTGATTCTATTTGGTGTATATATTTTGATAAAAATGAAAATGAAAGTTGCACAAATTATTTAATACTTTACAAAGCACAAATCTTTGGGGATAATACTAACAAATGACTGTCAAACATTGTCCTTTTCATGAATGTACAGGATCTGATATATCTCTATCTGGTTTTAAGACGTTATTCATTTCCCATTATATGCATATTGAAAGATATTCCAGAATATCAGAACATTTTCGGGTATTAAATATATCATATTTTCAAAACAAGAATCAATATCATCTGAAATTTAAAAATATTATTTACCAGATAGGAAGGCAATACAGACCACTGTACATCCATTCTATAAGGGCTCATTTTCGCTAATTGGGGGGTTAACATATTTATATATATATATATACACAAATGTTAGACACTACAATGTTGGTCTACATTTCACAAACATGTTAAATACAAAATAATATATTGCTGCGGACTGACTAGAACACACATATTTATTCTTAATTACAAGATTTCAATATTGCAATCACTATCCCATTGTTTGGATACAGATCTGGTTTAATGAACAGCATTGAGATAGGTATGGATGCACATGACTACAGAGTTCACTGGGCTGGATTATCACAGCACAGGGTATATATAATACAACATGGCTACGTCACACTGCAAGGGGGTGGGACATGATGAACACAGTGGCATGCTCCCCCAAGGTACACACACCATACCATAATACTACCTACTCACTGAGGTGCCAGCCATTAACAACGCTCTCTTATTCTCACCTTCCCGAGGGAGGGGAGTGATTCCCGGTCAAGAAAAATACAGGTGAATTTGAGTATTGATATGAATTTAGAGAGAAATTATCTCAATATTTTGTAACATGTATAATATATAGAGTTCAAACTCCACTTACAAGCAATGCAACATTTCAAACAGAGAATGACAATTCAGTTGTTAATGGCTCATCTCTTGCAATTCAAAAGGTGGGCAATTAATTATGGTTAAAAGGTTTCACTTGCAGAAGCATTTTACAACATAAGTTTGAACAAATATCTTTTCCAATTCATCAACCTAATACTATTCCCATATATAGATAAAAAAAATCTTAATCTTTGGCATTTAAATTTTGATTATATCAAGAATTAAAATTTAGTCTGCTATTCAATACACATTTTTATGTGGTATTGAATGCAAAATAGATACTACACAACATGCTTACCCAAAACACAATTTCTCTCAACAAATTCATTTTATATCAAGTATCACCAATAATAATATGAGAAAAAAATCTATACAACTGATACTTTATAAAATTGGTGGTCCTGAGTGCTTAAAAGTATATCATGAAGGAAAGCATATTGTTTTCTTAAACTGACTGCTGGAAATTATCATGATGTCATAATGTCTTTAAAATCTTTAAAAAATATCAATATAATATCAAAATGCATGTTTTACAGCTTGGGTTTAGCTCTGGACTACTATGATGGCCTGGCATTTTTCTTAGTGGCCCCTCTATGTCATGGTTTATATCCTAATATACTGCTAACATTGCACATATACCTGTAAATCGTTCATTAGGGAAGTAAGTTTAATATGGCAATAATAAAAACTCAAAGTTAATAGTGAAGACTTCATAATTAAGGTGGCTTCAGGCTAATAAATAAAGAAAAAAAGCACTTCTACAAAAGCCTGAAAATACCTTAAAACCTGCATGAATAGGATAATAAACTACCCTATATATTTTGCGGTCATGAGTAAACATATCTCAAAAAAACACGGAAGACTTGATATATTAAAAAATAAATAAAACTAAATGCATAATAAGACTTTGAGGTGTGGTGGTTTTGATGCCTTGTTACAGGAAGTAAGCAGAGTGAGAGAAGGTGGGAAAGGAGGAGTAGAGAATGAGAGAAGGTCAGAAAAGAGGAGAGCAGAGTGAGAGAAAGTGGGAAAGGAGGAGTGCAGAGGTAGAGCTGTGCATTGGCAGTTTTTAGAGAATAACTTTTACAATATCTTTAATCCACATATTGCATGTGATCAAGTCTAGTCAGTCCACTGATTGTATAAATATAACAAACTATATTGAAATATTGTCAATCTATTCTGAAATATCACCAAAATTTCCTGGAAATAACCAGACTATTTTTGAAATAACAAGCAAGGTTTCTCAGCTTCAGGTACAAACTTACAAACATGTTCCACTGGCCTTCGAAAAAAAATCCTGATAAATACATGGTCCCTTTAATACCAGGGGATATTATGATAAATGAGCTCTCCATAAAATGTCGTTAAAAATAATGATTTCATGACGCTCACAATTCACCCAAATTCCCACCTGTTCCACATGATTCTGGATTTTGAAACAGGGCACATCAAATTGTTCCCAATATGAAGTATAAATACATTGAAGCTGAGCAACCTTGTATGAAAACTACAGATCAAAGATGGCGCTGGCAACATAAGTGTAAGATTCCAGGGAAATAACCAATGAATCGATGCAACACAAGAGCGACGTTCAGGCAGCAAGATGCAAGAATGACTGGGCCAGCAAGTGGGGTACCATGTGACTTGGCGTACCTCACATGTTAGCTTCAGTCCAAAAGGGGTGGCATAATAAAAGATTCAAAATAACTACTCAAACATTCGATTCAAAGGAAATTTGCCTCACTGGAGCGTGGTTTGGGCTTGTTTCACTTGAGCTGACGTTATTTTCCAACTCATCTTCACTATCAACCTCATAATTTTCATCATCGTTGCCATGGTAATTTCCCACTTCATAAGCCACAATGGTGGCATGGTCAAGTTTGCCAGGAGCTCTGGACATTTTG
The DNA here is from genome assembly GCA_949316495.1 of Amphiduros pacificus. NCBI lineage: Eukaryota > Metazoa > Annelida > Polychaeta > Phyllodocida > Hesionidae > Amphiduros > Amphiduros pacificus. The sequence goes on along the minus strand of OX439002.1, from coordinate 43,599,369 downwards.
GACACAATTTCAGAGTCTCTTCTCTTGCGATCTTTGGCTCGTAATTTTTTGCCATAGAGGTCCGGGTTCTCAAGAACTTTGCGTTTGCTATCGGTGAGCGAGAGTACATGTTGGAGAAGAGCTCCACACAGCTCCTGGGCTGAGATGGGCATCTCCGTGAACAACTCAAATTCATGTATGACACGTTCCATTTCTTTGACAGCATACTGGTGTCTCTCATGTGGCGCCATCTCTGGCTTTCCGTCCCTCACAGCATCAACGTGGTTTCCTTCTGAGTCGCTGTGTCGTCGTTTGGGCATGGCAATTTTTGTCACAACAGGGTCAAAATTATCTGAGATGCCATCTGTAGTGAGATAAATAATGTCCCCTGCATCCACAAATGTCATGGAGCATGTCAAATTATGTAATTCTGGATCTTGGCCATTAACTGGTCCGAGGGCGCCACCAGCATCTCGAATGTCTCTCTCTGATTGGATATCGTGTGAGCCAGTTGTAATCTCCCGCACTCCATGTGTTTTGCTGAATACATATGCAAGACTGTCTCCCACGTTGACTATACACACTACATATTGCTTGGAGTCTCTGACGGGCATCACCAGGGCAGCACACAGCGTAGTCAAGCCACCTTCCTGGGCCAAAATCACCTGATGAGCAACTTCCAACGACTTCAGCAGTAAACTAAATGCCTCCTTAAAATATAACAAATTTAGCACAATTATACTTTTAACTACTTCTGGTCACTCAAGAAAACACAATTATTGCATATGTGATTTATGATTTCCGTGAATATGTACAAGTCTTCACTATGATTCCTTTAGATATCTTTTATACAAAATTTAGTTCTTAGCAAACTGATAAACATCAAACCTGTGTGTTTTTGATAGGTTTTCCTGCTGTGAAAAGTCTCTCATGTAGATACTTCATACACCCATAGGTGGCGCACCTTGCAGCAAGTTTGGACTTCTCCCCCCAGTTCACTCCATCAGCCACAATCAGCACAGAGTTGTTCTTCCTTGAGCACACTGCAAAAGCATCTGCTATTGGGTCTCCTAAAATACAGAAATAACCCGCAAATCAAAATTAATGATCACCCTTCTCTGCAATAAATATTTATACAGTCAAAGATTTATTTTTGTTTACTTCAGATTTATTTTAGATTTATTTTCTTTTTATGCATGGTCATAACCAAGCATTGAAACAGTTGGGTTTTTTTCCTTAGTAATAAATATTACCAAATTAAGTCTTACAGGCCATATTATAAGGTATTTACCACACAATGGCTCTTTTGTGTCACACTCTCTAATCTATGACGCAAACAGATATTTAATTCCTGATTAAAACAAGATGATAACTATGATGATTTTAGCAAATGCCAAAAGCCAGGTTGTCATAACTTTGCAATCAATACCTTTCCTGGCGCTCGAGTCTTATTTGCAGTATAAATAAATGTCAATGTAAGACAGTGATTGGCAACATAAACTAATATTGCTAATATGAGGAATCTAAGCCTGAGAACATAAAGACATTCTGCAGGTGGATAATACCATTAATAGCATCTTAGTTGGCTCAATTTGTATCAAGTTTGTTTGATAATATAATTAATGAAATCTAACCTAAGGGCACTAAATTCTGCCAACTAGACATTAGTAGTAATTACTTTAATTAATCTGACTTTTTATTATGACAATCTCTCAATTTAATCATCAACATTACATTTCCTCAATACCATTAAAAATTTCCTCAATATCATAAAATATCTTCATGCAAGAAGGAACAGCACCATAATGGCAAATATAATCTGACAAGTTATCAAAATTGACAGCAAATTGTTATCATATCTCATTTTAAAGCAGAGACCAAATGTGAGTTAACCACCAGGACTGTATTGTATCAAAAGGTTTAAAATTATGAATCCAATATGGTGTTCAACACCAATTTTGAACCAAATACTTTGTATGAATGAGTTCAACACAATACTGTGTTCAAACACAAATTTCGGGTCATGTTTTGAACCCAATATGCAACACCAATATTGGGTTCAAATCAGGAAAAACGTGTGTGATGCATTCATTTTTTATAATTTCTTTTCAAAACTTCTACTTTGATTTTCTAACAACTTACACAAATTTGCTTAAAGTAATATTGCTCTTGATCACATAAATTCCAAAGGACAAACTAGATACCTTGTGACAAATGCCATAAAAGGGAACTGTAATAATATGTGGTGTCAACAATAATAATAGACATGGCAACAGCCAGATTCCTTAATATTACCTGCACTGTGCTGCAATCGTTATATTAAAAGGTTGGTATCTGACCTAATGACCTAGCTTTTGTACTCTGTGCTGCAGTCTGTTAAGTGTACATGCACTCTGATATATTATCTAATTCATAGTCATCCTTAAAGATTTAGGCTCCTGCCCCACCCTGATGCCAGTAGTCTGAATACAGATAACAACAAACATAATCTACTATGTGCTTTATATAGCACCACATATCAACTGCACCAAGGCCCAACTACCGTTATCATGAACTTTCTTTGTCAAAGGATATTTTAGGTTTGGGCAATAGTATGATGCCTGTGACCTCGACAAATAGTTCATGGTCATGTTTGAGTTCATCCTATTGTAAGCCTTTATGGTTTGTATGTGTATTAAATATTACATGTATGTAACTTCAACAGTTCGAAAGATATCGCAAAATGTCAAAGATAGACGTGCAAATAGACACACGCAAACATGAACACATGCAAACATGTACACATGGGCACATACACATAGACAGAACCCAATGCCATAGCTCCCATTGCAGCTCAGGCCGTGGAAGCTAACTAATAATAAAGAACAAGTAGGAGCAAATTGCTGGCAGTGACGCCAGCCAATCCTATGGAACAGCACAAAACCAGCCATGAACATAAAATTGCTGTTTGATGAATTAGGTATCTCATTGGTTTTCTCCTTCAGTGAACTGATATTGATCTGTGAAGCTAGAGAAAGGCGACAGAGAAAAACAGCATTTTATATCTACAGTATTTGTCCATGAGGTCTACCAAATTATCCTTCTTGTTTTTTCTTTATCTCTCCCCCATACATTTCCATATCAGTGTGTTCCTGGTGGAATAATGCAGATCGATGCACAGCAGCCATGGGGAAGCCATAATATGCAATGGGTTTTTTAATGATAAATTAAAGCACTTAGATGTTCATCGTAATAAGCCACTCCACTTGTTTGTTTTTTCATTCAAGAGCCTAATTATCTCAAATCTGAATAATGGAATGTATAAAATGCATGATTTTGTTCTTATATATCCAAGCTTAATTGCTCCATCATCTTCATGTGATAACCATGTCCAAACCTCACTGCTTCCATCTTACCCCAGGAAAACCATGGCCAAACCTCACTGCTCCCATCTTACCCCAGGATAACCATGGCCCAGCTTCACTGCTTTCCTCTACCTCGGACAAGCATATTCATTCCAGCCTGCTTCCCATCTATCTGGGATCTACCTAGGATGACCATGTTTTAGACTCACTGGTCTCCTATTACCCCATGATAACCATGTCCTAGCCTCACTGCTCCCTATCACCCCATGATAACCATGTCCCAGCTTCACTGGTCCCCTATCACTCTATGATAACCATGTCTTCAGCCTCACTGCTTGCCTATCACCCCATGATAACCATGTCTCAGTCTCACTGCTCCCCTACCACCCCATGATAACATGTCCCAGCCTCACTACCACCCCATGATAACCATATCCTAGCCTCACTGGTCCCCTATCACTCCATGATAACCATGTCCTAGTCTCACTGGTCCCCTATCAACTCATAATAACCATGTCTCAGTCTCACTGGTCCCCTACCACTCCATGATAACCATGTCCTAGCCTCACTGGTCCCCTATCACTCCATGATAACCATGTCCTAGTCTCACTGGTCCCCTACCACTCCATGATAACCATGTCCTAGCCTCACTGCTCTCTATCACCCCATGATAACCATGTCCCAGCTTCACTGGTCCCCTATCACTCCATGATAACCATATCTTCAGCCTCGCTGCTCGCCTATTACCCCATGATAACCATGTCCTAGCCTCACTGCTCTCTATCACCCCATGATAACCATGTCCCAGCTTCACTGGTCCCCTATCACTCTATGATAACCATGACTTCAGCCTCACTGCTGGCCTATTACCCCATGATAACCATGTTCCTTTAACTATTCTACCCATGATAACCATCTCCCAGCATCACTGCTTTCCATTTGAATATTCCTGCAATGTATGAGATTAGATTGACCTCTCCCCGCCTGACCTCACCTCCCATATAACAGTGTCTGAACTGGCAGACAAGTTTGATATTGATTTTCCATTGTACAGCCAAGTGTGTGAGAGACTATACTCTGCCCATACAATTGTCCCTCTGCATGAATGAAAGCGCCTGGCCTGATGTGCCAATATATCACACACTGTAGTATGTGGGAAAACTTCTTCCCTGTTATATATATATATATATTTATTTATTTTAAAGTTTGGAAAATATCATGCTTGCATAGAATCAATATTAAGCAAACTGAAGGAAACAGCATGGTGTTTTTGGCATTATGTGATAGATGGACTAACTTGACATTTTACAAGTGATACAATTTTATTGAAGGCCTGATATTTTGCCACTGATGGGTTGCTGACCTAACACTGCCCTTAAATTTTGCTAAAGACATGATGCTAAGCCACTGATGGGGTGTTGATCTGAGATTCAATGAACTGACCCAATATTTTAATGTTTTGCCAATAATGGGGTACTGATCTAAGAATCGATTAAATTACATGATATTTTGCCAATAATGGGGTGCTGATCTGAGAATCGATTAAGTTACATGATATTTTGTCATTGATGGGGTGCTGATCTGAGAATCAATGAAATGACCTGATATTTTGCCATTGATGGGGTGTTGATCTGAGATCCAATGAACTGACCTGATATTTTGCCATTGACAGGGAGCTGATATTCATTGGACAGGCCTGATATTTTACCATTGATAGGGTGCTGATATGACAGATTCAATGGACTGACCTGATATTTTGCCATTGATAGGGTGCTGATATGAAAGATTCGGTGAATTGACCTGATATTATACCATTGATAGGGTGCTGATATGACAGATTCAATGGACTGACCTGATATTTTGCCATTGATAGGGTGCTGATATGACAGATTCAGTGATCTGACCTGATATTTGCCATTGATGGGGTGCTGATATGACAGATTCATTGGACTGACCTGATATTATGCCATTGATAGGGTGCTGATATGACAGATTCAGTGATCTGACCTGATATTTTGCCATTGATGGGGTGCTGATATGACAGATTCATTGGACTGACCTGATATTTTGCCATTGATAGGGTGCTGATATGACAGATTCAATGGACTGACCTGATATTTTGCCATTGATAGGGTGCTGATATGATATATTCAATGGACTGACCTGATATTTTGCCGTTGATGGGGTGCTGATATGACAGATTCAATGGACTGACCTGATATTTTGCCGTTGATGGGGCGCTGATATGACAGATTCAATGGACTGACCTGATATTTTGCCGTTGATGGGGTGCTGATATGACAGATTCAATGGACTGACCTGATATTTTGCCATTGATAGGGTGCTGATATGACAAATTCAATGGACTGACTGATATTTTGCCATTGATGGGGTGCTGATATGACAGATTCAATGGACTGACCTGATATTTTGCTGTTGATGGGGTGCTGATATGACAGATTCAATGGACTGACCTGATATTTTGCCGTTGATGGGGTGCTGATCATACAAGGACATACAGATGCCATAAGCTTTACGACTCTTGCGGTTCCAGCTAAAGGCTCCTGCAATCTCTGGCTTCTTCTTGCTGGGGCTGCCCTGCATAGGAGCTGGAAAATAATTATGTTCATCAGGTGTGATGCACTTTTTAAACTAATGATTATATTCAATTGATTGCTACCTGATTAAATTTAATGTATTACTGTAATGATGGGGCAGATACTGAGTAGGGTCTCATCTGTCACCATATTTTGCTCACTCCCTATATTCAACAATGCAATGATTTAAGGCATTTCTTCAACAACTTATGCCAAAAGAGAAATGTCTTCAACAACTTATAGACAGACAGACAAACAGAAAATAAGATCTTAGTCTCACCGAAATTGGTCCCAGACAAGAAAAAAATAAAAAATACATAGACACAAGTTGTCTTGACCCAACTAGAATTTGATTGATTTATGCATTAGCATTTATTTTATCAAAATTAAAATGTTGGGATGATTTCTACTTAGATTCTGACCTTCAGCCTGTGCATTAGCATTCTCCATGTTATGAACAATGGCTAATCCTTTGTCTGGTCCTGAGTAGGAGGCAAACACATCTGGCACCAACGGAGCAATCTTTGTATTAGGCAACTTCTCTGGAGTGGGACCAAACCACACATCTTGGGTTGCTTTCTTCTTGCGAGAAAACCTGTCAAATACAACAAATGCATGGTATAAAAATAAAAACATAGGCATCAGAGATGCATCAACCCTCAGCCCTGGTAACTCATTGCACAACATTCGCTCCACACAATATTTGTGAACAAAACGTCACTGCACCAAGGCAAATTGATGCAGGGGTAAAAAACCCATAAAATCTACTTCCTTTGATAGCTTAGGTGTGTCAAGTATCATGAAACTGTCATCATTTACTCTAGAATTATTGATATGGGCCTGTGACCTTGAAAAGCAGGTTAAGGTCACCGTCCATCAAACTCATGTGTAGTCTTCCCAGATTCTTATGTGTGTCAATTTTCATGAAGCTGCCATCATTTGTTCTTAAGTTATCACGATGACAAGGATGATTTCACATAATTGTCCCTGTGACCTTGAAATCAGGTGAAGGTCATGTTCCATCAAGAGAAGTCTGAGGTCTTCACCAGATGCTTGTGTGTGTCAAATCTCATAAAGCTGCCATCATTCGTTCTTGAGTTATTGCGATTCTTGGGATTTCACATAATTGTCCCTGTGACCTTGAAAAATAGGTCAAGGTCGCCGTCCACCGAACTAGTCCGAGGTTTTCACCAGATGCTTATGCGTGTAAAGTTTCATGAAGCTGCCATCATTTGTTCTTGAGTTATCACGATGACAAGGATGATTTCACATAATTATCCCTGTGACCTTGAAAAGTAGGTGAAGGTCATGTTTCATAGAAAAAATTCTGAGGTCTTCACCAGATGCTTGTGTGTGTCAAATCTCATAAAGCTGCCATCATTCGTTCTTGAGTTATTGCGATTCTTGGGATTTCACATAATTGTCCCTGTGACCTTGAAAAATAGGTCAAGGTCGCTGTCCACCAAACTAGTCCGAGGTTTTCACCAGATGCTTATGCGTGTAAAGTTTCATGAAGCTGCCATCATTTGTTCTTAAGTTATCACGATGACAAGGATGATTTCACATAATTGTCCCTGTGACCTTGAAATCAGGTGAAGGTCATGTTCCATCAAGAGAAGTCTGAGTTCTTCACCAGATGCTTGTGTGTGTCAAATCTCATAAAGCTGCCATCATTCGTTCTTGAGTTATTGCGATTCTTGGGATTTCACATAATTGTCCCTGTGACCTTGAAAAATAGGTCAAGGTCGCCGTCCACCGAACTAGTCCGAGGTTTTCACCAGATGCTTATGCGTGTAAAGTTTCATGAAGCTGCCATCATTTGTTCTTGAGTTATCATGATGACAAGGATGATTTCACATAATTATCCCTGTGACCTTGAAAAGTAGGTAAAGGTCATGTTTTAAAGAAACTATTCTGAGGTCTTCACCAGATGCTTGTGTGTGTCAAATCTCATAAAGCTGCCATCATTCGTTCTTGAGTTATTGCGATTCTTGGGATTTCACATAATTGTCCGTGACCTTGAAAAATAGGTCAAGGTCGCCATCCATCGAACTCATTCGAGGTTTTCACCAGATGCATATGTGTGTCAAGTTTCATGAAGCTGCCATCATTTGTTCTCGAGTTATCGCGATGACAAGATGATTTCACATAATTGTCCCTGTGACCTTGAAAAGTAGGTGAAGGTCATGTTTCATAGAAAAAATTCTGAGGTCTTCACCAGATACTTATGTGTGTCAAATCTCATAAAGCTACCATTATTCGTTCTTGAGTTATTGTGATTCTTGGGATTTCACATAATTGTTCCTGTGACCTTGAAAAATAGGTCAAGGTCGCCGTCCATCGAACTCGTCCGAGGTTTCCACCAGATGCATATGTGTGTCAAGTTTCATGAAGCTGCTATCATTTTTTCTTGAGTTATCGCGATGACAAGGATGTTCGCTACAGACATACATACAGACATACATACATACATACATACCCACGCCAGGAGTACTGCAATACCCTCAGCCTGATTACATCAGGGGCTGAGGGTAAAAATTATAATCATATACATTTAAAAAAAACATATCTGTCCATTTATTATAGTTCTAAAATGTCAAACCATCCCATCATGTTGTAATATTGTCTAAAAGGAACCAATGGTATTGTCTGACAGGAACCTACCACCATCCCACCATGCCGTGATACTGTCTGATAGGAACCTACCACCATCCCACCATGCTGTGATACTGTCTGATAGGAACCTACCACCATCCCACCATGCTGTGATACTGTGTGACAGGAACCTACCACCATCCCACCATGCTGTGATATTGTCTGATAGGAACCTACCACCATCCCACCATGCTGTGATACTGTCTGACAGGAACCTACCACCATCCCACCATGCTGTGATACTGTCTGATAGGAACCTAGCACCATCCCACCATGCTGTGATACTGTCTGATAGGAACCTACCATCATCCCACCATGTTGTGATACTGTCTGACAGGAACCTACCACCATCCCAACATGCTGTGATACTGTCTGATAGGAACCTACCACCATCCCACCATGCTGTGATACTGTCTGATAGGAACCTACCACCATCCCACCATGCTGTGATACTGTCTGACAGGAACCTACCACCATCCCACCATGCTGTGATACTGTCTGATAGGAACCTACCACCATCCCACCATGCTGTGATACTGTCTGATCAGAACCTACCACCATCCCACCATGCTGTGATACTGTCTGATAGGAACCTACCACCATCCCACCATGCTGTGATACTGTCTGATAGGAACCTACCACCATCCCACCATGCTGTGATACTGTCTGACAGGACCCTACCACCTTCCCACCATGCTGTGATACTGTTTGATAGGAACCTACCCCCATCCCACCATGCTGTGATACTGTCTGATAGGAACCTACCACCATCCCACCATGCTGTGATACTGTCTGACAGGAACCTACCACCATCCCACCATGCTGTGATACTGTCTGACAGGAACCTACCACCATCCCACCATGCTGTGATACTCTCTGATAGGAACCTACCACCATCCCACCATGCGGTGATATTGTCTGATAGGAACCTACCACCATCCCACCATGCTGTGATACTGTTTGATAGGAACCTACCACCATCCCACCATGCTGTGATACTGTCTGACAGGAACCTACCACCATCCCACCATGCTTTGATACTGTCTGACAGGAACCTACCACCATCCCACCATGCTGTGATACTGTCTGATAGGAACCTACCACCATGCTGTGATACTGTCTGATAGGAACCTACCACCATCCCACCATGCTGTGATACTGTCTGATAGGAACCCACCACCATCCCACCATGCTGTGATACTGTCTGACAGGAACCTACCACCATCCCACCATGCTGTGATACTGTCTGACAGGAACCTACCACCATCCCACCATGCTGTGATACTGTCTGATAGGAACCTACCACCATCCCACCATGCTGTGATACTGTCTGATAGGAACCTACCACCATCCCACCATGCTGTGATACTGTTTGATAGGAACCTACCACCATCCCACCATGCTGTGATACTGTCTGACAGGAACCTACCACCATCCCACCATGCTGTGATACTGTTTGATAGGAACCTACCACCATCCCACCATGCTGTGAAACTGTCTGACAGGAACCTACCACCATCCCACCATGCTGTGATATTGTCTGATAGGAACCTACCACCATCCCACCATGCTGTGATACTGTCTGAAAGGAACCTACCACCATCCCAACATGCTGTGATACTGTCTGATAGGAACCTAGCACCATCCCACCATGCTGTGATACTGTCTGATAGGAACCTACCATCATCCCACCATGTTGTGATACTGTCTGACAGGAACCTACCACCATCCCAACATGCTGTGATACTGTCTGATAGGAACCTACCACCATCCCACCATGCTGTGATACTGTCTGATAGGAACCTACCACCATCCCACCATGCTGTGATACTGTCTGACAGGAACCTACCACCATCCCACCATGCTGTGATACTGTCTGATAGGAACCTACCACCATCCCACCATGCTGTGATACTGTCTGATCAGAACCTACCACCTTCCCACCATGCTGTGATACTGTCTGATAGGAACCTACCCCCATCCCACCATGCTGTGATACTGTCTGATAGGAACCTACCACCATCCCACCATGCTGTGATACTGTCTGACAGGAACCTACCACCATCCCACCATGCTGTGATACTGTCTGACAGGAACCTACCACCATCCCACCATGCTGTGATACTCTCTGATAGGAACCTACCACCATCCCACCATGCGGTGATATTGTCTGATAGGAACCTACCACCATCCCACCATGCTGTGATACTGTTTGATAGGAACCTACCACCATCCCACCATGCTGTGATACTGTCTGACAGGAACCTACCACCATCCCACCATGCTGTGATACTGTCCGATAGGAACCTACCACCATCCCACCATGCTGTGATACTGTCTGACAGGAACCTACCACCATCCCACCATGCTGTGATACTGTCTGACAGGAACCTACCACCATCCCACCATGCTGTGATACTGTCTGACAGGAACCTACCACCATCCCACCATGCTGTGATACTGTCTGACAGGAACCTACCACCATCCCACCATGCTGTGATACTGTCTGACAGGAACCTACCACCATCCCACCATGCTGTGATACTGTCTGATAGGAACCTACCACCATCCCACCATGCTGTGATACTGTCTGATAGGAACCTACCACCATCCCACCATGCTTTGATACTGTCTGACAGGAACCTACCACCATCCCACCATGCTGTGATACTGTCTGATAGGAACCTACCACCATCCCACCATGCTGTGATACTGTCTGATAGGAACCTACCACCATCCCACCATGCTGTGATACTGTCTGATAGGAACCTACCACCATCCCACCATGCTTTGATACTGTCTGACAGGAACCTACCACCATCCCACCATGCTGTGATACTGTCTGATAGGAACCTACCACCATGCTGTGATACTGTCTGATAGGAACCTATCACCATCCCACCATGCTGTGATACTGTCTGATAGGAACCCACCACCATCCCACCATGCTGTGATACTGTCTGACAGGAACCTACCACCATCCCACCATGCTGTGATACTGTCTGACAGGAACCTACCACCATCCCACCATGCTGTGATACTGTCTGATAGGAACCTACCACCATCCCACCATGCTGTGATACTGTCTGATAGGAACCTACCACCATCCCACCATGCTGTGATACTGTCTGATAGGAACCTACCACCATCCCACCATGCTGTGATACTGTCTGACAGGAACCTACCACCATCCCACCATGCTGTGATACTGTTTGATAGGAACCTACCACCATGCTGTGATACTGTCTGATAGGAACCTATCACCATCCCACCATGCTGTGATACTGTCTGATAGGAACCCACCACCATCCCACCATGCTGTGATACTGTCTGACAGGAACCTACCACCATCCCACCATGCTGTGATACTGTCTGACAGGAACCTACCACCATCCCACCATGCTGTGATACTGTCTGATAGGAACCTACCACCATCCCACCATGCTGTGATACTGTCTGATAGGAACCTACCACCATCCCACCATGCTGTGATACTGTTTGATAGGAACCTACCACCATCCCACCATGCTGTGATACTGTCTGACAGGAACCTACCACCATCCCACCATGCTGTGATACTGTTTGATAGGAACCTACCACCATCCCACCATGCTGTGAAACTGTCTGACAGGAACCTACCACCATCCCACCATGCTGTGATACTGTCTGACAGGAACCTACCACCATCCCATCATGCTGTGATACTGTCTGATAGGAACCTACCACCATCCCACCATGCTGTGATACTGTCTGATAGGAACCTACCACCATCCCACCATGCTGTGATACTGTTTGATAGGAACCTACCACCATCCCACCATGCTGTGATACTGTCTGACAGGAACCTACCACCATCCCACCATGATTTGATACTGTCTGACAGGAACCTACCACCATCTCATCATGCTGTGATACTGTCTGATAGGAACCTACCACCATCCCACCATGCTGTGATACTGTCTGATAGGAACCTACCACCATCCCACCATGCTGTGATACTGTCTGATAGGAACCTACCACCATCCCACCATGCTGTGATACTGTCTGACAGGAACCTACTACCATCCCACCATGCTGTGATACTGTTTGATAGGAACCTACCACCATCCCACCATGCTGTGATACTGTCTGACAGGAACCTACCACCATCCCACCATGCTGTGATACTGTCTGACAGGAACCTACCACCATCCCACCATGCTGTGATACTGTCTGACAGGAACCTGCTACCATCCCACCATGCTGTGATACTGTTTGATAGGAACCTACCACCATCCCACCATGCTGTGATACTGTCTGACAGGAACCTACCACCATCCCACCATGCTGTGATACTCTCTGATAGGAACCTACCACCATCCCACCATGCTGTGATACTGTCTGACAGGAACCTACCACCATCCCACCATGCTGTGATACTGTCTGACAGGAACCTACTACCATCCCACCATGCTGTGATACTGTTTGATAGGAACCTACCACCATCCCACCATGCTGTGATACTGTCTGACAGGAACCTACCACCATCCCACCATGCTGTGATACTGTCTGATAGGAACCTACCACCATCCCACCATGCTTTGATACTGTCTGACAGGAACCTACCACCATCCCACCATGCTGTGATACTGTCTGATAGGAACCTACCACCATCCCACCATGCTGTGATACTGTCTGATAGGAACCTACCACCATCCCACCATGCTGTGATACTGTCTGATAGGAACCTACCACCATCCCACCATGCTTTGATACTGTCTGACAGGAACCTACCACCATCCCACCATGCTGTGATACTGTCTGATAGGAACCTACCACCATGCTGTGATACTGTCTGATAGGAACCTATCACCATCCCACCATGCTGTGATACTGTCTGATAGGAACCCACCACCATCCCACCATGCTGTGATACTGTCTGACAGGAACCTACCACCATCCCACCATGCTGTGATACTGTCTGACAGGAACCTACCACCATCCCACCATGCTGTGATACTGTCTGATAGGAACCTACCACCATCCCACCATGCTGTGATACTGTCTGATAGGAACCTACCACCATCCCACCATGCTGTGATACTGTCTGATAGGAACCTACCACCATCCCACCATGCTGTGATACTGTCTGACAGGAACCTACCACCATCCCACCATGCTGTGATACTGTTTGATAGGAACCTACCACCATGCTGTGATACTGTCTGATAGGAACCTATCACCATCCCACCATGCTGTGATACTGTCTGATAGGAACCCACCACCATCCCACCATGCTGTGATACTGTCTGACAGGAACCTACCACCATCCCACCATGCTGTGATACTGTCTGACAGGAACCTACCACCATCCCACCATGCTGTGATACTGTCTGATAGGAACCTACCACCATCCCACCATGCTGTGATACTGTCTGATAGGAACCTACCACCATCCCACCATGCTGTGATACTGTTTGATAGGAACCTACCACCATCCCACCATGCTGTGATACTGTCTGACAGGAACCTACCACCATCCCACCATGCTGTGATACTGTTTGATAGGAACCTACCACCATCCCACCATGCTGTGAAACTGTCTGACAGGAACCTACCACCATCCCACCATGCTGTGATACTGTCTGACAGGAACCTACCACCATCCCATCATGCTGTGATACTGTCTGATAGGAACCTACCACCATCCCACCATGCTGTGATACTGTCTGATAGGAACCTACCACCATCCCACCATGCTGTGATACTGTTTGATAGGAACCTACCACCATCCCACCATGCTGTGATACTGTCTGACAGGAACCTACCACCATCCCACCATGATTTGATACTGTCTGACAGGAACCTACCACCATCTCATCATGCTGTGATACTGTCTGATAGGAACCTACCACCATCCCACCATGCTGTGATACTCTCTGATAGGAACCTACCACCATCCCACCATGCTGTGATACTGTCTGATAGGAACCTACCACCATCCCACCATGCTGTGATACTGTCTGACAGGAACCTACTACCATCCCACCATGCTGTGATACTGTTTGATAGGAACCTACCACCATCCCACCATGCTGTGATACTGTCTGACAGGAACCTACCACCATCCCACCATGCTGTGATACTGTCTGACAGGAACCTACCACCATCCCACCATGCTGTGATACTGTCTGACAGGAACCTACTACCATCCCACCATGCTGTGATACTGTTTGATAGGAACCTACCACCATCCCACCATGCTGTGATACTGTCTGACAGGAACCTACCACCATCCCACCATGCTGTGATACTCTCTGATAGGAACCTACCACCATCCCACCATGCTGTGATACTGTCTGACAGGAACCTACCACCATCCCACCATGCTGTGATACTGTCTGACAGGAACCTACTACCATCCCACCATGCTGTGATACTGTTTGATAGGAACCTACCACCATCCCACCATGCTGTGATACTGTCTGACAGGAACCTACCACCATCCCACCATGCTGTGATACTCTCTGATAGGAACCTACCACCATCCCACCATGCTGTGATACTGTCTGACAGGAACCTACCACCATCCCACCATGCTGTGATACTGTCTGACAGGAACCTACCACCATCCCACCATGCTGTGATACTGTCTGATAGGAACCTATCACCATCCCACCATGCTGTGATACTATCTGACAGGAACCTACCACCATCCCACCATGCTGTGATACTGTCTGACAGGAACCTACCACCATCCCACCATGCTGTGATACTGTCCGATAGGAACCTACCACCATCCCACCATGCTGTGATACTGTCTGACAGGAACCTACCACCATCCCACCATGCTGTGATACTCTCTGATAGGAACCTACCACCATCCCACCATGCTGTGATACTGTCTGATAGGAACCTACCACCATCCCACCATGCTTTGATACTGTCTGACAGGAACCTACCACCATCCCACCATGCTGTGATACTGTCTGATAGGAACCTACCACCATGCTGTGATACTGTCTGATAGGAACCTACCACCATCCCACCATGCTGTGATACTGTCTGACAGGAACCTACCACCATCCCACCATGCTGTGATACTGTCTGATAGGAACCCACCACCATCCCACCATGCTGTGATACTGTCTGACAGGAACCTACCACCATCCCACCATGCTGTGATACTGTCTGACAGGAACCTACCACCATCCCACCATGCTGTGATACTGTCTGATAGGAACCTACCACCATCCCACCATGCTGTGATACTGTCTGACAGGAACCTACCACCATCCCACCATGCTGTGATACTGTTTGATAGGAACCTACCACCATCCCACCATGCTGTGATACTGTCTGACAGGAACCTACCACCATCCCACCATGCTGTGATACTGTTTGATAGGAACCTACCACCATCCCACCATGCTGTGATACTGTCTGACAGGAACCTACCACCATCCCACCATGCTGTGATACTGTCTGACAGGAACCTACCACCATCCCATCATGCTGTGATACTGTCTGATAGGAACCTACCACCATCCCACCATGCTGTGATACTGTCTGATAGGAACCTACCACCATCCCACCATGCTGTGATACTGTTTGATAGGAACCTACCACCATCCCACCATGCTGTGATACTGTCTGACAGGAACCTACCACCATCCCACCATGATTTGATACTGTCTGACAGGAACCTACCACCATCTCATCATGCTGTGATACTGTCTGACAGGAACCTACCACCATCCCATCATGCTGTGATACTGTCTGATAGGAACCTACCACCATCCCACCATGCTGTGATACTGTCTGATAGGAACCTACCACCATCCCACCATGCTGTGATACTGTTTGATAGGAACCTACCACCATCCCACCATGCTGTGATACTGTCTGACAGGAACCTACCACCATCCCACCATGATTTGATACTGTCTGACAGGAACCTACCACCATCTCATCATGCTGTGATACTGTCTGATAGGAACCTACCACCATCCCACCATGCTGTGATACTGTCTGATAGGAACCTACCACCATCCCACCATGCTGTGATACTGTCTGATAGGAACCTACCACCATCCCACCATGCTGTGATACTGTCTGATAGGAACCTACCACCATCCCACCATGCTGTGATACTGTTTGATAGGAACCTACCACCATCCCACCATGCTGTGATACTGTCTGACAGGAACCTACCACCATCCCACCATGCTGTGATACTGTTTGATAGGAACCTACCACCATCCCACCATGCTGTGATACTGTCTGACAGGAACCTACCACCATCCCACCATGCTGTGATACTGTCTGACAGGAACCTACCACCATCCCACCATGCTGTGATACTGTCTGATAGGAACCTATCACCATCCCACCATGCTGTGATACTATCTGACAGGAACCTACCACCATCCCACCATGCTGTGATACTGTCTGATAGGAACCTACCACCATCCCACCATGCTGTGATACTATCTGACAGGAACCTACCACCATCCCACCATGCTGTGATACTGTCTGACAGGAAGTGTTAATCCTCGGTACACGCTCCGCGGGAGACATGAAGACAAATCTTCATCACAGTCCTCACAAAGCATTATTAATCCTAACCTCAGCAAGAAGCTGAAATCTCCACGACATCCACCACTCAGACTAACAGCGCAATTCTCATTTCCTTATTTGTACGGTTCACTAATTCCCAAACCATCAATTCATTTACTTCATATCCTCTTTCCTATCTGCACCAGTCTAAATTGTATACGCAAACTTTCTATGTCAAAATGCTCCATGCCCATTGGCTAGTTGAACGCTAATCTGATAATCCAGGATCAACTTTGATTAAGTGTTTGTACCCTGTAAACCGGCATTATGATTATGACTGAGTGATTCTAAGCACCATGGTTAGCATCCTTGTTTTCACTGTGATAGTTTGGTGGGGTTTTTGCATGTGGTCAGCATCCGCTCTGTGACTGACTTTTCCCATAAGGTTTGGGCTATACATTGGCAATCAGTATATGGACTGGTAGCTGCATCCTTCACATGCATACCTACATATTGTATCTCTTTGTTTTTGTTCAGTTGGGTTTTGGATTGCATATGCTCACTTGGGGCCCTGTTTAGATTTTAAATTTTGATTTGCCTTATTCCTCACTGCTATGTCTATGATTATGACTGAGTTGAATAACGGGGTAAGAGTGATCTCAAATATAATTGATCTTGTTATCTTATAATCAATTCAATGAAGATATTTAAGTTTATGGGTTGGCCAAAACATAAGGGACATCAATTGGGCTCTTTGAAAGACTGAATTATTGCTTTATTACATTTATCATGAGCATGTCAATCCTAGATGATATCTCATTATAATGATGCCAACATCCCAGGATTATCATGATGTTGATATCCCTGGATTATCATGATGTTTTAAACATCCTTGGATTATCATGAAGTTGACACCCTTGGATTATCGTGATGTTGATATCCATGGATTATCATGATGTTTTAAACATCCTTGGATTATCATGAAGTTGACACCCTTGGATTATCGTGATGTTTATATCCCTGGATTATCATGATGTTGACATCCTTGGATCATCATGAGAAGACAGCCCTGGATAATATCTCATTATAATGATGATGACATCATCTCAGTCTCATGCACTTGGTTTGATTCCCAGTTGGGGCATCTATGTCAGTCATGCTGCATGATTCAGATGGTGGAAATTTATCTTCTATTTAGATATTTCTCACTTATACCAGTGCCATGCAACTACTTTACACAAAAGCCATGGATTGTGTTCTCATCCCCATATAATATAGGCCATGATTTGTGCTGTCATTTCTATGAAATAAAGGTCATGGTTTGTGTCATCATCCCTATGTAATAAAGGCCATTGTTTGAGTTATCATCCCTATGTGATAAAGGCCATGATTTGTGTTCTCATCCCAATGTAATTACGGCCATGATTTGTGTTATCATCTCTAAGAAATAAAGGCCATGGTTTGTGTTATCATCCCCATGTAATAAAGGCCATGATTTGTGTTATCATCCATATGTAATAAAGGCCATGCTTGTGTTATCATCCCTATGTAATAAAGGCCATTGTTTGTGTTATCATCCCTATGTAATAAAGGCCATTGTTTGTGTTATCCCTTCTCTGTAATAAACACCATAATTTGTGTTATCATCTCTAAGTAATGATACAAACCAAAGAACTTCAGTCATTCTTCAAGAAGATCAGGGCATCAAATCATGGTGCCAGGCTTCTATATGATCTGATACAGCTTAAACTGTGCAGGAAAAGGTTCTAAGGTTTTTCACCACAGTTTCACCCTAGATCAAATTATATATTTGAAAAACTGAATAAATAATTATGTGTGTGAACATACAGATTCATTTCACTAACTGCACAAGTGTTGAAGTGAAAAAAGTCTATGTCATTCTGAAGCCATTTAGTGTCCATTCTAGGCATAAAGTTTTATACTTTTGAAAGGTTTCAGAATTGCTTAAACATGGCATGAGATAGAATGATATATGTATGTATTATGATTCAATAAATCTGTAATTTTGATGTTCGGCATGCTCAATATATTGGAATCTTAACACACTATGTATATCTATGTACGTCATATATATGTGTGTGAGTGTGTGTTTGTACATGTCACAATGTGTGTATAAAATTTCACAATTTATGCTTATTCATGGAAGTAATTTGATATTATTTATGCCAATCTTTAGTTACTTCTGTTAAAGTAAATATTTGCATATATATATAAAATTTGTCATTTATTTTGACTGAGCTACAGAAAGTCTGCCTCTGATATACCATCAAACAACCCAAGCAAATACTTGAAAGCAATTCTTAGTATAAAAATCTTCACAAAGATAGCTTTAATTTGCTTCATCATTTGTCTTCTTTTTCCCATTTTCAAGTCACATAACATTCTTTATCTGTCACAGGATGCACACAAAATGATGTTCAAGTTGGAGAACTTGGATGATATATCTGGCCATTAAAGTGACAATGAAGTGGAGAGATTCACATGTTTCACATCCTCCAATTCAACAAAATTTGCCACTTTGATGTGATTATATGATGATATACTGTCAATGTGGACTCTGCTCAATCTCAACACTTGTCACCAAAAACAGAGTGCAGTTAACAGGATGCATTGTCACGGGCAGCCTTGAAAACATTTAAACAGATGTTCAGCTAAATAACACAAGTTTAGAGGAAATGTTTATTGCTTTATCCCATGTTAACATACTATCAGATAATCTGTAAATGTCATGACAAGTTTAAAACATGTTGTGATGTATTTTCAATGTATGCTTGAAATGTTTTCCATAATAATACGTTTTTTCCCAAAATACCATTACTGCAGCACTGTCAAGCTTTGGTCATGTCGTGATTGCATGTAGATGCACCATAATAACATCACTGTGAATTCAACAAGCACGTATCAAGTCTCCTACTCACCGATCACAATGACCCAATGATGAACACTGACCACTGGTCAATAGTATCTAATTCTGTCAAAGCTTCTGTTAGACCAAGTTTTGGCAACCAATTCATGCAATTTACAGCCACAACTTGTAAATCATGGTGAATCAACAAATCAGACATCCAAAGTGTTACTAAATATTCAGGATTAAGATGGTTAAGTCTTGTAATGGAAAGCATGCAATTCGTCACAGAAACACTTAGCTTCTTGTGGAATATATATATATATATATATATATATATATATATATATATATATATATATATATATATATATATATATATATATATATATATATATATATATATATATATATATATATATATATATAACCAGGGTTGCATCTTAATCCTTTTTCTGATTGGTCAAATACTTTCACACCTTTATGCCTCAGATTGATTGGCTCATCCATCCACACCCACACAAAACAGAGCTCATTCACACCGCCCACTCACACTGGTAAGATTGGTTGGTCAGAGCTTAAACCATTCATGAAACCACAGAAGTCACAGGCAATTTTTCGCTAAAATCAACCAAAATATATTGACCATGAGTATTGTGTTTTGCTGAAAGTGCCAAGTACTGCCTGTACACTCTTGACCACCAGTTGGCCACATGTATACATTCATGTGACCTCTATTGTAGTTTGTCCATTGGACAAACATTGATAGACAAACAGGGCTCTGTCTCAATCTGAATGTGCCCCATTATTTGCAAAACTTAACATAGATGCTGTTTGCACTAGATCACTGGTCAGCTAAACAAAGTTTGTTGACAAAGTGTCCAATGGATGATTTGGATTTTAGCCGAAGACTTGTCCACTTTCAAATGGAACAAAAAAATATGTAACAGAAATATGATGGGTAATAACTTTTGATCGCAAAGTTTGGAGTATAAATATTTATATTGTGCAAGGAAAAGTTCATGAGTGCTTAAAACCAAATGAATGAAGAAATCTAACATACATGGACTCTGACAAATCACAGCCCTGCCTGCAATGACCCATCAAACCCTAATCATGATTTGGGTCAGGGACAAGACGAGACTGGTTGATCAGAATTTTAAAGCACTTAATAGAACTTTAACACACACTGATTTTGACCTCCTAATCATGATTTGGGTGGGGGACAAGACTAACTATAAATCAGCCCAGAATATGTTCATATGTATTGACTATCAATCACAGAGATCAGTCCAGACCAGAACACACGCACTAACTGTTGATTGGTCCAGGCTAAGTATATACAGAATTAAAATACTGATAAATGTGACTGTTCATGTATTTATTACTTTTGAAATACTAAATGTATATTTAAATTCCAAATAAAAAATTTGGTAGAAATTTTTAAACAGTTTTTCAATATGGAGATGATCGCACCTGAACTCATAAGCATTATCTGCACTAGAGAAATATTGTGTGTCATAAATTTTCATGAATTCCCGTATATGCAGAATAGATGCACAAGTTAAGTTTGATGTGTGATGTTGGCCCATTGTGGGAACGCATTCAAGTCTGGCACGAACTGTGCTTGAAGCATTTCCACCAGATACAAAGGCAGTAAATTGTGAGTGAGATGGTGTGTTAGGGAGCACCACCCAACATTTATATAGCATTTCTATCCTGCCTACCTGCTCAATAAATCCACCCACCCATCTGCAGGTTGCCTCATCATGTGCCCACCTGCAGGCCTCTTCTACCAAAATATTACCAAAACTCAAATATTCATAGTTTTCTGGCAGGTTTTAAAGTCATAAACAACACAATTTTATTTCTCATAAATATAATGTTCTTCGAAATAGAAAAGAATCACATTCAGAAATTATTCACTTTTCAATGTACTGATCTGGGATACTAAATGACAATAACAAACAGCAAAATCTAGCCTCTTATGCCACACTATTTAGCCAGGAACATGACTGGGCAGTAAAAGTAGGCAGAGAGAGAAATATGCCTTTGAATAATGAATGATCTCCCCTGAAACAAACAACACCTCTCCTGACTGTTTTTCTTTAAGACTACATAAGACAATGAACATGGTAATTTATCTCTTGTCTTGTAGGATATGATAAATATTTAAGATTATTTCCATCCTTTTGTTATGCTCATCACATTTTCAAACACTGTGTAAACCTATGTCAATATCTAGACAAATGCAAATATCAAACATAAGCCATCACATTAATGTTTGTGAATATTTTCTGGAAATGCCGGCAAAGTGCTTCACAAATAATCATTTAAATCCTTTTCTAGAGCTGAGCTGGACAGATGATAATTTCAGCCAATCAAAATGCATGTTACATCTAGATTTTTTTTTATCTTGAATCTCATTGGCTAATATTTGTTATGTTATTCAAAATGACAGCTTCCTTGAAAACTCAATGACAGCTATTGGATTATTTAAATCATGAAATGAGAAAAACATTCTGAGCCTAATGGAAAATGGATAGAATTGATCCCCTGAAAATAAATCTTTCCTACTATTTGCCAAGAACTCCAACCAGTAGTTTCAGAGAAGATCAAAGTTGACTGACAGACAGAATGACATATATTTTCCACCCCCTCACTGCAGAAACTATGCTATAAAAAGATAAAAAGGCTGAAAGAAAAAACTCTTGGCAGAATTGCTATGGTGGCATCACATGACAACACGGTCACTTCCTGGAAAATAGACAGGGAAAACGTGAAGCAATCAGTGGAGAATACCAACCTCCTACATTTGTCCTGTTACGATTGCTCTGTCCCTGCCATCACCACTTCAATCCTCATATTACTACCAACAAAAACATCTCCAAAATGTGTGGTATATTTTTGTTCATTTCCACTATCATTCTGGCATCTTTATTGCCTAGCAATTTGCCATCTTATTTCACAGTAGATTTGTTTCTCACTTTGATAACATCATTCATAGGTGGCCACTTCTTGGAGATAAAGAAACAAACAGAATGTGAGAACAGGCTGAGTAAGTACTGCAGCCTGTAAGCTAATATTTTCATTATTAGTTGACAAAGCTGAAGAGAAATTACTGGGAAAAGCTAATCTCAAGTAATCGCCTAGTATTAAAACAATCTTTGCCAAGGTCATCTTTGTGGAGAGGTGATACTTTCAAGGTCACCTGCTGAGGCCCTTGGGAGTCTGTGTGTGACATGAGAGGGCCTGGATGTGTCAGACAGGACTGCAGGCCAGATCTCAGTGTTGTTGGAGCACTGGCAACCTGACCCTACCATTGCACCATATGATCTTTGTAAAAGTCAGAATGCCAAACTGTTTGCCTCAAATGGCAGAGATTACTCTGCTCTGCTTTAAGGGTAAATTAAAGAAAAGGGCTGTAACTTCCCAAAGCAGATTTTAAAATTCTTAACGTCACTCCGCATTAAAGGAAATTTGTGCTTGAGCCATGTAGGGGAATTAGTTGGGCATTGGCCTCGGTAGCAGTGAGCTTGTAGTGCCCCCCCCCCCCCCCCCCCCCCCCCCCAAGGCCCCCAAGACTGAACCTCAGGCCTCAGAGAAGCACAATACTCAACTGTCTGAGCAAAGCCAGAATAATTCCCAGCACTTCATTGCACATTTGCAAGTCTGAAATTTAGAGAGAAACAATTCAAATCTATAGTGTTTTGGACACATAAAACTGATTTGTATGCCTTTGTAAGCACAGCAACATCAATGCTGATGGTTACAAGACCAGTTTTTTTCTAATTAGCATCATTCATAGCATCACTTATAGTTTGTACTAAAGCTGACCTGAATATTATTGCTGTGGCCCTACTCCAACTCTGTAAACCATTGTGTTCTTGGCTCAAAATTGAAATGAAAGAATTAAGTTCCACATTCATTTTCATATAAGGAGACCTTCAGGAACAAGCTACCATTCAAATTTAGCTGCCATTATGATTTTAAGGAATATTATCCCAAAACACTCCCATGATTTGGAAACCAAATCCTTTAAATGACGTTAATCAGTTGT
The DNA here is from genome assembly GCA_949316495.1 of Amphiduros pacificus. NCBI lineage: Eukaryota > Metazoa > Annelida > Polychaeta > Phyllodocida > Hesionidae > Amphiduros > Amphiduros pacificus. The sequence goes on along the minus strand of OX439002.1, from coordinate 43,575,330 downwards.
TTGATAATTAAACATAACCTAATGAGATCACACATATTTATCAATTGGTCAAATTGTCAGGGTGGCACAATATATAACAAATAGATGTGGCACTGCAAATTTTAACATAGTTTTCAAGTTGCTTTAAATATATCAAATCTGTTAGTCAGAAGGAGCTTTAATACAAACAATTACAAAAAGTAGAGATTGATCATATCTCAATACTCTCATTGCCTCATTGTCTATCTTATTTTTCTGTGCTACCTGAGGAATTTCTTTGTTACAACAATATATAAGCATCAATCAGATAATGGCTCAGCCCCACCAGGAGAGGTCTTCTGGGACATGAGCTATTTCTGCACTCATCAATACTGGCTAGTTTGTTGTCTGCCAAACAACATCGAAATTGGGGTAATCCCCCAAATGCCCATCTGTAACCTGATGTATATTTTTTGTCTTGACTTTTTCCTTGCTGCAAGAAAGCATGGAGTATTAGCATGTCTGACCATCAATTTGACACGTACTGCATATCAAAACACCAAACCTATGATTTAAGCCTACACTCCAGCAAAAAACAGAACCTGACATCAATACAAGTTTAGAAGATCATAGTAATTCAACCACCATAATTTAGGCTCATCCTCAACCATGAATATACCATAACTGAGCCCTGGAAAACAGAACAGTTTGAAATATATGCTTCTAAACCAGGCTCTGTCCTACACAACTCTCTGAGACCTAAAAAAAGTGTTCATCTGAGGGCTTCTAGGAACATGATGGCAAAGACATCGTTTGACCAGACAAAACTGCACCTAGTGGCTTAAACCTTAGAGGTATATTACTCTACTGAGATGGACACCAACATCTCATAAAACTGGCATAATCTAGAGATACTAATATAGGCATAAATCCTCATGTTGAACTAATCACAGCATGGCCCAAGATTACGATGATCGGCCTTGACATGTAAAATATTATGGTGTGCTGTCCTCTGTTGGTCATAAACCAATTTAGTTAACATGGGATATTTTTTCCTGGACAGGTCCCCTCCATTTTCCCTCCTGTGAACTAAAGCCTTCCAGGCAGATTTAACATCAAGGTTAACCTACTGAATATTAATGGTTTGTAAAATCTAGACAGATTGGTTTGTCCATCCTAGCACAGAGAGAACAAATTTATCAAAGGCTTTCTTGTTAGGTCAATTAGTGAGGGGAAAGGTGGTATGGCAGGTTGGTAGGGAGGGCAGGGCATGCTGGGAAGGGAGGGTATAAATAGTTACTACATACCTCTCCCAACAGGACCTCATTCATTGTACTATCAAACATAAGAGCCCTTCTCTTGATGTTTTTATCATGTCCTATGTTTTTTTATGACAAATACATAAAGAATATCTCATCATTTTCTTCCCTGATTCTTAACCAACAATGATGATCAAATTATAAAAGTTATTTGGACTTAAAAATGATTAACAAAAGGGCTCCTTTTAACAATAACGTCTGAACTGATATTGTTCAGCAATACTATTTTCTGGGATTGACATTCTTGAGCAATACTATTTTCTGGAACTAGTAATGTTTAGCTGTACTATTATCTGGAATTGGTACCTCTGAGCAGTACTATTCTCTGGGATTGGTACCTCTGAGCAGTACTATTCTCTGGAATTGGTACCTCTGAGCAGTACTATTCTCTGGGATTGGTACCTCTGAGCAGTACTATTCTCTGGGATTGGTACCTCTGAGCAGTACTATTCTCTGGGATTGGTACCTCTGAGCAGTACTATTCTCTGGGATTGATACCTCTGAGCAGTACTATTCTCTGGAATTGGTACCTCTGAGCAGTACTATTCTCTGGAACTGGTACCTCTGAGCAGTACTATTCTCTGGAATTGGTACCTCTGAGCAGTACTATTCTCTGAGATTGACATTCCTCTATTCTCTCAGGGACTGACATTCCTCTATTCTCTCAGGAACTGACATTCCTCTATTCTCTGGAATTGACATTCCTCTATTCTCTGGGATTGACACTCCTCTATTCTCTGGGATTGACATTCCTCTATTCTCTCAGGGACTGACATTCCTCTATTCTCTCAGGAACTGACATTCCTCTATTCTCTGGAATTGACATTCCTCTATTCTCTGGGATTGACACTCCTCTATTCTCTGGGATTGACATTCCTCTACTCTCTCTGTGACTGACACTCCTCTATTCTCTGGGATTGACACTCCTCTATTCTCTGGGATTGACATTCCTCTATTCTCTCAGGGACTGACACTCCTCTACTCTCTCTGGGACTGACACTCCTCTATTCTCTGGGATTGACATTCCTCTAGTCTCTCAGGGACTGACACTCCAGAGCAGTACTATCATTCTGTGGGATTGACATTTGACTATTTCTAAGACTGACACTCCTGATCAGTCCAAACATTCCCTGGGATTAATACCTCTGAATATTACCTGGCACCGACCAGCAGGAGAGTGAGGAGGTTAATATGTCAATGATACATGAAGACTTAGCAGTGACCTTGTCTGACCAGGTGCACTCCAACTGTCAAGCTACACAACACACTTAATTGCTTCAGCTTCTCTGCAGATTTATCTCCATCTCCTGGGAACCAAGTCAGGGACCCCATGTCAGACCCTGGATTACAATATTGTAACCAAGATAAAGCCTCAACAACATGCTTCATAAACTTATTGCATTTTTTTTCTCCAAGATATGCAAGGTTTATTGAAGCCATACAACCCATTCTTCATAAATTTACTGCAATTTAAAAAAAAAGGCTTTCTTTGCCGAAGAGATGTGTTCCATATACAATTGCTGTGACACTGTCCTGTAGTAACATTATGCATCTAAAAGGCATTTTTTGGAACTATTGGATTTTATCCACATGCTTCTATTTTTACTTTATCTAAGCACACTGCAGATCTTGTTTAAAAGTTAAGCATAACTTTTTGATGATTTGTTGTTCAATTTGTGGGCACAATGTACAAAACAGCCAAAAAGACAAAGTAGAAAGTTTCTGGTCAACTGTTGAAGCAGGACATGTAGTAGGCATTATGGAACTGTAGTCTTGAGATGACCTTTTGATATTGGGCTTAATGGGGCTCAACATACAAAATAGGTATAATATAAACATGTTTCAGTCAACTGTTGGAATGAGGACGAAGTGTGGGTGTAAGGCAAACAAAATAAAGATGACATAGATGTGAAAAGGGCAGTTGTTGGCATAGGATATAATAAAACTAATCGTTTATAGACTGTTAAATGTGTGTTTAATATGTTGTAGATCAGACTATCTTTCAATCTACAACAATCTTTATTGTAATATCTGTGGTTATCACGTGAAATATCTGCTGAGTTATGAGCACTGTATGAGTTGTCTATGGAATATCTCCCCTGCAGCTATGTCAGGCAGACTGGTGTCTGGTGGCAAAGTATAAGCCACCCATCGTCCTGCTGTGCACAGAGACAGAGGTCAGTAGGCATGCTAGTTGTATGGTGCCTGGTGACCAAGTATGGGTCTCCACGGCCTCATCAGCCCCAGCAATACATCACTGTATTTACGTGAACATTCCTCTGTCTTGACACCAAGGGTCAGTGAAAATGGACAGTTGGGTTATAAAGAGAGAGTACATCAGCGATGACATTCTGAACATTAGTGTAAATTACAAGCTAAGTGCTAGAGTGCAAATTCTCAGTTGGAGATGCATGAATATTGGCACGGAGTTTACAAGTTCCATTTTAGATTCACTGAATATTGCTCATTTTCGACTGCTGATGTTTCACAGTAGACATATTTCTGTTAGTATTATTCATTATCCAAAGTAACTATGCCCAAAGTATGATGCCTATAATAGTGAATACACAAGCCTGAGGGTCTGAGTGATATTCTTAATATCATGAATTATAAAAATATGATACTGGCTATTTTACACCTATATCTATAAATTTACTCAGCAAAGCCAACTAAACTATCCTGGAGCATACATAAATAGCTATCACATCTGATATATTTCTGTAAGTCTATCCCCTGCATCGGCAGATGGATTTATTGCTTTTATTTTCTAATACAAGCATTATCCCTTTGTGCATTGTAAGTAAATTATTGTTAAAAAGGCAGTGAGATGGAGGATATGTTAAGTAATAGTTGTGAAACAGTTGCATGCATATGTGCATGTGATCTCCAAATGTTATTTTTAGATATCAAATAAAAAAAATATGATGTGTTATGAGTGCTTCGTTTTCTATGGGGTATTTCCCCATATAAAATGTTCTATTGTATATGCACCAGTGTAATATTTACAATTTATGATGATCAAGTTCAATGTAACAGGCTTGGGGTCAATACAGTAGATTGTTTTTTTTTTTGTTATTTTTAAATGTCAAATGCAAAAATAATTTATCCATAATTTATTTGTTTTTATATGAATGACAAATAATTTAGTATACATTATAAGCATATATATAATTATATAATAGTTAAAGTATAATTTTTTTTGGTCTTTATAATCACCTTCAAAGAAATTTTAAAATTAATATGTGAATAAGTTCTGCTAAACCTTGACGTCTGCTCATTCACACCTACCCCAGAAAAAAATCACATTGGTCTAGGACTGCAGGTGCCAAACAATAATAAAATCAGTGAAGTAAAATAAGATTAACACTTCGACTCTATCAAATAGAAGGAAGAAGGAATCTCCTTCATTGCATAGCATTTGAGGTTACATTTGTACAGTTTGCTAATCTCTATATGCACTAATCCAGACATTCTGATAATCAGATATTCACATAGTGTGTCCCCCTGAGTGATGGGACCAGGCCGGCTTACTCTGGACACTGGTCAAACTCAGAGATAAGTAACATAAGTACTATGCGCTGACTTGGAGTGCAGCAATATGGCACGAGTTCTCACACAAAAATAACCACCTGCCACATCTGAGTCTGATTATACAGTAAACACAATTTAACATTTTTTTTTTCATAAAGGTTGTAAATTGTGCTGATATTGCAATTTTTACATGTATCTTAATTCTTATAATTTGGACAAAGCATTCAGTGTGAATTAATTTTCACAGTTTAAGGCAAGAGACAATATTACATGACAAACAAAATCCATCAAATCCAATATTTCTGCTATTGCTATATATATATATATATATATATATATATATATATATATATATATATATATATATATATATATATATATATATATATATATATACTTCATAATATCATTGGTACTTCATAATATCATGTGTGAACCAGCCTGAATACGAGATGACCCACACCTGAAAATGAAGAGGTAGAGAAAAGCTAGAATATGATACCTTCTTCTCATCATGACTTATCTCATGAGGGTCTCATATAAATACTTCCAAGGTTACAGTGGAGTGACCAGATGATTACAGCAAATACCACACACTTACCTCACAACATAAGAGTGCACACTCTGGTCTCACCATGAGTGGCTCCCTCTATCAGCGGTACCCTAGATTACTCATCACACAACCATCACACATCCGATGAGAGATCTGGCAACCATCAAGTAATATGATCTCCATCTCATTTCTTTTTCATAACACATTTATTTCCGTTTATTTTGGTCAGTATTTGATTGGCTTCATAAATAACAGCAATATTGATGTGTGCTAGTTCAGAGACAACCAATAATGTGATAATAGCACCTCATTCCCCCCCCCCCAAAAAAAAAACAACCCAAACCCCACACATGATATGCACATCAATACTTGTATTACATACAAAGCTTAATAACCACACATAATGATGGTTGCTGGATCCTCCACACATATATATTGCTAGCCTGAAGAATCATCACAGATTTCCTTCAGCTGATATCTTCATTGACCATAATTTGGTAAGAAAGCACCAATTTTATAAATAGCATGATGTGCTGGCGTCGCCACATATACATACAATATAAATTACAAAATCTCTACCTCCAGTCCATGACGAGTCTATCCATGTCTGAGACGATCACTTAACCTAAACCCAGCTATAAATATTACAATGTCAACTACTTATTAGGATCTGGCTGTGGGTGTAGATGACATGGATGATAGTAGCCGTATCTGGCTAGGTGCCCATCAAGCTGGCCTTACATGCCCACCTGAGCAACACGATCTGCCCGACTTTGATTCTCACGCTCGCTATCAACCAAGGTGACATGCTAACACTTGTACCACGGTGTACTATGGTGACAGATACATACATCAGCTCCTCCTGGTGTGTCCACGCGAGCTGCTTTTGCCAAAAACCATGTAATTCCAAACAAGGGGGTAGTTTGTTTTATGCCAATCTGACCCAGTGTTCTAAAATAAGAATCCTCCTCGGAACTGACCCACTTCAGTTTGATTAGTGGAATGCTATGACAAAAAATGTAATCACTGATGACGAATGAGGAATTTAGTAAGATATGGAAGTGATTGCAAGCTCTTTACACATGATTTATTACACATTGCATTCAATGAAATTAAACCAATTAAGTCAATTTATAAATCACTAATTCTTTTATTAATTAAGTGCCAACAACAACATTTTGAAAGCAAGTGAAGTGTGTAATACAGCTGACCTTAAAATATTATTTGATGTGATTAAGATATGTTTACATATGATTCTAGTGACATATATTTATTTGTGTAGCATTTCAGTTGTATAAAATTCACTATGTTATATATTACATCACTCTGATCAAACAGACCTGAGCTGTGCCAAAGTATAAATCACTCTCCATATATGTGACATTCACCACACATTGAGACATAATGTAATACATGTCTTGAACTGAGTCAGACGATCACTAACATAGCTGATTGCCTCAGACGAGTGAAGAAAGGGTTACAGATACACTAGCTTGCCAATTCTCTTTTTATGTCAACTAAAAGTACCCTACAGATGCACACATAAAGCATGTGAAATGTCCCCTTAAACAAAGTGGCAAATTTCTGGAATGTAAACTACAGATAATCAAAGTCTTCATTTTTTTAAACTGACACTGAAGTTACTTATGTGTTGAATTCAAATTTATATCTTTTTGTGAACAGTTCCTACTGTGTGTTCTATCTCACAGATATTATCTTGCTCAATACAGAATCAAGGCAAAGTGACACAGAATCAATAATTCTATTCATCTTTTTCTCCCGATTGTTGGGTTTTCCCATTGCAATAACCATAAAATCACCTTGATTTCTTCTCATTTTCTTATTGTTTTTATTCTTTCCACTCAATGAATATATTTAGAAGAACATTAGTTCCCCATATCAGTATTAATGCAGAGGTGACAGAACCTTATTTTATATCTGTAGGTAGCTGCCAGTCATAATGTGGATTGTTAAACACTGGGTGCCATCCACAATTAACTGTTTGGATATATGTATACAAGGGTAATTTCATTCCATCATAATTAAGCTGAGTGCTAAAGTGGGTCAACCAAAAACATTGATACACAGAGACAAATTCTATAACATGGAATCTATACATTGTTTCTTCTCAGCTCATCACCAACAAATTTCAAAATGAAAGAAATATCAGAAGGATACATATATTTTAATCATTAACTTCATTCCCTCAAATCATACAAAGAAAGCCCTGTACAAATAAATGGACAATGTGAAGAGTCCCTTTTTAACTTAATCTTTTTTTTTGATAGATTTTTTTTGATTAATAGTTATATTTTGCAAAGAGTCGAGTCATGTTGGTTGTAATTCCCTGGCTGGCTGGGGTTGTATGACTCACATGGTGTCTCTGTTGCTAGGCTCCAACCAAAAACCACTTCCCAGTAAGTACCTGTGTCTATTCACACTGAACAGGTCCGTGCTGAGGATATCAATGAAACATAGATAACCGCATCCAAATTTATAGTTCCTTGATTTTGTTTATGGATTATTTCACACAAGCATTATAACTAACAATTGTGTTAGGTTCTGAGTTTATTTCAGTACAAAAGTAACCCTTGAACCTGTTTACCCCAAAAAACTCTTTACCCCCTAGTGCAAGCTCAAAGGGCTTGCCATTGCATGTCATTTGTACCCTATGCAGGAAAATCTGATATATAACAATTTGACATAAATGCACTCAGTAATTATCTGTCCATATGTGCGCTCATTCTGGTGCATTAATTCCAACACAGGCAACATAGAGATAGCCTATTACAGGTATTTGTTATAAACCATAACACCATATTGCATGCGGTGTTATTCTATTTATGCATTTCAGAGGAAATATAACAATTATCACCATACCTTATTTTAGCTGCAGCTATGAACAGCTTAAACCGAAACAATCCCAATATATCTATGGACTTTCCATAACAACCGGTTTTAGTGTGAAATTCTCCTCCACTGAACTTCCTTTCTTTTCCACTCATCTGTTTGTCATAGCACTCATTTTTGTTAAGGTCTTCTACCATTTTGCTCATTGTTCTCTCACCAAAAGTTCACCTCCAAATCCAAAGTTCTCTAAAGTATTGACTCAGAGTTGGTGAAATCTAACTTCTGAATCTCCCTTCTACAAGGAGCGGTGGTGACGAAAAAAAAAGTTGTGAGAGAGGTCTGAAGTTGCTGGTAGCCTAAGGGATGAGTTAACTAGCGCTGAGGGTTGACCATGTCAGTCAGTCACTCAGGACCGCCAGGTGAGATATCCTACACAGTCACTCAGACAGGCTATAGATATAGTCTTGGCAGGTGCCTGGTATTGATGGGAAATACATAGATCTTTACACAGTCATATAGCAATGTGTGAGTCAGCATGGATCACGAAATCCCATCTCATCTCTAGTTTCCATGGAAAGAAAGTAGGCGATCTGAACAAATTCCCATAGTTCTGTATTCTGGCCATTTGATCTGTTGTCTATAATCTGTGCAGGTGTAAGGCGAGACTTGAGGTAACAAAATACCTTCATACATATGAATATATATATATATATACACAGAGCTACATTTGAGTCAAGTGGCACTCACACCTAAGTGTCATCTTGCAAGAATCGTCACTCAGATGTGAAAAACATTTTCAAAATTTACCAGATCTTCATGCACCATGTATAATGTCAGGTATTCACCTGAGTCAGGTGTGTCAGCCACATCAGACCATTGACACATTTTATGGACACCTGCCAGGTGTTTATTAAGGTGTAATAAATGAAAGGTGTGAAAAACACCTGAAATCATCATCACCAGGAAAAAAATATCAAATCATTCTGAATATCTGTGACATTCAGATTTTAATGACATACAAAGGGCTATTATTATTATTATTATTCAGATATCAAAATTTCACCTGTCTGGGATTATGTACTAAACCCTGGCAATCTCTTCAAATGAGGGTAAGTCCCATGGCCTGTGACCATCAACATACCAGCTATGCAACACTTGCTAATTGTGGGAATTTTAGCTCATCATTCCACTGATCAATGTGTTCACACATCTTTTCCTCTGACAAATCAACACCAAAATGGAGATACACACAGATTAGCCACATACCTGCATATGAGTAAGTTTTCAAAAATCAGGAGGTCGACAATTGCCTTTAAATTTAAACAATTTACATATTTAGGATAAATCAGATTTCTTTCAACCTGTATAAAATATTGTTTGTGAAGCAAATTATATACCTTAATATCTATATTGATCTGATCCAATGGGGTTTATAACATTAAGCTTGGATAAACAGAGAATCTGTTTTCTAAGTGCTTTGGCCTTGCATGATAATGCACTGGGTGGGTTAGGTATACCTTTGCTATTCTGAATTATCATATATCTCAGCACAGCACCCCATTTCTCATATTTATTATTGGAGCCAGAATTGTCTTCATATTTGAATGTATCACCTTTCATCTCATCACAGTCAAGCTGAGATCTGTCTGACACCATCTTATCATGATTCAATTTATTTTTGTAGTGTGTAAATCTGATGTGTCACAAGAATGCACATCCCCATCTTGAAAAACATAGGAGAAATTACTGCACATCCAGGGTTGGGGGCTCTTCCAATATGACCTCACCTCTTAGACCATACATTTCTGCACCAATATCTCCCATTGGATTTAAGTGCAATAAAATATTCAAAAATTCCTTATATTTTTTGCACAATAAAACAGACTTTTAAAGTAGCTGAACAAAATGGAAAGAGACATATTCTCACCTGGGCATATCATCATATACGTTAGACTACCAGATCCAAGTTGTCATTAAATTATCATGATTATGGATTTATCTTGCACAATAATTAAATAATTATGGCCTTTCCTGACAGAAGAAATAAAATAATTATGACCCAAAGAAACAATTAAGCTTGGCCTCTGCTGCCTCTCCTGACATTACACATGGACATTGGCAATTTCCTAGTGTTCAGTTAAATCTCATCACTTTGATTGTATTCTAGCTATATTCTTTTAAAATGCTAAGTCTGTGTGTCATAGGTTTACACCTCCCCATCCAGATATAACAGGAGAAACCAGAGTTCATGTTTGCAAATATCAATCTTTAGTTGGCCTTTAAAGGCTTTATTTATTGCTGAGAGAAGGTCTGTATATATGGGCTGAGAGAAGGCATGTCTATATGAGCTGAGACAAGGCAACTATATGAGCTGAAAGAATGCCTGTATATATGATTAAAGTCAATCAACCAAGTTCAATTTCAAAACCTGTAAAAAAAGCCCATAGAGCACTCTCCAGATCCCTTTAAATGGTAATCAAAGATTGCAAGTATCAGATGCTCAACATAGGCTTGAGTAGACAGAAAGAAGGGAAAGTGGCATATTGTCTCCATATTGAAAACACAAAAGTTAAATACCGTAAATCTAAATTTGATCGGATAATAAGCGAATGAGGCAAGCTTGATAATAAATGCATTGGAAATTGGAATGCGAGGTGTTGTTAACATAAATGTTAACATAAATTCAAATATACAGAATGATCTGGCTGCTGCTACTGGATGTGGGACAGACACTAAATCAAGGTCATCACAGTATGGTCAATGGTTTTATGTGGAAAATAATAAGCTCTAACATACAATATTTATAATCTGTGACATTACTGCAACACATGGTTCAGAGTATAGTTCAGTAACTTCTAAGTGAGTGCCCTGCAGCTAAGATTGATTGTAAGCTACATTAACATTATACACCATATTATCAACTGTGACCTCACCATCCTGGCTTAAAGTGGCCACCAGCAAATGCTGCCAATATGTCACACTGATTAGTACAACATAATGATGCATTGCTTGATATTGTATAATAAAACACCAAACAAATCAGTGTACCACAGAGTGAGTCATTAACTCATTACCTCAAGTTTTTTTTCTCTCTTACTCAGTTTTTTCCACAACATGTCTGGTAGTGAGGCTACTGCACTGCCAGGAGACTGTGGATAAAGATGACCTATCATACTTCCATCAAATAAACACAAACGTATTCACCTTTATTATGATGATAAACAGTGAACACATAATTATTTTAATATTGCAATGGACATACTGAATATTCCTCTATGAATTTACATGTTTTTATAATGTGCATGCAATGGGAGCAAAAGCACAACAGTAAGAGTCACAAAATTAAATTGCAGAGTAAATTTTTCTCAGTGTAATGTGTCTTTCACTTATTATGAAAATGACTTTATATATTGCAGAGTAAATTTTTCTCAGTGTAATGTGTCTTTCATTTATTATGAAGATGACTTTATATATTGCAGAGTAAATTTTTCTCAGTGTAATGTGTCTTTCACTTATTATGAAAATGACTTTATATATTAAATCTTTAAGATTTGTCCATTTAGACAACTTCATTGTCAGGTGAAGCAACTCCTCTTGTTTTGTCTTAGCAATAATTAATAAAAATACACTGCTATAACATGAGTCTGTGTTTTAAGCTTGAGACACAATCCATATGCCTCCCTCCAAGGCTACTGAACTTCAGATGTGACAGGTGCCAATAATATTAAAACAAGTGACATTTGGCAAAGCCCTGGGCTGTGAGAGAATGTAACTGTATATCACTCAGCTTTGGGTCTGGTCCTCACAATTCGTGTCCCCAGCACTGCCAGATGTGTAAATCATTTTGACAGCCAAATTTCTGTATCAATTCATGTCATTTTTTTTTAAAATATTAACGGATAATACATAAATTTTGCCAATCTATTCCTTACTGTTATCTGTTATTGAAACTCCAGACAAAGAGAAATTGTGGTTAACTCTGACTGCTGATCCTGCAGAAGTGCAGGGTCTGCCTGACTGCTGGGCAAACATACACAAGACTCAGTCTATCGACAGATAACTATGAAATTCATTTGCCCTCAAGGTTATATGATATTCATGTTTTGAATTGAGATTGTCCTTGATGTCTTAGACTACCGGTTTGGTATAAAAAGAATCTATGTATCTTCATCTTATTTGATACCAAGCACAAGACAACTAGAGCTAAACATCAGACTGTAATCAATGTGGTCATATTATATAAACATGACCAAATGAGGTCACACAGATGACTCATGATCTTTCCTTCATTAAACAATACAGATTACACAAATCTGAATTGAGATTACTGCATTCTAAGTTGACATATATATTATGTGAAGGATATAACTGTTTGGTGATCTTGTAAAGGAGACCTATTTATGAGCTGTTACTATGAGCCGAGGCCAGATAGGAATCTACCTGTGAACCCAGCAGATATCTCTCTCCGGTGTCAGCCTCCTCCATGACTCATATACAAAGTCTCTAAATTAGATAAGTCACCCAAGAAATAATACACTCATCATCTCACATTATCCTTTCTAAAACCACTCTAAATATAATATTATTGTTATAATACACAGTGCAATTAAGACATAATTTTGAACTTTCTAATCAATTTAAGACCTTTTGAGAACATTTCAGGAGGATGGATAACCCGGAGTGCATTTACCACATTTATATCCACTCTGAACATCAACTGTTTTTCTGTACAAAGAATCTAGTTGATACAGAGCATAAACACTATGAGGAAGTTGATGATGATGCAAACCCAAGCACAGCCCATCATGTTTGATGTATTCTCCTTTCAGACAGTTTGGGTTGTTTATATCTTGGGCTGACTTGGAGTATGATTATCAGGTAAGCATTGGCTTGTACCCAGAACCCAGCCTGCCTAATTCTGTCATACACCTCACAGTGGGGTTGTGTAAATCTGGGCTCATTATATTTATATGAATAGTATGTACATTTTTCAGAAATTATGATTTACCTTATGCAATTTTCTACTGGATATGTAAATATTGCATTCACCTGATTGGGAAAATCTGCTGCCGTAAACTCAATCCAAAGTAAGCAGATGGAAATAAAGCAAAAAGTATTTTATTGGGAGCTTATAAATCTCACCTGATACCAACAAGCAAATCCAACACTATGGAGAAGGTCACAAGCCATGAACACAATTGCACAGATGTTATTAGGAATGATCTGTAAAACACTGCACTTTAACCTGGGTCTCACAGTGAATTCTCTTCCAGCTGAGCTATTTTGGCCATATTTTTTCAAAATCACTGCAATATTCCTTTAAAGATATTATGCACCATTTGAAGAAAAAAATGTGTAAAAACTAACAAATGTATAATTTGGCTTCCATGTCTTTTTTTGAGTGATGCATCCCAATAAGTGTCTCTGAAACCTATTTGAAAAAGACCTTAATTGATAGCCCTGCTTTGAAAGCACTCTCCTTGGTGGCCGTCATTTATATGTAGAGTGTTATCATAGAGGTACTGAAAGGTAAAAGGATGTGAAAAGAGAATTGAAATTCATGTTTATGATGTCATTGCCCTACTGTGAGCCTCATGTGAGGTCAAAAAGAGTTCATGCTACCTGTCTACCCTTTCCCCAGCTTTGGGCTAACACAGACCTCTGCAGTTAGTGCAATTTCTTTGTCTTATTGCAACCATACCAATTTATAGGATTGAAGCTAAATACCTTCAAGGAACATTTTCGCTCGCGTTTGTTTTGCCTTTAGGGCTAGATGTTCGAGGTTTTGACTGATTAAGCTGTAAGTCTATGGAGCAAACCCCGATTATCGGTCCATGGCAGCCATGTTTTGGCTAAATAATTCTGCTTACACCGTCAGATGTCGCTTTTGTTTGAGAACTGATTTGTGAGTGCGTGGTAGAGTAAGAAGATTTTTGTTGGATTTTGTCTTGGGATTTTGCAAACTTACGTGAGCTTGATTTTTTAAAATCAACACTTGTTTTTTCTCAAAACTCATCATGTAAATTGTTGATATATAAAAACCTGACAATATAATGTTTTTAATATTCATGTTACAAAATCAATATGTACAGAATTTCTCTAAAAAATTCCTAAAATGGAGCTTGAATATTTCAGAGACATAATGTGATACTATTTAGTCTTGTTTCCAAAACCTTTGTTTATTGAGCAAATTCTAAATATATCATGTGTTTAGACGTTGTGTCATAGTGACGTGAAGAGATTTGAACTCTGCAAATGTTCTCCCATGTGTCCATAAAAACTTGCCACCATTTCATAAATGTAAATTATCTATATCAGGCCAACCCTGCTGAACAGTGATAGTCAGTACTGGCCTCTGATCATGAATATTCATATTATCAATAAATATAAATATTCACTGTATAATCAAACTATCTTGTTTTGAACATTGTTAACTAATTGCAGTTTGCAGTTGTTCTTCTTGATCTTTGCTTGCCTTTGATCAGAACAAAAGTAAATAATTACTATATCAACATTTAATCAGAATTGTTTTTCTCACTAATTTACCTATCTTTGTCTGGCCCAAACTGTGTCAACACATTGATAAATCATTTATGTATTCAATGGTTCCTGAATGATGATGAAGACAGGCCGATTCCAAGTCGCTGCCCCATTGAAAATTAACATAACGAAAATGCACAAAAAAAATCTGGAAGTGCACAAAAACCTCTATGAAATTCAATCATTAAAAAAACAAAAGGGTAACCCTAAATCAGTTGAGTCTTTCTGTATATTTATTAATAAATAACCTGGGGGTTTCAAATTGTGAAAACAATCAGAGTGCTTTGGAGGCAGAGGTAGATGGAGCATCATTTACCTCTGTTTAGCAGAGTATATATCAGGCCTTGACATTATGAATTTTGGTTACTAGTCACAATTTCTTTTTTTAAATCAGCATGATGCTGATCTATGTAGGTAGAATATAATAACATAATCAATGCCTACAGATTTTACAATGTATCCATTTGGTTGAGGTCAAGACAAAGTTTGTTTGATTTAATGTCATTGTGTACTGACAAGATTTGTATTCAAATTGTGTACTTCAAATTGGTAGTTATGTTCATGATAATATTGAAACAATTTATTGAAACCTATGACTAGTAAACAATTGATTCATAGACCATGGTTACATAATTGAAAAATAAACAAATATAATATTGAAACTAATTTGAAATTTATAATGAATATATTTGACATATTGAAAATAGTGCCTCAGCACAATCTCAGCTCAATCATATTATTAGTTTCCAAGTTTCCCTAAAAAAATCTCAAATATAAGACATTGCTTCAATTCACATCAATGTCTATCTTTCTGTGTTTTGTAGTCAATTTTGTGACTCTAAAACTGAAAGTACAAATGCAGATAATATCTGATTTATATATGAACTTCTCTCACAGGATACATGTTAGTTTTAGGAAGCTTTCACTTGTATACTTTAAGATAGCATGTCTCCTATTCAATGCCTATTTTGCTAGGTGTATAAGTATGATATACTTCACATTCTGGCCAAACTTTCCTTCATTTCAACACTCAAAAATTGTCATCTATTGGAAGAACCAGCTCAAAAGACATAAGTTATAAGCATTTTTTTTTTCAAACATCAGCACTCTTATGATCAGTCATTCATCTGGTCCTGGCAGACACACAACTGCATTGCCAGTATTTGTCCTTTTTCACTGTGCACACAAGAACATGTGTTACGTTGACTGCCAAACCGCAACACAAAACATTCTCATGAAACTGACAGTCAGTGCACACTGAACCAGCATGACTATTTCAGTACAAGACTTGAGACTTGAGTACCATTCCAGAGTAAAAAAAAAATGTCAATCTTATGTTACACATACCTTCTCTGCAAAGCCATGGTTTATTCTGACGTTGGAAGATCACTTTGTCTTTGTGTTGACCATTGTGAGGTGCAAACATCCACCAAGATGCTGTCAGTCACTTGTGCGAGATGAGATCATCTGGCAAAAATGAGGTCAAATCCGATTCCACAACTCACACAATGGCCTCCCCGAACGGTGCTGTTTGTTATTTTCCATGATATTCAACTAATTTGATGTGTGCACTAAGTCTTTGTCTACGTTCTAAATACAATCAATCAGCACCAAACTCCATTGCTTATTCTCTAGCATCACATTTTTGTGGATGCTGAAAGCTGCAATGTGATAGTCTGAATCCCGACGTCCATTTTGGAGCCGTTTGAACCAATCATATAGCACCATTTTGAACACCTGGCGCCCTCTATAAACAAATTACCACGTGCTCTCAACTGTCAATCAAAACAATTTCGTCTGCCAAAAAGTTCATGAAGAGGAAATCAAGTTTAGTGTTTTCATAAACTTTAAAACATGTAACTCTGTCTCACACCATTATACAAAATGGAAAACGTGTCTTTATATTTGTTTGTTTTCCAGTTCACAGCAGAATTACAAATCCTTCACATTAAGAGCCTCCTGCATGATACAATGCCCCCTGGTAGAAGGCATGTAAAACATTGCTTGATCTTCGGTTAGGTCTACATTTCTATGAGAATTTCCAAAAGAAAATTAATTTTATGAGCCGATAAAATTGTTTTTTCTACTCACAAACCTAGATGTTTCATGTTATGTGCCAATCGAAAACCAATATCAAACCCTTTCGGGTGCTCTTTCCACAATACTATTGACCACTGAGTTCATAGTGAGAGATGGATATTATTCAAAAAAAGGGCCCGAGGAGTCTCAAAATATACTACATTTGTAAATGTAAATATAATATAAGTTATGTTCAATTAAAGAGAATTTTGTACTCACTGAGTTTTCTATTTATCTGGGTTTTTTTGGGGGGTGGGGTGGGGGGGGGGGTGGTGGCAATCAGAAACAAAGAATAAAATCCACTGAAATGACAATATCCCTATGAAAATCCTCTGAATTGGTTTCTTCTCATTCGACTGCCTATATATAGACATCAGGTAGGAAAAAAGTTTTTTAACCCTGGGTAAAGCTACTTTGTAAATTCGCTCTGAAAATCAATTAATCATATTTCAAATAAAAATATGGGGCAATTGTAAAAATCTTCTTTGGCTTATTATTAAAACAAATGACAAATCTATCACACATAGGCTAATGCATAAAATTGCTCAAATTACTGAGCCATTGATTATCAGACTAGTACTTCAAAAATGTGGTCTGGAACTACATAATTACTGGAACTATGTACATTGTTTCAGATATAGCGTATGTTCTGGCTGGTTAAAGTGCATGTTTAAAATGTATCATACTCACCTAACTTAAAGTAGCTATAGGTAGAAAACCCTTTCCTGATAAGATACTGCCTTGATGAAAAACTGCCAACTTTCTGACACATGTCTTTGTTGAAATACAACCAGACTTTGGAAACTCATTATTACATATGGGTGGGAATCATACAATGTGAAAAAGAAATGTTGTAGCGAGTGCATTATTTTGCCACAGGATTAGTAGACAAGCTTAGAAAATATGACCACATTTCTGAATTTAAGTGAGATAATGAAGATTTACTTTGAACTGGGAGCAATAATAAATCATATTGCTCTCAGCTATGAACTTCAGTATGGTGTGAGAATAGTGACTATGCAACAGAGGTCACTGTATCAATTTACCTATAGATGTCGCTGTTAACAAAAAGTTCAGCGTATTGATATATTTAGGCAATTAACCACTTTATCAATATTACAAACAACCTGCCACAAACATATTTGAATAATGTAATCAACTTAAGTAAGATTTTTCTTTCTATACAATATATTCAGATAAAAATATATGGCGTTTGGTGATATTCCTGATCTAAATCATGTACTATATTTTGCGGATTGTTATATATAAAGTTGTTGTTTGGCATTTCCGCTGGGCCAAATTGGGGTACATCCATTTGGCAGTAAAGTTTGTTTTTCTTTTATTTTTCCGCACATTTACAGGGACAGGAGCAAAAGAAACATGTCCAAGGCGAAGAAGCTAGTAGAGGAGGCTAAAGAACATGGCCACACTGAGCTTGATCTCGTGGATAGAAGCATTGCAAACTTTTCCGATCTCCCAGGCATTTGTAAGTTCAGACGTACAGGATGTTGACAAAATGATGGTTCACAGGCGCTGGGCAGCTGCAGACTCTAATTTTGTGCACATAAACGATTAGATTACACATTCAAATAATTAAAGTGTATGGCTATCTTAATTCATCTGTAATGACATAATAATTCACGATAATTTCCATCCCAGAAGAACTTCAAAATTAGCATAATTAGTGCATGCCTTTCTCTTGAACTCTGCTTTGAGATTGAGTGGCCCACTGTACTGGACTCTGGAGGAATAGGGTAAAGCAATAGTGTCTTCATAATTTGCAGATTATTTGAACTTTGACCATTACCATCTCTTACAAACCTTTTCAGTGTTGTGAGTATCCATTAGGGAGGGGTTGAAGCTCAGTCATTTTGAACTCTGCTTTTGACATTAACTTGTTAACACATACACCGTGGCACACTTCTCAAGGCTATACAAGTAACTGAATTGATGTTTTGATAATAACAAAAATGCAAGACAGACCTCTGCTGGGAGTGTAAAATAACAGCACCATGGTTATCAGTTGAATTGAGAATTTGTCAATTACCATTATCTCCAAACAATGAGCATTTAATTTGTCTGGTCTTGAAACAAATTTTGAAAGATGACAGGAAGAAAAGATGATGATAAATTTAATTCAGTAAATGGTTTTGGACTTGTAATACAGATGAAGTATGTCAGTGATTGGTTTACAATTATTTGTTTAAATTTGATGTTTTACAGGAAAAAATATTAAAAGCACCATGATCTGCCCAGAATATTCTAGGATTTTTCAGTTAATTCTGAAAAGAATGGAATTTCAACAATTTGATATGGTTTTAAATCAAGATCTTTTATCTATTGTTTTTTATTCTTGAATTTTCTCCTAATTCATGATTATTATTATATAATTTGCTTTTTTTCATTTCAGTGTCAATTAAACATCTGACAAGAATCACAATCAGTCACAACAAATTAGTGGGTAAGTGGAGAGACTTCTATCAATAATTTTATATTTATCAGTCATCAGCATGATCAGGAATCAATGCAAAGAGCAAATTTAAATATTTAAAATATTTATTTTCTTTGTGATAATATGCTTCAAATCAGAACAAGTTAATAACTTAGTAATTTAGTTTACCACAAATAATATTAATTGAGAAACATGTGGAAAGATTTTTTTGTATTGAATTTTAATTCACATCAAGTGTGTCAAATGCAAAAATATTATTTATTCAATGAGACTGTATCATTTATTTTTACTGATAGAAAATGAATATAACCGTTTACCTGTGCATTTTATATTTGACCAGTTATACCACCTGCAATAGCTGATCTTGTCAATCTGGAGACTTTAAATTGCTTCAATAATCATATTGAGGTATGTACACCTATTCTAGTCCTGCTTAAAGATTTTGTTAAATCTGACAAAACTAACTTTCATATCTATAAACGGATTGTATAAAAAGAATATTATATCATATATATCATTTTATCTTCCTATATTGTTCCTTTTGTCAATTTCAGAGGGTGTTTTATATCATCCCGTTTTACAATCTAATAAGAAATATTAAATGTAGGGATTCAAATTGTGGTTAATATTTAATTTTGTTGTAGAGGAGAATTTTAAGAGCTTATTATTCAAAAATTTTATTCTCTATATGTAGGAGCTGCCAACAACTCTAAGTAACCTCCCTAAACTGAAAATTCTAAATGTTGGGTAAGGCAAAAATTATTTTATCTCATACATGTATTTATCAAACTTATCTCAGAAAGATTAATTCCCTTGATGAGGCCATACTTTTTCCCTTTTTTATAGAATGAATGTATTTGCAGAATGAATCGTCTGATCAGCCTACCACGAGGGTTTGGAGCCTTTCCCATCCTCGAGGTCCTTGACCTCACATATAACAATCTGAATGAGACCAGCCTTCCAGCCAACTTCTTCTGTCTTGGTCAGATTTTTTTACTCATTTATCAAAAGCATGCAAATTAAAAAACTAAATTGAAAGATTTAATTCATTGATTCTTCTATCAACCTTTTCTCTCACTTTTTTAAAACTATGGAAATTAGAATAATTCTGACCTTTCTGGAGCCTGTTATTTAACATAAATATTCAATTGATGAAGATTGCCTTAACACTCATCTGTATGTTCTGTTTTGTAGAAACATTGCGGGCATTATACCTGGGGGATAATGACTTTGAAATTATTCCTCCAGAAATAGGAAAACTTAAATCACTTCAAATTGTAAGTCAAGCATTGATGCTACTAAATGTACACAATTTATATTAAAAGTTTAAATTTACAAGTGGTAATTTCAGTTGTAAAGCATTTTCCACACGTTGGTAAACAGAACTCAGAGATGTCTATCTAAACAGATCTCAGAGATGTCTATCTAAACAGAACTCAGAGATGTCTTTCTAAACAGAACTCAGAGATGTCTATCTAAACAGAACTCAGAGATGTCTATCTAACAGAACTCAGAGATGTCTATCTAAACAGAACTCAGAGATGTCTTTCTGAACAGAACTCAGAGATGTCTATCTAAACAGAACTCAGAGATGTCTATCTAAATCGTATGTTTCAGTTATCATTGCGTGACAATGATATGATTGCATTACCCAAGGAGATGGGAGAATTACAGAGACTGCGAGAGTTACACATACAAGGCAACAGGCTGACTGTACTGCCACCTGAACTAGGTAACATATATATATTCTTCCCCTAAGGAAAAGGAACAATACATTTTGTAGGGAATATATATATAAACAAGTTATATTTACATTGATTATATTTTCTTGAAATCCTTATTATCCAAAGTAAATCATTTTGTTTTTCATCATACCTATCATAACATTCTAACATGCATACTCATTTAATCAAGAATGAATAACATTTATCATAAGTATATGATATATAATTGTTGTTTTTGAGGGTTGCTGGATCTAGTATTATGATATGTGATTGTTGTTTTTCAGGGTTGCTGGATCTGGTATTATGATATGTGATTGTTGTTTTTCAGGGTTGCTGGATCTGGTATTATGATATGTGATTGTTGTTTTTCAGGGTTGCTGGATCTGGTATTATGATCTATAATTGCTGTTTTTCAGGGTTGCTGGATCTAGTATTATGATATGTGATTGTTGTTTTTCAGGGTTGCTGGATCTGGTATTATGATATGTGATTGTTGTTTTTCAGGGTTGCTGGATCTGGTATTATGATATGTGATTGTTGTTTTTTAGGGTTGCTGGATCTGGTATTATGATATATAATTGTTGTTTTTCAGGGTTGCTGGATCTGGTATTATGATATGTGATTGTTGTTTTTCAGGGTTGCTGGATCTGGTATTATGATATGTGATTGTTGTTTTTCAGGGTTGCTGGATCTGGTTTTATGATATATAATTGTTGTTTTTCAGGGTTGCTGGATCTGGTATTATGATATATAATTGCTGTTTTTCAGAGTTGCTGGATCTGGTATTATGATATATAATTGTTGTTTTTCAGGGTTGCTGGATCTGGTATATGATATATAATTGTTGTTTTTCAGGGTTGCTGGATCTGGTGGGGATGAAGCATGTTTTCAAGGCAGAGAACAATCCGTGGGTGCCTCCCATAGCTGACCAGTTCCAAGTGGGCGTGTCTCATGTGTTTGACTATATTAGATCTGATACTTACAAATAGTGAGTATAATACAGAAACTTTACATTTACAAATATATACATTTTAAACTCTTCAGAGGGAAAATAGTAGAAAAAAACAGTTCACATAATCTCTGTTTAACTTAAAAATACATTTTTTTCTGGTAAAAATCATGTAGAGTTGAATTTATATAATAAATGCTGATATTAGAACAAAAATGAAAAATTAAAACATTGCTTATAAATGAAATTATATTTTTAGTCTTTACGGTCGTCATGTTGCTGCTAAGGCCCCACCTCCACCCAAGACCAATGATAAGACAAAGAAATTGAGCAGGAAACGTTAGTTATCCAGCCTGCCCCAAGAAAATATCCACCATGTTGTACTTAGCTATCATACACTCCATCTTATTGAAAATATGAAACAATATGGAGAAAGATTGTGTAAAGGAAGATTAGAAGTGATCTTATACTGGTTGAAAGATATTTGGTCAAATGTGTGCACTGATGTTAATGAACCTGTAGACAGATAGATTGTACTTATACAAAGTTTCTTTATATTACTCCACCATGCCCATTGCGACCAAAATAAAGTTTTGTGATTCACACTTTCATTCATTTCAAAT
Source organism: Amphiduros pacificus (assembly GCA_949316495.1). Taxonomy (NCBI): domain Eukaryota; kingdom Metazoa; phylum Annelida; class Polychaeta; order Phyllodocida; family Hesionidae; genus Amphiduros; species Amphiduros pacificus. The sequence continues at coordinate 43,552,752 of OX439002.1, read as the reverse complement.
CTGAAGTTGGAATAATAAGATGTAAAATTCAAACATAATTCAGACTTCAGTTTCGATCTGTCATTACTTTCTGACATTAATATACATCTCCCTCCTCTGTAGCATAACTTACTATGATTACAAATGACAGTTAGTGCCTCAGATGTTCTGTGCCTATTCAAACAAGCCATTACACACAATATGACTATGCATAATAATACCACGAGACTTAAAGTGACTAGTTATATTTAGGCAAATATATGCCATCATGTAAAATGATCATCTTAATATTTATATTTTATTAGTTTAGTTTACAATTATGATGCAGTTTTACAAAAAGTCTATGTATTGAAATCACAAGAAGTCATTGCAGGTTAAAGGTTAATTCCATTTTATTTTGTGTGAAAAGTTTAATGTAGAAGTAATAGATTTCATGGTTGCATTAAGATTGTATTTCTGAGCCCAAATATAGATTGTCACTAGTGCTGTGTAGAAACAACATTATGAGTGTTTGAGGTTAAATTGTGCATGACAGATCCAGGAACCAGGTTTTTTATGGGATTAATTATAAAACAGGATATACTTGTCACTGTCATAGTGCAGAATATATTTGTATGTATGGTCATGATAATAGCTTCACTTGAATGTGAATGGAAGTTACTAAACTTAACATAAAATTAACATGAATCAGCAGAAAGAATTATTTGTGCCAAAAACATGACATTTACCATGTGCAGGTCATTTAATTTTCATTATAATATTTAAGAAATTGTGGTTTTATTTGTGATTCAGTTGTGTTTGACACGTGTTAGACAATTTGATTGAATGGAATAACCATTTAGTGCAGTTTGTTAGAATGTAGTCATACAAACCAAGTATTTTTATAATATGTTATAATCTCCTTCCATTATATGTGATTTTAAAAGCAATATGTTACACATGGTGCACTTAAAAACATTAACTGATACCAATGCCTTACCATGTTACCAGCTTGTCCCAGGTTGCATACACGTGTGTATAACCACTTGTCAGCAGTGACTGCCAGGCCCAATCAAGGCCATGAATATTAACAGCTTTGGTGATCAAACTGTCCTCAAAGCTAATCATGATAGCAATTGTTAAAAAAACACATCCTTTGCAGCATTCTCCTATTCTCACTAAGTTATGAGAAAATAGAGCTTGATAGGTGTTTTTCAATGTACCAAAATAGGTTTATATGCCAAATAATAGCTGTGTAATTCTCAATTAAAAACTGAATAAAATGAGTTTGATATGTTCTTTTCAGAGTATCAACTCAATTTTCTTTTTGTGGGAGGTGTAACGTTTAAAATTTCCTCTAATATAAATGTAAGTAGAATTATTGGACATTTCCCTAGGAAACGAATAGAGACAGCAAACTTTGTGTTGAGATAGAATTACACAAAACTCATTGTATTATTATGGTGGTCCATTTAGTTCATTCAAGCATGAACCAATGTCCATTATTAGATGTTTTCAATGAGCATTTTAACCAAATAATTCATTTTATACCATAACCTGTAGTAAAATGTTTCATTAAAGAGGTAATATTCTTAGTAAACATTTATAGATAGGGATATTTATTGCTATATATCTTCCAATATTTATGTATAATCATTATGGTGCTATTTTATGTCATTAACCACCAACCATCTATTTATATTTTGTATGATATTTTGTAAGATATATCTAATATTGCAAATAAATATTAATCACATTAACCCGGACCTTTTTTCATGTTTTTACATCATATACTTGATTGATAAAATAAAAACAAATGAGCATTTTAGATTTATTAAGTAACAATACAATTCCTAAATAACATTACATTGAATTTCAATTTATGGAAAATACAATCAACATAAACTAATTAGGAAATAAACATCATCATTAACAGGTCTACATCTACCTTTTAAAAAGTGACAGATGCATTGAGCCAGTGAATTAATCCTTGTTGGAAGAAAGGCACATTAAGAAATAGAGTTCTCAACTGAAAACATTGTACAGAAGAACATTACATTTTATAGATGTTTGGAAATTCCCATTATTTCAAAGGAGAATTGAGCAGCTGTGTTTAAATTTGAAAATGACATCTGACATAAATGTGATATTTAACTTGAACAGGATGCTTTATTTTATATCTATATAAGCTTCATTTTAAGTATGCTCATGTTAAATGATCCTTTTTTTCTGTTGCAAATAAAATGCTAATGTCAAAGTATTATGCTTATGTCTAATGAGTTATGCTAATATCAAATGAAACAAGCTAGTGTTAAATGAAACATGCTAGTGTCAAATGAAACAAGCTTGTGTCAAATGAAACATGCTAGTGTCAAATGAAACAAGCTAGTGCTAAATGAAACAAGCTAGTGTCAAATGAAACATGCTAGTGTTAAATGAAACAAGCTAGTGTCAAATGAATTATGCTAGTGTCAAATGAAACATGCTAGTGTCAAATGAACCATGCTAGTGTTAAATGAAACAAGCTAGTGTCAAATGGATTATGCTAGTGTCAAATGAAACATACTCGTGTCAAATGAATTATGCTAGTGTCAAATGAACCATGCTAGTGTTAAATGAAACATGCTAGTGTCAAATGAAACAAGCTAGTGTCAAATAAAACATGCTAGTGTCAAATAAAACAAGATAATGTCACAGGAAATTAGCTAGTGTCAAATGAAACAAGATAATGTCACAGGAAACACGCTAGTATCAAATGAAATATGCTAGTGTCAAATGAAACAAGCTAGTGTCAAATGAAACATGCTGATATCAAACATTATATTTACTATGTCTGACAATATTTTTATTGGCAACTTTCCATTCATGCTGATTTATTTTGATTAAACTCTCTGACCATCTCTGTTGTTCAGAGCTGGAAAAATGCTATTTTGAGTAAAGGGTTTTGTCATTTTTGGCACTGCTATATCACATAATGCAAAACATCTTCCAGTAATTGAAGTTTGGTTGCTATTTAATAATTTGGTCGCTATTATGACACTCCTTTTTACTTATATTGTTCATGACATTTATATATTTTACAAATGAGATGATTGCCTTTCTGGAATATATTTTGACACTCTACTACATAATTGTATGTTACACATACCAAACAAACATTGGACGTAAAAAAAAAACTTGGCATGAAGAATATTTTGCAGTTTCATCAGCTATTATGATTTCATATGCCACATTTATAGCAAAGCATATATATATATGTATGTAAGATGCATTAAAATATCACAATACTAATATATATAGTCAATGAAGCAATATACACCACATCATTACTAGTGTACAATTTTGTTAGTGTACACATGTTGTAAAGTCAGTAAAGATCTTTATGTAGGATATGTTTGTACTCATTGTAAATGTTCATGAGGTCAATGGAAATGTTTTAATATCAATGCCTGTGTTCGTGAGATTTCCTTGATGTCATTATTGATGTTCATGATGTCAATGTAGATTCTCACAATGTAATGTCATTATTCATGACTATGACACTAGTGATGTCAGTCTGCATTCTTATGATGTCATTGTTCATGTAGATATATTTGCTTTTAGTGTGGATGTTTATGATATCAGTGCAAATTTTCATGATTTCAGCACAGACACTTTCAATATTAGACTGTTGATGTCTACATCTCACGCATTGGCCAAATGAGTCCAGCTGGAAGTAAACTAAGACAATTAATTACATGCATAATTTTATAATAAGCTTTTGAAATGAAGACTTTTGATATTACTTGTATTATATTGTTCAGGAGAGATACATTCTTACCTGTATTATATTGATCTAGAAGTAGGATATATGGTATTATCTGTTAGGACCTTGTATGAGATCAGCCAGGAGGTAGAATATATGATGTTAATCATAAGTAATTTGTATGAGATCAGCCAGGAGGTAGAATATATGATGTTAATCATAAGTAATTTGTATGAGATCAGCCAGGAGGTAGAATATATGATGTTAATCATAAGAAACTTGTTTGAGATCAGCCAGGAGGCGGGATATATGATATTAATCATAAGTAATTTGTATGAGATCAGCCAGGAGGCGGGATATATGATGTTAATCATAAGAAACTTGTTTGAGATCAGCCAGGAGGTAGAATATATGATGTTAATCATAAGAAACTTGTTTGAGATCAGCCAGGAGGCGGGATATATGATGTTAATCATAAAGAACTTGTTTGAGATCAGACAGGAGGCAGGATATATGATATTGCCAATAAGGTAAAATGCCATATATTTGATAACAGACAGGGTATATAATATTACTCAAAATATACCTGCATCAGATGAGTGGGAGGCATGATATAATATTACCTGCAGCAGATGAGTCAGCAGGGGTGAGATATAACATTACCTGTATCAGGTGAGTCAGCAGGAGGGAGATATAATATTACCTGTATCAGATGAGTCAGCAGGAGTGAGATATAACATCACCTGTATTAGATGAGTCAGCAGGAGGGAGATATAACATCACCTGTATCAGATGAGTCAGCAGGAGGGAGATATAACATCACCTGTATCAGATGAGTCAGCAGGAGTGAGATATAACATCACCTGTATTAGATGAGTCAGCAGGAGTGAGATATAACATCACCTGTATCAGATGAGTCAGCAGGAGGGAGATATAACATCACCTGTATCAGATGAGTCAGCAGGAGTGAGTTATAACATCACCTGTATCAGATGAGTCAGCAGGAGGGAGATATAACATCACCTGTATCAGATGAGTCGGGGGGAAGGAGATATAACATTACCTGTATCAGATGAGTCGGGGGGAGGGAGATATAACATCACCTGTATCAGATGAGTCAGCAGGAGGGATATATAACATCACCTGTATCAGATGAGTCAGCAGGAGGTAGATATAACGCTACCTGTATCAGGTGTGTCAGCAGGAGGGAGATATAACATCACCTGTATCAGATGAGTCAGCAGGAGTGAGATATAACATCACCTGTATCAGATGAGTCGGGGGAGGAAGATATAACATCACCTGTATCAGATGAGTCAGCAGGAGGGAGTTATAACATCACCTGTATCAGATGAGTCAGCAGGAGGGAGTTATAACATCACCTGTATCAGATGAGTCAGCAGGAGGGATATATAACATTACCTGTATCAGATGAGTCAGCAGGAGGTAGATATAACGCTACCTGTATCAGGTGTGTCAGCAGGAGGGAGATATAACATCACCTGTATCAGATGAGTCAGCAGGAGTGAGATATAACATCACCTGTATCAGATGAGTCAGCAGGAGTGAGATATAACATTACTTGTATCAGATGAGTCAGCAGGAGTGAGATATAACATTACCTGTATTAGATGAGTCGGGGGGAGTGAGATATAACATCACCTGTATCAGATGAGTCAGCAGGAGTGAGATATAACATCACCTGTATCAGATGAGTCAGCAGGAGGGAGATATAACATCACCTGTATCAGATGAGTCAGCAGGAGGGAGATATAACATCACCTGTATCAGATGAGTCAGCAGGAGGGAGATATAACATCACCTGTATCAGATGAGTCAGCAGGAGGGAGATATAACATTACCTGTATCAGATGAGTCAGCAGGAGGGAGATATAACATCACCTGTATCAGATGAGTCAGCAGGAGTGAGATATAACATTACCTGTATCAGATGAGTCAGCAGGAGGGAGATATAACATCACCTGTATCAGATGAGTCAGCAGGAGGGAGATATATCATTACCTGTATCAGATGAGTCGGGGGGAGGGAGATATATTCCATCGCCTCCAGGTATTGGTGCCACGGGCCGAGCATCGTAAACTTTGCTTGGTTTAACGGCACCACCTCCTGCCCTGAAAAAGAAGATAAATTAAAAATGAAAAATATCATTTTGTCAAGCCAAAAATGTAAGCTTCTCAACATATCCTCAAAGCGTTCTGATCAAGGCATGAAATTCTTGAAAAGACTAACATAATTATAATTAATACAAAAAACATTATGAATAAGAAATAATATAACTATGGGATATGAATTAAGTACCTTTATCAAGTGTGAGCTATTCTTGACTTTTATTTTTAATTTGTCTGTTTAATCTGATATTAATTATGTCCTTTTTGTGCGATATTCAAACTGACCATATTGTGCGACATCTGATACTCTCATTTGAACTGTTATATTTCATCACGCTAAATGAATAATTTACATTTGATCTAAAGTCTTATATATTTTCATTATGACACCGTCTTGAGCTATAAAAGTAACAATATGGCACAATATCAGTGGTAGGTACTCACGGATTAGCTCGCTTGTACACACAGAAGAGTACCACAATGAGAAGGATGATGAAAACAAGCAGTGCGATAAGAATGATCATCACTGAAACAAAAACAAATATATCTAACACCTGGAGACATACGAAGCATAGCAGTATAACAGTCAAACTTTATTTTGTTTATCAATAATCCATACAATTATAAGGCTATATTAGCTACCTATTTCAAAAGTGCCAAGCCCTCCATTGTTCTCTGTGGAAGCAAGCAGGACAGGGGGCGCCACTGATTCTGCCACCATTGTTGTCCCCTCTCCCGTCGTCTGCATCGTGTTGGCCAATTCTGTTGTTGTTTTTTTAGAAGTACTAGTTGATGCGTCTGCTTTTGTGGTTGCTGAATCTGTTAGTGTTTCTTTCAGAGTTGTCGGTTCTGCGGTTGTATGTTTCATATCTGTTGTTTCTGTTGTTACAGACTCCACTGTCGTTACCAGAGCAACAGGAGTTGTACCAGGCGTAGACGACATTTCTACAATAAAACAACAAAACTGGATAACATAAAAAATACTACAGTGCTTCATGATATTATTATAACTATACATAAATATATACACAAATAATACTGACTAAAGCGTGTGATTTGCACATAGCAATAGATGCATAAAGTCTTTGTTGCTGCCAACTGTGAGAGATCAGAAAATAACCCACTATAATGGCGAGGCGCTGCATGGTTGCAAATTCATTTCTGGCAAATGATGATTATAGTAAATAAAATAATGAACCTTATATAGATGTTTTTACAGATTCCACAAATAATTGCCCACAACAATTCTAGATCCATCCAAAGCATAATGTAAAGCATAATTAACATATTCCACTAACACTGACCACAATAATCACAGATCCAACCCTTAAGCAATATTGATTAAATCAGTGCATTTAAATGATGCTTTAAGCTTGGAGTAATTACTCCAAGCTTTACGTAAGTGATAACCAGCAAAACAAATAATCACCAAGACAACATTGCACACGATGAAATCTGAAACAACAGACAAAAGTGATGAGCAAAACCATTGACAGCATTGAATACACATTATATCACAGAGAAGACAACCACATCGATAAACATCTATATGAAATGCAGACCAGTTGGTGCTGCCCTCTGTGTCACAGTGGTTTGTGCATTGGAAGAACTCTGGCTGGGTGTGTTTGATGTGTACTCTAATTCTGTTGTGATGTCCGTTGTGTCTACCTCTGCTACTGTTGTTGCTAATGGTGGCAAATAAAGATTATGTTTATTAAAATAGATAGAGCGGTAAACGTTGTGACATGCCCAAAAATGAACGTTATAACTACAATTATAAGTACAAGTTCTATTGTACATCATATTTATATATATAAAAATATTGATCATAAACTGTATCGCTATTAATATTTGTATTGTTTGTGAACATTTCCTGTAAATGCCTATAGATTGTATCATATTTTTTTAGTAACAAACCAGCTTTCCAGCTCCAGAAAACTCAATGTAGCCAGAGAAGATCGATGGAGACGGACAGGATTACGTGTTCAGGAAATTTCTCCACCCCCTTCATTAAAAAAGACATTCAGCATAGCTAAAAATGATAACTCTCTCCCCGTCCCAAGCACAAAACTTAAAAGTGTGATATAAGCTTGAAATTAGGATGTTCCTGTATGTGCAAGCATAGATCTAAGGCTAATAACAAGTTGCTTAAACAGTATCAAGGACATGAAAATCTGGGAGAAAATGATCAAAATGGAGGCCTGACGGGTTAGAATCATGGTTTATAGGGTTGTTAATATAAACATGTTTGTCGTTCAAGCCCTGCATGAGTCTACATAGTTTTAGAACCAATCATGAATGAGCAACATACTAGAATTCCTGTGTTCATACATGCTCTACTATTACACATGAGGCTCCTATATTTAGGATTTGTTGCAGGTGATTCAGTTGACACTTGTACTGATAAATATAAAATAAAATGGGCAATTAGTCTTTTTACTGTCATTTCGTGCTTCTCTATTTTAAGCTCTTTAAAACTGATTATTCAATTCAGTTTGATGTATCTCATTGTGTTTGAATTGTTTTATGTACCTCATGCTATTCTTGCACAAAGAACCGGTTTTTATATGTTCCTATTACTTTATTAAGTTACGTGTATGGCAGAAGTATTACCGGGTATTGTCACTGTTGTCCCTGACGACGTGGTGGCCACTGGTGTAAATGACATTTCCGTTGTAATTACATCCGTAGAGGGCAGCACAGTCGTGACAGGAGCCATCGAGGTGGAGGGCTTCTCAGACATGTCTGAATCGTAAAAATATCACACACATATTCATTACAGATCTAAATATACCAAGAGAATAGTTTAAGAAGAAGAAAGACATACATTTTTTACAAGTTCTTAAAATACTGACCAACATCGAATGACTTTAACTTGCCATGTTTGAAAACCTAGATTTATTTCAGTAGTTTAGATACTGACCAATTTGACAGAAGTAAGCATAGTGTGAGGAGCACCATAGGTCAGTCCACTGGTACCACTCCCAGTCTCGGTTAAACTGAGAGTTCATCCCCATACACGTGTAAGACTCCTTGGTGGGCCGGTCTGGCTGCCAATTAGTATACTCTACTACATTGTTTCCTACAAAATAACATGATGCAATTAGTATAAATAGAACAAATGCAATACCATGCAATATAAGTGAATGCTTCGCTTATAGAATCAGGCAAATGTAGTATAAGCGAGATATGAGGTTTAAATGATTTTTTTGTTGTCTATACCTGTTTCACCCCAGGCCCATAACTTTCCAGCCAGGCCCACCCATGTGTTATAAGCTATCCTGTTTTGGATGATGGTGAGGACCTCGCTGTGGATATCTATGTTGTCCAGGGTTGCCAGAGCGCCCCCTTCCAGCAGGCAGGAGTAACGGGCAGAGAACCAAGATAGCCTATTGGTCGAGGGCAGGTAGCATCTGTTATGCTCACCGCGATAGTATTGGTTGTTGCCCATTGAACACTTGCTCATGTCTGTAATTCATGCCATGTTTATAGCTTAGAAACATATTTGAATAGGAAATATTAGGTTTTTCACAAAAATACAATTTGAGTAATATTAGTATTTGAAGTTGTGAGAGAGCTGAGCCATTTATATGTACATTTTAAAGCATTTTGAAATATTCTCCAATTTCTGTTTCGTTAATGTTCTGCAGGAACCGTTTAGATGTGCAAATGATGGTACATGCATTCTGAGGTGCTCACCTACTTCACAGATGTAGCCGAATACCTGCATTCTAAAGTACCCACCTACTTCACAGGTGTAGCAGTATACCTGCATTCTGAGGTACTCACCTTCTTCACAGATGTAGCAGTATACCTGCATTCTGAGGTACTCACCTACTTCACAGATGTAGCAGTATACCTGCATTCTGAGGTACCCACCTACTTCAAAGGTGTAGACGAATACCTGCATTCTGAGGTACCCATCTACTTCACAGATGTAGCAGTATACCTGCATTCTGAGGTACTCACCTACTTCACAGATGTAGCCGTATACCTGCATTCTGAGGTACTCACCTACTCTACAGATGTAGCAGTATACCTGCATTCTGAGGTACTCACCTACTTCACAGGTGTAGCCGAATACCTGCATTCTGAGGTACCCACCTACTTCATAGATGTAGCAGTATACCTGCATTCTGAGGTACTCACCTACTTCACAGATGTAGCCGTATACCTGCATTCTGAGGTACTCATCTACTTCACAGATGTAGCAGTATACCTGCATTCGGAGGTACTCACCTACTTCACAGGTGTAGCCGAATACCTGCATTCTGAGGTACCCACCTACTTCATAGATGTAGCAGTATACCTGCATTCTGAGGTACTCACCTACTTCACAGATGTAGCAGTATACCTGCATTCTGAGGTACCCACCTACTTCACAGGTGTAGCCGTATACCTGCATTCTGAGGTACTCACCTACTCTACAGATGTAGCAGTATACCTGCATTCTGAGGTACTCACCTACTCTACAGATGTAGCAGTATACCTGCATTCTGAGGTACTCACCTACTCTACAGATGTAGCAGTATACCTGCATTCTGAGGTACTCACCTTCTTCACAGATGTAACAGTATACCTGCATTCTGAGGTACCCACCTTCTTCACAGATGTAACAGTATACCTGCATTCTGAGGTACTCACCTTCTTCACAGATGTAACAGTATACCTGCATTCTGAGGTACTCACCTTCTTCACAGATGTAGCAGTATACCTGCATTCTGAGGTACCCACCTACTTCACAGGTGTAGCAGTATACCTACATTCTGAGGTACTCACCTTCTTCACAGATGTAGCAGTATACCTGCATTCTGAGGTACTCACCTTCTTCACAGATGTAACAGTATACCTGCATTCTGAGGTACTCACCTTCTTCACAGATGTAGCAGTATACCTGCATTCTGAGGTACCCACCTTCTTCACAGGTGTAGCAGTATACCTACATTCTGAGGTACTCACCTTCTTCACAGATGTAGCAGTATACCTGCATTCTGAGGTACTCACCTTCTTCACAGATGTAACAGTATACCTGCATTCTGAGGTACTCACCTTCTTCACAGATGTAGCAGTATACCTGCATTCTGAGGTACCCACCTACTTCACAGGTGTAGCAGTATACCTACATTCTGAGGTACTCACCTTCTTCACAGATGTAGCAGTATACCTGCATTCTGAGGTACTCACCTTCTTCACAGATGTAACAGTATACCTGCATTCTGAGGTACCCACCTTCTTCACAGATGTAACAGTATACCTGCATTCTGAGGTACTCACCTTCTTCACAGATGTAACAGTATACCTGCATTCTGAGGTACCCACCTTCTTCACAGATGTAACAGTATACCTGCATTCTGAGGTACTCACCTTCTTCACAGATGTAGCAGTATACCTGCATTCTGAGGTACCCACCTACTTCACAGGTGTAGCAGTATACCTACATTCTGAGGTACCCACCTACTTCACAGGTGTAGCAGTATACCTGCATTCTGAGGTACTCACCTACTCTACAGATGTAGCAGTATACCTACATTCTGAGGTACCCACCTACTTCACAGGTGTAGCAGTATACCTGCATTCTGAGGTACTCACCTACTTCACAGATGTAGCCGTATACCTCCATTCGGAGGTACTCACCTACTCTACAGATGTAGCAGTATACCTGCATTCTGAGGTACCCACCTACTTCACAGGTGTAGCAGTTTACCTGCATTCTGAGGTACTCACCTACTCTACAGATGTAGCAGTATACCTACATTCTGAGGTACCCACCTACTTCACAGGTGTAGCAGTATACCTGCATTCTGAGGTACTCACCTACTTCACAGATGTAGCCGTATACCTGCATTCGGAGGTACTCACCTACTCTACAGATGTAGCAGTATACCTGCATTCTGAGGTACCCACCTACTTCACAGGTGTAGCAGTATACCTGCATTCTGAGGTACTCACCTACTTCACAGATGTAACAGTATACCTGCATTCTGAGGTACCCACCTACTCTACAGATGTAGCAGTATACCTGCATTCTGAGCTACCCACCTACTTCACAGATGTAGCCGTATAGGTTGGAGCAGCTGGCATCTTCCAGCTCGTAGGCACCATTCTGGTCATTCCTCAGCACGGCCCCACAGGGCTCATAGGTGCGGGCACTGTTAGGCTGTCCTCGCTTCCACTTCACATACTGGCCTGCCCATATAGAGGATTACATGCTCAATGAGTATGGGCAAACTTTGCTCAAAGTTTACACATTAGGATTACATCCTCCTCAATCACATTTTTTCTAAAAGTCTAAATGAATTGTAATTATGACTCTGTATTGTCATTTGGCATGCAGGGTATGAAAATGTACCTGGAATGTCTTGAAAAAATGTAAATATCATTACAATATATATATATGGTTAATGAATTAAAAAATAAAAATCAGATTAATACAAGGTATTTGCACACGAACCCTTAAGGAAGTAGACTTTGTCTTGGTTGGGGCCTCCACATTGTTGGCTAGAGTTTCCTTGACAGGATGAGTAGCAGCCATTGTCAACTATTGAGTAGCTCAGAACTTGCTTGTCATAATTCTGCCCACAGAGACATTTAGAACCTCCCTACAATTAAGTAGAACGTGCTCAAAAGCACTTATATGGAAAATCTATTGTATTAAATATTCTGTTCCCAGTTATAATATATGTGTGTGTACTTTGTTACTTATTCAATCTTCACAGTTCATTATTCAGATTCAATGTTCACAGTTCATTATTCAGATCTTGAACAGTGAATAAGTAGTAAAGTTCACACACATGCATAAGGTTATGTGTTAGAGGGGTGGCAGCCACTTTGGTACATACGCACCCTGAGGACAGCGTAGGTGTAGTTTGAGTTGCTAGTAGCTTTGTCGGCACATGTGGCTAGGCAGAGTGTGACGGTCATGCTGCTGGGTCCTATAGCAGCAGTGACGTCGTCCAGCAGGCTGTGGTCCGGTCCCTGGTAGCATCCTTGCTCCTGCACCAAATGCTTAGCTGCAAAAGAATCACCATAAACCAAGATATCTGAGTTTATGTGACTTAAATCTTTAGAACAATAATAGTCACTGTGCAGGGGTTGAGTAAATACTGCCTTTAGGGCGAGGAAGGTGCCTTGAGAAGTGAGATAGGTTGCTGGCGATTCTATGTGATTACTGATATTTGTGGGTTTCTGTGAATATTGTCTAATGATGGAACCTATTTGCTGAGCTTGCCAGACGTGAGATAAACTTACCAGATGTGCAAGAAACATCTTACAAGATGTGAGATATATAAACTTACCAGATGTGAGAGGTACAAACGAGACACATGTGGGAAGACCAACTTACCAGACGTGAGAGGAACGATTTACCAGACGTGAGAGGAACAACTTACCAGACGTGAGAGGAACAACTTACCAGACGTGAGAGGAGCAACTTACCAGACTTGAGAGGAGCAACTTACCAGACGTGAGAGGAACAACATACCAGATGTGAGAGGAACAACTTACCAGACGTGAGAGGAACAACTTACCAGACGTGTGAGGAGCAACTTACCAGACGTGAGAGGAGCAACTTACCAGACTTGAGAGGAACAACATACCAGATGTGAGAGGAACAACTTACCAGACGTGAGGGGAACAACTCACCAGACGTGAGAGGAACAACTTACCAGATGTGAGAGGAACAACTTACCAGATGTGAGAGGAACAACTTACCAGACGTGAGGGGAACAACTCACCAGACGTGAGAGGAACAACTTACCAGATGTGAGAGGAACAACTTACCCGATGTGAGAGGAACAACTTACCAGACACGAGACGAACAACTTACCAGACGTGAGAGGAACAACTTATCAGATGTCAGAGGAACAACTTACCAGACGTGAAAGGAACAACTTACCAGTGGTGAAAGGAACAACTTACCAGACGTGAGAGGAACAACTTACCAGTCGTGAGAGGAACAACTTACCAGACGTGAGAGGAGCAACTTACCAGACGTTAGAGGAACAACTTACCAGACGTTAGAGGAACAACTTACCTGACGTGAGAGGAGCAACTTACCAGATGTGAGAGGAACAACTTACCAGACGTTAGAGGAACAATTCACCAGACGTGAGAGGAACAACTTACCAGACGTGAGAGGAACAACTTACCAGACGTGAGAGGAACAACTTACCAGGCGTGAGGGGAACAACTCACCAGATGTGAGAGGAACAACTTTCCAGATTTGAGAGGAACAACTTACCAGACGTGAGAGGAACAACTTACCAGACGTAAGAGGAACAACTTACCAGACGTGAGAGGAACAACTTACCAGACGTGAGAGGAACAACTTACCAGACGTTAGAGGAACAACTTACCAGACGTTAGAGGAACAACTTACCTGACGTGAGAGGAGCAACTTACCAGATGTGAGAGGAACAACTTACCAGACGTTAGAGGAACAACTCACCAGACGTGAGAGGAACAACTTACCAGACGTGAGAGGAACAACTTACCAGACGTGAGAGGAACAACTTACCAGGCGTGAGGGGAACAACTCACCAGATGTGAGAGGAACAACTTTCCAGATTTGAGAGGAACAACTTACCAGACGTGAGAGGAACAACTTACCAGACGTGAGAGGAACAACTTACCAGACGTGAGAGGAACAACTTACCAGACGTGAGAGGAACAACTTACCAGACGTGAGAGGAACAACTTACCAGATGTGAGAGGAACAACTTACCAGATGTGAGATGAACAACTCACCAGACTTGAGAGGAACAACTTACCAGACGTGAGAGGAACAACTTACCAGATGTGAGAGAAACAACTTACCAGATGTGAGAGGTGTTCTCCTGTTGTGTGAAGTATCGCTCTCCCCACAGAGTGCCACTCCGATATCCGCAGACAGTTTGAAGCTCTCCAATGATTCAAAGTCCTTGATGAGCCAGTATGTTTGATTTTCTGTCTGTGGCATCTTACTCATGTCTCTGATCTCTGACTCGGTCACGCCTGGGGTGACGCCTATAGCATACACGTCTACCTGCATCTCTCTCAGCTTCCTGGCAGCCGCCGATGTCTGGGCACTATTGGTTGACTTCCCATCAGTGATCACAATGGCCACATTTCTTGCCTCTGGTCTGTCATCTTTGCTCCCATACAGTTCCTTTGCCAGAGTTTCCAAAGCTCCAGAGGTGTTGGTTTTCTCTGCAGCAAGTTTGAGATTTGCTATGAAATCTTGTATTTGTCTCATGCTGTTGTGTTGTGTAAATGTGGATTTGACCCTGGCTTGGTTACCGAATGTGACCACAGCCACCTGAGTGTGGCCTGGAC
The DNA here is from genome assembly GCA_949316495.1 of Amphiduros pacificus. Lineage (NCBI taxonomy): Eukaryota > Metazoa > Annelida > Polychaeta > Phyllodocida > Hesionidae > Amphiduros > Amphiduros pacificus. The sequence continues at coordinate 43,537,608 of OX439002.1, read as the reverse complement.
CCACGGTGAATGCTATCAGCAGATGCTTGAGGAAGTCTAGGATCTCTCCCCAGTTGTCACACCACCCATTAACGGCATTGTCCCCACATATACTGCCAGACTCATCAACCACCAGACTCAGATCCAGCTTATCATCCACACATGCTGTCAATATTACAAGATATATCAGATAGACATGTTTGTAGATAAATAAATACATAGTGGTGTTTTAGGAATGTGTCAAATTACAACTTATCATGATTAGAATCAGCATTTGAGAATAGATCCATATATGTATGAAAATATATTAATTCTGAAGAACGTATACAAAACTGTTCTCCATTTATATACCGCATAAACAATAATTGCAGCTTACTGATTTTGTGTCAAGGTGTTTGGGAAAAATCAACATTTCACCTTAAAACGCTTTTGATTTTCAAAACAACTCACAATTTCCCCCATTGATAATATTTTAATAGTGATGAGTATGTTCCCATCACTGGAATGCTGCTTATTAAACTTATTCTTTTACTTAATGTACACAATACACTGCTGCTTCACCAATATGTCAATTATATATCATTTTATCATCCAGCAATGTCAAAACGTCAAGAGATTACATAAATGTACTGCTTTACCCAAATATTTGATAATCAGATCAGGATAAAATCAACGGTTTATCTTGACCTCCGCATGTCCGACCTTATGAGGCTGTCAGTGTTATGCTTTCCACTGCTGAGGTGAAGACATATTCCTCTCAGAAAAACTAATCAACTATTCAGATAGATGTCTCAATACAAGTTGAGTTGGTTCATTAATTATCTTGACTGTTATAGTATGGACATCAATATTTCATTAATATACTCACAGTTGAGGTGGTCACACGAAGGGCATTCTGAAACATAAATCCAACACTGTATCCATGATAAATGTCTGGAAATCAATGGATAACCATAAATCACGTCTTGGAATTATCAAGTAATATAGAATATTTATATCCCGTCAGTTGCAAATAGTGGCAAAATCTAATTGGTTGTTTATACAATGCTAATTTATTATAATTCAAAATAAGACTGTACCTAACGTTCTGTTGGGAAAGTCAATATCTATTTAAATATTTACTATCCTAAGTAAAACTAATTGTGAACATAAAAACCAGTTTAATTCTGCAATCTACCCGATTGGTGGCAAATATACTGCACAAACTCTGTGTTGGGACAAAAGGAATGAAAATCATAATTGCCTACTGTTTTGGGGTGATATGGACCCGGGAGCTACAAGAAGTCTGACTTGATTTTGAAGGTCAAAATATACATACGATTTGTCCATCTCCAGGATGTAACCCCTGACGCCTCTTTTGCCGCCAGGAAGACGGCCTCGCCTATGTCTATGTTGTTATTCTGACTGTCCACCAACAGGGGCCTTAACTGATCCCTCAGCTGATTCTGTGTACATATCAAACATCAAATTTCATAAAATAAGGATTGCCTGTGACTGATGTAGATCATCTATTGAACATATATATTCTTTAAATTCAACATTTCTCACAGATGTAGTTACCCCTGACTGAGATTAATAATCTATTGAAAATATATACTCTTGAAATTATTTCCCATTGATATAGTCTAAGAGGCCACTTCAAATTTGTTTGTATGCATTAATGTCAAGGTAATACATTAATCTTCAAGTATTTCCCATCACACTGCTTATCAATATGAGATTTCAATGATGAAAATGTACTCTTGTGGGTAATTAGTTTCATGGAACTTAGGTGATAGACTGGATATATAGGGAATTTTTTTAATGTTATGCTATTATCGAGATATTAAAAAGTCTTTAGATAAGACATTTACTTGTATAGTTTGGCTGGTGACTGAGACCAGTGCACCTTTGTATGAGGGCAGACCCCATGCTTTGGCGAGGTTTTGGCACTCCAGTGCTGCCCCCTGTCGTGTGGCTCTCCTGCTGGGGTCCGGAGGCAGGTAGCATATCTCCGATGATGCGTCAAAAAATCCCTTCACTAATTGCTTAGTATCTGTAAAACCCTCGCACTTTTCAACCGGCCATGAGTCTGAGAATATAACACCAGAACAAACATAATTTGTGACAATATAGCGACTCCAAAATATGTGATGATTTTAAATCTACTGGGCTGAATAAAAATGATTGATTATCATCATTGATACAGATTTAACAAATGTTCATGACCATATCATTACTAAGTTATTGATGTTGATGAAAGTAGTTGTGAAATATTGATCTTGTTAGACAAAACTGGTACAGTTTGTTTTTTACAATGTAAACGTTCCTATGCTCGATGTGTAATTAGAGGGTAATTTATGGATGAATGTGAATATTTTCATCTTTGATCGCAGCACCCTGACGTTTTATACATGTGATAGTCACGTGACATAGGTGACATAGTTATATCGGCGGGGCGCCGTGATGGCGGTTTCCTGCACTGAAACAGACAATGTCTGTGTCTATAGTTGTACATAATTCAAGGACAAGGCTACCTACACTAACAGGGTTAACTATAATAGCCTGAACGTTTATGACAAGACCTGTAATTCACACATTTAGATATGAATTAATTACAAAAGGAAGTACTGGCCTGACCAAAGTGATCACACATACACACCTATGTATTTTCAATAGCACTTTTTCCCCCCATTGAAAAGTACACACCGGAACTATACAAGTTTACCGGAACCAGAACTGTACAACTCCTCTATATTTAATCATTGGTCGGAGAGATTGGCAGGGGGCCGATGTGCGGAAAAAAATGATCACTTTATCTGAAGCAATATGTGGTGTAGAAGTGTACCAAACTCATGAGCCTTGTGTGATTGACATAACAACGGTTAGTTGTTAAAATTTGGTGTTATCTTATATATCATTCCGGTTATATACATACACACATACTTCTTTAGATGTTGAAGAAACGTCGGCTAGTGATAATGATATAGGTCAAACTCCAAATGTTAACTTGCTTTTTCACTTAATTTTATTGAAACTCTTCGTCTACTGACAATATAAATATGGGAATTGTGAATACCATGTTATGTTGTATATCTGTCACCTCAAACTGGCATTTTACAATTCACGTTTTGCGAAGGAATACAATATTATATAAATAAAGTCACATTTGTTTTTCTTAATTTTTCTTGATAAGATTCATAAACGAATATAAGGTATCTTCCTCCACATGTCCTTGGAATGAACGAATTCCAACCAAATCTGCTCTGCTGAACAAAGGTAGTTGATTCTCTACCTGTAGGTTAAAGGGTCGACTACCTCTGTTTAGCAGAGTAATCAAATGAAACACCGAATTTATAGATAAGGGTTAAATATAATTCTTACCTTCAGACACTGTCCTGGAAATCCAACATAACACTAATCCATAGACCCACAAAGGAGTGTATTTCATGTTGATGAGTGCAAGTCCTTGTTATAGTTGCAGTGAGTTGGTGTCATTATGAGTTGGGCCATGATGAGTTGGGCCATGATGAGTTGGTGTCATGATGAGTTGGTGTCATGGTGAGTGTTCTACGGGGAGGATGAAGGTTACGATGTCAGGTAGCTGTCCTTGATGTCTGCATGTTGTGTCGCCATGGCCACTGGAGCGGCCTGCCTGCACTCACAAATCAATAGATTCCCACTTAATCTGAATATCCTTTCATTTCTTCTGTGTGTATGAATGACAATTAATCTTTTGTTTTCATTTAAAGTAGTAACAGAAATAATGGAATGATATTCAGTCTCATGTTTAATGCCAATGTTTGCAGGTGAGTGTCTTGTGACGGGTGTTATATTTGTTTGTTAGACTGACAACATGATACGTCCCACTTCTCCTGTCGTTACCTTGTGAGGTCATTCTCGTATTGGATCACATAAATTGATAATGTTGATAGTTCAAACTTCGTAGATTTCTCAGATATTCGATAAAAAGTGACGTACGTCTGATTTTCTGTGATGTATTACATATGAGATAAAAAGTGTGATGTGATAAGTGTGATAAAGGATGTGTACTATCAGAAGTGTGATATAAGATGTGTAATATGAGAAGTGTGATATAAGATGTGTAATATGAGAAGTGTGATATAAGATGTGTAATATGAGAAGTGTGATATAAGATGTGTAATATGAGAAGTGTGATATAAGATGTGTATTATCAGAAGTGTGATATAAGATGTGTAATATCAGAAGTGTGATATAAGATGTGTATTATCAGAAGTGTGATCTAGTAAGTGTGCTATAAGATGTGTAATACCAGAAGTGCGATCTAATAAGTGTGATACAAGAAGTATGATATGTGTGATATAATCAGTGTGATATAATCAGTGTGATATAATCAGTGTGATATAATCAGTGTGATATAATCAGTGTGATATAATCAGTGTGATATAATCAGTGTGATATAAGATGTGTAATATCAGAAGTGTGATAAAAGAAGTATGATATATAAGTTTGATGCATGAGATGTGATGTATCATATGATATATATAAGGTGTGAAATTTAACAATTGTTTTTCCATGAACATTTGGATCTAAACCCTGCTTCTTGGACTCTAAAATAAGCTTTATTGACATCTGGTGTATTTTATGTTGCTTTATACGTTGCTATGTACAATATGTGATATGTGAGATGTGATGTATTATGTGTTATATGAGATGTGGTGTATTATGTGCAATATGAGATGTGATTAATTGTGTGCTATATGAGATGTGATTAATTGTGTGTTACATGAGATGTGATGTATTATGTGCCATATGAGATGTGATGTATTACGTGCTATATGAGATGTGATGTATTATGTGCTATATGAGATGTGATGTATTGTGTGTTACATGAGATATGATGTATTGTGTGTTACATGAGATGTGATGTATCATGTGCTATATGAGATGTGATGTATTATGTGTGCTATATGAGATGTGATGTATTGTGTGTGTTACATGAGATGTGATGTATTGTGTGTGCTATATAACATGTGATGTATTGTGTGTGCTATATGAAATGTGATGTATTGTGTGTTATGTACGAGATGTGGTGTTTTCTATGTTAGCACATGGAGGTGTTACGATTTAATGTGACATAGAAACTATATTTAGGGCCTATGAGAGTTAGCATACCACAGACAGCTTAATCAATGGAAGCGTCCGGAAATGCAGCAGAGTGGCTGGCCCCTTTGTTTACCTCAGCAGCCACTACTGTGTGAGAAGAGCACTGTGATGCAAATATACACCTGCGTCGCTATCAAGTCAGGACCCTGTGAGAAAAACCTTACATTCAGAGATGCTAGATACATTGGAGTTAGGACGTTTTAATATTGGATCTACATACATCTACAAGCATATGTGTGTTCACCGTTCACTCTATTTATTTTTTGGAGACTGTCACTTGCCCTCTTACCAAGGAATGGGGTTGTTGTGGGAGCTTTCATTAATGTTTGCCGATGACAACCATGATCGTATAGATCAAACACTTCGTATTCCGTCACTTCATTTTAAAACTTCCATATTTGTTCAATCAATAGTCTGGTCATGCTTGAAATATAGTTGGGTTGATATAATGGGCAAAACCCCCCGAGCACTCCCAATGTCAATTCTTATTCATCAAAGAAATGTTTCTAAGATATTACCGTCACAAAAAAGCTAAATCTTATAATGTAAGGTAGCCACCATCCTCACTAAATGCTCCATCAATATCTAATCTACCTGACACTTTTACTGATAGTTTTAAGAAGCCATTTGATGTCACAGTTATATAAAAACTGTTATGTCATAGTTAAGAAACCATCTTTTATGAAATATGTTCTGTTCTTACTTTTCAACTTTAATTTCTGAAAAGATATTTACATGGGAATTTTCATTATGTGATCATTGCGTGTTTGATAATGGTGAAGTAAAGATTTAAAGATCACAAAATACAAGTCATTTCAAATCTCCTTTGAATAATTAGGTATAATTTCATATTAGAATAAAAGTTTTCAAAATCGGAAAAAAATCATGAATAATTGCACAAGAAAGCAACAATAAATATCAAGAAGATAGAGTTATTATTGCTTATCTTAGATCATAATTGTAAAATGAAATACTATGATATGGTTATTGACTTCTACAATCAAACTAGTGAAAAACCGTGACTGTACACAAGACTTGCACGCATTACATGGTCCTATAACTGTCAAAAGAACATAAATTATGCTCTAGGTTGCCTGCTTATAATCACATTACCTGAAGTAGGGGAAGTCATGATTTTTTCAAAGTCACTGAAATATTGATTTTAATAGCCTATGTTATGCAGCTTAACAAGACGATTGAAACAAGGTCTCATTTACCAAAATTGGAGTAACGGTTGTCAAGTTATGACCATTTTTCACCCCTAAAAAGGGGCTTTTTTTGGGACGACGGCTTATACAGGGGGTAAAATCAACAAAATAGCCAAGTTTTCAGGGGTGTAATATTCAGAATTCTTATGTTAAAAGGCTTTTATTTCATTTATTTAAAGTTTTTGGTATAGATAAAGACATTTCATTAAAATTAGTAGAGTCCTGAATCAATTTCCAGTTAAAATTGAACCTCAAACTTCAGAAAAAAAGTGTTTGGACTTAGTTTTTTTACAAAACGGTACCAGAAAACCGAAAAAATAGCCTAATATTTAACAAAGAGTGACATAACTTTATAACTAGTAATGATAATTACATAAACTTTTTTTTATAAGAATCACATTACAAAGGCCCACATAGATATGAAAGAATAGAAGAGCTTTACTATTTGAATAATTTGTGATATAGTAAATTTTAAATCAAGAGTCTGGTAAAAATCTACAAACTGTTCAACAAATCACAATTTTTTCCGCAAAAAAATTGACTATATGTCAAATAATTGTATTCAAAGTTATATTGCCTTAATTTTATGTCTTATTTTAAATGTAATCAATTTTCTCATATAATCATTTATAGGCATATCATAGATTAGCTATTTCAAGTCACAGATCAATATGCATGATCATTTCTCAATCCATATAAGTAATACATTCTTGGAAAAAAATATTAAAATTCTACCTCCATTTGATATAACATGTTTTGATTTTCACAATTAAAAGATCTTTCTTCATCTACAAGTTTAAATGTTTTTATTGTGATTAATGGACAACAAAAGCATCTTTGTAAATTCATTTGGGTTTAACCCATTAAAAAACAGAAAATATTTATCAAAGTTCAAAACTTTGACACAAATGAATTTTACATTTCTGATTTTGTATATGGCTTGTCGCATACTATTCTTATACTAATTTTATTTTCCATCGATTATTTGAACAAGAAACATTAGCTTACAGCTAGTTATAGATGACTACATAAGAGAAATATTTACAATATTTACAACATACTGTGGTTTTTGACACAGTGGACAAAATTTATAGACATACTAAAAGGTTACTCTTAGTAGTTTCTATGTGAGTTAGCTTTGGCATTACACAATAACACATTACTTTTAAAAAATATAATAAATATTTTTATAATATCATTCGCAATCCTAAACTGAAAGCACATGACTGGAGAATTTCATGACTGAAATTTAAACTGTCACATTATTTGCCAACAAATGGATGTTAAAGCTTGTTAAATCAGACTGCCAAATTTTCGGTGGTTCAAACATGTAATACTGTACTGTCAGTATCCCACACAGCCTCGTTGAGTACCTGTTACTGGACTGTTAACCTGTCATTGAACTGTGGGCATCTGCAAAATAAAAATAAAAAATAAAAATCAAATACAATTATAATAAATGATTTTGAAAAATTTATACAAATTATGCAAGTCTAATGTTCAATGTACTAATTTATCAAAATCAGCTTAAAGTAAGAGGCAGCGACACAACTGTGGGACTAAAACACTCCTTTGAACATACTGAATGGTTATAAAGGTGTGACAGCTGCACAAGTGAGAGACAGTTGTATAATTGACAGATAGCTACAACTGTGAGACAGTTATAATAGTGAGTAAATTAGCTGCATATATGTGACAGGTAAGAGATGGTTACCACACTGAGAGATATATCAGAAAGTGATAGCTACACAAGTGAGAGACAGCTGCATAAGTGAAAGATAGCTGCATAAGTGAAAGATAGCTGCAAAAGGGAGACAGCTACATAAGTGAGAGATAGTTACAACAGTGAGACAGTTACAAGAGAGATAGCTGCACATGTGAGACAGCTGCATCAGTGAGAAATAGCTGTACAAAGGAGAGGCAGCTGCATAAGTGAGATATATAGTTACAACAGTGAGAGACAGTTATAGCAGTGAGAAAGAAACAGCTGCATCAGTGAGTGATAGCTGTACAAGGGAGAAACAGCTGCATAATTGAGAGATAGACACAATAGTGAGAGATAGCATCCTTTCACAAGCCAATGAAGGCACTTGTGACAATTCTAAAATGTTACACTTACCTCACTCTGTCAGTCTCTGGTCCTCTCTCTGAACGTCCATTTCATCTTTGTACTGATAATTTCCCTCTTCAGTCAATGCTTAGCATGTTCAAATTACTTTAGCAATGAATATTTATCTCATATTGGGGTAAAGATTGTAATATCTTCATAAACAGATAACTAGACTCTACATGTGGTGTTGTTTTGCTTCCCCATGTCTGGACCATTGAGACTCTCCTCATTCAGTAATTAGGTCAGCTATTTACCTCTCCATATTTTTACAAGGGGCTGGTGTTGAGTCATCACCCAAATATGGAGATGGTCCTCAAGCAACAGATGGCAGCATGAAGTTTTCAAAGCAAAATCGCCAACAGGGGTGTGCATTCTTTTCATAAAACGAATTTTAATGCAATTAACAAGAAAAAATGCTTTCAAATGGTGGGTTGTTGCAAGAAATATGACTTTCCAATCCTTGTTAGAATCAGGCTCAAACTATTTACAGCAAAATTAATAATGAAAATAATTAAAATAAATCTTACAACAACCCACCCCTGTATAGACACAAGACTCTAGTTTTCACTGCACTTGGAATGGGGTCAATCAGAGCAATAGCATTTTGGCGATCAAGAAATGAGGAGAACAGGGTTGAGACTGGCCTGGGTACCACGGGCAGCAAGATGGGGGCATAAATGGGCAAATTTGTCAAACTTTAATGCCACATATCTTTGGAGAAAAAAATGTAAGCATTATAATTTCTTCACAGACATCTCAGAACATGTCTTGTTATCAATACGAGCAAATTTGAAAACATTTGAACAAAGTTTGAATCACCTGTGAGAGATTACATACAACCAAGTTTTCACTAAATTTAAGCTGGGAAGTCAGTGTCTCACGAGCGGGCAGCAGCCTGTGGGCCCTCCTACCTGAAGAGAACATACTTTTGGCTGTAGATATGCCGACTAACTTGACCTAGAACTGAATCAACACAGTTATGACATCTATCGATACTCAAATAAAACAAATTAAGTTCTTTGAGGTCAGTTTCACCAAAATGTTTTTATTTCATCTTGCTTTTTTACACCGCTTTTTAACTGCATTTTCTTGTATTTTCAATGAAATTAAAATTAATTAAAATATAATGCAAGAAGGAAGAAACATAAAAGATGCAGTAGTTTTGTCACGTTGTAGAAATACTTCTTGAATTAATATTGATAGCTTACATTGTTCTTCTGGCAAAATAAATACGGATAAAGTTGTAAGATATGGGATTTCACTTCCAACGATTAAAAGTCTTCTAAGCATGGTCTTTGCTGCTTTTTGTTCTTTTTCTTCTTTACTACTGGAACTGCACTACTGCCACAAGCGTTTTGTACCTTAAAGAAATCCATCTGGATCTGTTCCAGCTTCTGTCTGACCTCTAGCTTCTTGTTATATTTCTCTTGCGATTCCTTGAATTTGCGAGGCTTGGTAGTATTCTTGTGGTTTGCTTTCTGAGACTTTTCACTATTCCTTTGTGTAGGTCCTTGTGATGACCTCCTCAGAGGTTTGAAAATACCTCCTATGTTATCAAGATCAAGTGCAGGAAGATTGTCTCTTTCTTTGAGATGCTTATTGTACTTGCGATCTTCATTAGTTTCCTCAATTTTCCTCAACTGCTTTTGAATTTTGTTCTTCACTGACTTTTTGGCCTCATGACAGTCATATAAAATATCATAATATTTATTTGAAAGTTGAACCTTAATTCTTTTCATATACACTTTGAATGAATCCACCATGCTCTGTTGTTCTTTCTTGGAGTGCTCTCCTGATTTGATCTTTTCAATGATGTTATCTGCAGTAGGGGGACACTCCTCTTCTGACTCATCCCCATCTTCACTCTCAGTATCATTTTCACCTTTAGCTTCAGCTTCCTCATCAGCATCATCAAGAATGTTTTGAATATCATCCAGAAAATGACCATTTCCTGGTTTGCAATCGTCCAAAATATTTTCATATTCTCTCAGTCTCTGAGTAGCTCCATGTGTGTCGCCTTCTCGAGTTGATTTTGAAATGAAATCCCTCCGGGCAAGCTGCGTGTTAACTTTGGAACCCTTGGCAGGTGGAGAAAGAGTGGGTTGGACATATCTGACACTATAACCAAACTCATAGCCTTCAGGGAGGTCGCATTCTTCTTCCTGATAAAGTACGCCTGACCTCAGACACCGTGGCACTGACAGGCCAGACCTCGCCGTTGGCCGATATCGGGAAGCCATCTGGTCACCTGAGGAATCAAAAAGGGGATGTATGAAAAATAAATCACAGAAACATTTCACCCTCCATAACACAGGCCCACAGGATCTCTCAGAGTCTTATCACTAATTTCAAAGAGAAATGACTATTAAGACTTACCTGATAGCGCTTCAGTTACTGGGATTACTCAAGGACAGGTAGGAAATGAAATAAATCCGAAAATAAGCAGAAAAAAGACAAGAAAAAATCTAAACAAAACAAATAATAGAAATGATAAATCAAAATTACATAAATCAAAACAAATTATGACGTCATAAACTTTCTGTTTCCAAGGGTAATATATATGACGTAATGGATGAATAGACATGTGACGTCATTCGTATGACGCCAGAGCACCTATTGTCATAGATACCACCATTTACCTGGAGGACAGGCGATGACAACAGAGCTGTGGAGGACAACAGAACTGCGGTTCCAAGTGTTTTAAATGTGTCTGCACTTTCGAAATTATTCTCACCAAATTGTTGTCACATACGTGATAAACATCGGCAATCAATTGATAAACTGATTTGGTTTGATTTGATCAACTGAACCGCAGCTCTGTTGTCTGCATAGAGAACCGCATCAGCTCTCAACGTCATGACTCATGTCAATGGTTGGCACGACATCTGGTCAAAAACGATCACATTGAAACCACACCTTTCCCGTCAAAATGTCATAAAGATAAATCTTTTTCATGGATTGTAAATGGAATTTGTTGTATGCATCGATCCCATCTACAGTGACCGGCAACTGTCCGAAACCGGCAGATTAAACTCGGACATTTTTAACTCGGTCAAACATGTAGCATACCTTGCTGTACTAATTGCAATTGAGCTGAATGTTGTCTCTTACATGTTGTCTTGTATTCCCACTGACTTTCAAAATGTTAAAAGTGTTTATTTGTTTTCACGGCACGAATGATTGAGTCACTGTCAAATGTCTTCTCCGTATAAGTCAATGGAAACTCGGACAATCTGCAGGTTTTCTGAATGCGTGAAAATCACGCTATTTCTGTTAATATTGAACGGGTATCATTCAAACTCCGTAGACCATTAAAGTCGAAGATCTTCTTTCGATGTGAGCAGTTTTTACACAGTTTTTAAAGTTTTTGTGAAAATCAGGAGTGAAAAACATGAAAGTGTCCGGATTTGGCTGCCGGTCACTGTACATAGCATTTGCCAAGCAACATTAAGAAGTGTTTTGCGCAGTAAATTGTGCAGTAATTTTGAAAATAACTTAATAAGATCACACATAGATGATAATATAGATTGGTCCTTTAAATTTAATAGGGTAGATTTATACCGTTATCTTTTCACATATCTTCTCAGTTGTTCATGTTAAAAGAGAATATCATATTTTATGCTTTATTAAAATACATTATATTATGCAATTATTGTGATAACAAGTGCCTTCGGCTGGGAAAGGATGCTGTCTCTCTCTCTGTTGTAGCTATCTCTCATTTATGCAGCTGTCTCTCACTTGTGCTGTTATATTTCACTGCTATAACTGTCTCTCGGTGTTGTATTTATCTCTAACTTATGCAGCTGTCTCTCCCTTGTATAGCTATCTCACTGATGCAGCTGTCTCTTACATATATGCAGCTATCTCTCACTTATGCAGGTGCAGCTGTTTCTCACTTGTGCAGCTATCTATCTCTGCTGTAACTACCACTCACTTGTGCAGCTATCTCTCACTTTGCAGCTATCTCACTTATGCAGCTGTCTCTCACTTGTTCGGTTATCTATCTGTGTTATAACTGTCTCACTTTTGTAACTATCTCTCACCTATGCAGCTGTCTCTCCCTTATATCTTACTGATGCAGCTGTCTCTCACATATGCAGCTATCTCTCACTTGTGCAGCTATCTATCTCTGCTGTAACTGTCTCTCGCTGTTGTGATTATCTCTCACTTATGCAGCTGTCTCTCCCTTGTACAGCTTGCGCACTGATGCAGCTGTCTCTTACATGTGTAGCTATCTCACTTATGTAATTATCTCTCATTTGTGCAGCTATATCTCACTGTTGTAACTGTGTTTCACCATAGTAACAATCTCTCACTGTTGTAACTATCGCTCACTGTTTCTGAAAATCTTGGACGTACTATGTTAATATTTTTTTAATCGCAAATCTAATTTCTATAGATTGGTTGTCGCCGACTTTAATAATAATCTTGTTGATTTACAAAATCCATTATAACATAAGGAGTCTGCTATTGCAGGAATCTCACATGAACTCATTTTGTATAGATTCCTGCATAACAACATATGATGATATCTAATCTGTGAATAATAGCTTGGAGCAACTCCTCTTCAGAAATTATCACAATGTTCAATACTTCACGAGGGTACAGGTATGGCTATCCAAAATGGGGGTTGTCAATATAAATGTCAGTTAAATGATGCATATGTTAGGTGTAAATATAAATCAAAGTTGCCAGTTGGATCACAAAGGTGGATCGCAACAGAAGCAGTGAGAATTGATGACAAAACATGAAATTGAAACTATTACAAATTTTAAAACTTTTATTCTCATTGTTACCCTGATAAATAATTATTTCATTTGATATTTGATATTTGAGGTTTGTTTTCAAAATATGCTATATATTTGTACGGAATGGCAGTTATACATACATTGAAATATTTGAATTTGAATTTTGCTACTTCATCATAGTTACTCTGCATCACATAGGTAGTATTTAATAACTACCTCTGCGGTCATTTCCCTGTTTTTGATCTCATTCAAAGTTTGGAAATTCCCGAGTCATATATACTTGCCTTGCCCACAAACATATCATCAAATTTGAATTGACCAGCATTAGGCCATAGGTCATAAAATGTAAGCAGGTGTTTGGCACATATACTGACCAATCAGTACAACTGCCAATACAAAATAAATCTATTTATATTCTTTCACCACTGAGTTGACAGCCAGATTTGTCTGAATACTTATGACTTGCGCTGGATTCTGTGCGCACATTTATAGCTTTGGTGGCAGGGGCTGATATGATAGAGAAGTCCTGCTATGGAGGGCACTACTTCATTTATTGCCAACTATTTTATCTATACTTCAAATATGACAACAAAATATCACTGTGGTAACTATGTATGGACTGATAGAATGTTATATAAATTATATATCAGAGCTCTAATTAGGATTTCCTCTGTTCATTTCCACATACATTAACACTTTCCCTCCACATATTCAAGGGCATAGAGAATTAATAATGAGTTGATGTCTACAGTAGTCATAAATTATTGAAAGAGAAATTATTGCAATCGCTACAGAAGTTATATTTCTTAGGAATGAATGGTATTGGCATCTAGTATAATTTTTGGTGTGAGGAATTTCTAATATGTTTAACGACCGTACTTGAATTTCAATATCCAAAGATGGTAAGACTTCACAATACTTCCATAGAAGAATGTATATCAGTAAATATCCCAGTCATTTATGGCAGATATTTACATTTGATTTCCTATTAATGCTTAAAGGTCATTCTATCAATAGTTTATGCATCTCGAATTACTTTATTGGTCCACTGTTAAAATGTAAACCACACAAATCCAGAAATCCCCCATTACTCAACCCGGGGCATTATTACCAACATGAGCTGCTTGGATTAGGCAGGACTAAAGAGGTATTGGTGTATTTTCAGAGATATGCACCCATTATCATTCAATCAACAATCGCTTATGAATATCTTTTCTCCTCGTTAATCAATAGAATGTTTTTGTGTGGACCCATAGAAAGAATAGTACAGATGGCATCCCTCCTCAGTCAACCCAAGCTTAAGATGTAAGAATAACAATGGGGCTTACACGTGGTGTTATGTTAGGTCAATGTAATGTAAGTGTTGTTTCTGTGGCACTGGCGCTTGTATTGCTGAAGTGTGTGCTTGTGTGGAGCTGGGCTGAGGAGCTGCCCATGTAACTGTCTGATGATGTGAGAGCCACAGGCCTGGTACCGCCCAGTTGGCCCAAGCACCCTCCACCACACACACCCACCGACGTCTCCCACACACCCATATAGAACCATCTCATTTGGTGTCATCATCTCATGCCTTGCCTTTGAAATATTTACTCTGATTTTTCTCTCTCGGGATGTTAAAACATAGGAGACTTTTTGGAAAATCTTGGATCAAGAAAACCATTTTCATGGGATTTCTTATTATCCTGTTTTTTCTGCCATCAGGTAAGAGACATTTTTATTTTATTCTAAGTCTGTGCTCTGTTGTATTTGAATAGTTTATATTCAGCCCAGTCATCCTAAATAATGAAAGCTGGATTTATAGTGTTGCAAATATGGAAGTATATATTCTTTAACAAATTCTATTTGAAAACCAATAATGTGAGGCTCGTACGTATTGTGTGTCACCAGGTAACAAATTGACTATGGAAATGTGAATACTGCAGTAAGTGTGTCAAATATATGCTTTATGATTTTGTTTTTGCATAACCGTAACTGAAATTAATACTAGATCAGATAAAATCCTGCAACTGAGACTCAATGCCCTACTCTTTTCTAAGAGTGAGTAATTATCTTGCTTTTGAATTGCCAAAAGGCAATATAATATTTTCCACTTATAACCAGTTATCATCTGGTTTATTGCTATCTTGTTGCTTTGACAACTGCTTAATGATGTCAGATATGGGGTTTTGACATCTTGAATGACTTCATGCCATTTTTTATCAATTCTCACCTGCACAAACAGATCCAGTGAGAAGGGCATTTTTTTAGATTTTATTTTATTTATCACCACCAATGTGATGTTGTCAATACCATGTTTTTTAGTGTACCTCCTGTATGCACTCTCAGTGTCAAACAGTCTCTCAACAGTCCTTGTAAACCCTTCAATGTGATAGCTCTGGTGAGCAGGCACAACCTGCAATGGCCATATTACAAATCTTTGTCATTATCATCATCTTAAAAATTGGATCTAATATTTTAAAAATTGTTTGCCATTGTTTAGATACCATTACTTAGATACTATTGTTTAGACACTAACAGGATGTATTTCACTGAAGTTAAGCAACAATATTTCCACGAATTTTAAACATCAAAACAGGTCTTCAAATATTCAAAACAATTTATCATCGATAATGTCAAAATCTCTTGGAATTTTACATTTAATATTGAACCTTTTTATAAAACCTACTGCTCAAGTGGTGAAACGTTACTTATAATGTGTTTGCCAAGGGCAAATGATTTGTATCTATCGATATATATTCTAGCCTTATCCAAATATAAAAATTGATGATCTGCTATTTTTCAACACCTAATTTGTTGACTCGGTGATAAGAAATATAAGGAGAGAAATCGATCGCTCTGTAGAAAACTTCACTTTTGACTTTGATTTTGCATTGATTAATGGTTTAAAACATTTAAAACTTATTCATTTGAATGGAGAGATTTCAATCAGAATTATGTTACAAAAGTAAGGGTCATCATGTTATATGCTATTGACTTACGTTTTGAACAATTTTTTGTTAAGGTACACATATATCAGAAATATTTGAGAAATATAATTTTATGATTGTAATTATATACGCCATTAGAATATAGAATAAATCAATAAAAATCATCATTCAAAAGTTTTGGATAAAGCTCTTTTATTTGTGACACTATATACGAGGTGAATAATTTGTGTCACGCCGCTTGCAACATCATTTTCTAAACGTTTGCAAATTACTGTCAAAAAAGACTTGCTAATTTCAATGACTATATAATTCAACAACACCACCGGAATGTAAATGTTTTCATATGAAGCATTTCCAATTTCTTCACAGCATGAAGTGAATAATACTTTATAAAATACATACATACTGAATGAGAATAACACATTTAGGAGAAATCTGTTTTATCAAGAGGCAGGTGCAGTGGTGTTCTTGTAATAGACGCCTCCGTCACATCTCTCAGTGGTCTTGGGGTGGCTACCCCCACATTTCCGCTCAGTGAGTCTCTTCTTACTTTCACAAGATTATCCAAGTAAATTGATATTCCCAGAACACAGATAAAGAAAGGATTCACTGTGTCTTACATATGATGCTAACAGTACAATGGGTGCCTTTGAGGTGCATTTGGTGTTGGCACAATGTACCATAATCACGACAATTCTTGTGAACTTCGCAATGAGCTACAGGTGTTGTTTTAATTTTAGATATTCATTTACGAAAACGTTTGGTAGGAAAGTTACTCCTTACTCCGTACTGTCATCTATAAAGACTGGAATGCTCAACTTCAAGAACTGGTGATTAGATCTCACATCTATCCCAATTTATGTTATTCTATTTAGGCTTAGAAGAGCACAGGGGGCACTCGAGTGAGGATAATTGAAATAACCCAACTTCGACCCACATACAGAAAACACATTGATTTGACAAATGATAATATTTTGTGTCATTCAAGTCATAATAGTATGCATATTTAATTCGGATCCTACATAATATACCCTGTTGCTGGTTAGCGGTAGAACATGTGGGATAAACTCAAATTGAATAAGACAAAAGAGCCTATTTAAAAAATTAACATCTCTGAAACGTATACGTGTTTAGATAAAAAAATTGATAATGTTCCCCACTTTTTTTAGGATATTACACTCCATTACAGGGCTGGAATAGAAAAGAAAAAGGAACTGGGTCATCCATTACAGTCACATACCACCTCTGCCAGTATAGGCATAAAATTGCGGCTATTTCTTCCGCAGACCGTTTTGATAATACACAATACCCGCCTCTTTGAATCCAAAACAAGCTCCCACCATCATACACGTGTGTCTGTCGATTTCAGATGTCAAGTCATAAAGAACGGACCATTAATCATTCAAGGGGTGACCAAATACTTAAAAGACCTTTTTGGTGTAAAAAATATATATTTGTCAACTTACTCGAAGTTTAAAATCCATTCTTAAATGTTATAGTTTCTTTGCAAACGTATTTGAACTCTGAAAATAGCTCAAATAAAACCGCAATATTCAATATTTGTTTTCTTTATTAAGTTATATTTTATATTTTCTACGTTTGTAAAAGTCAATTCAGGTCGTTGTGTTCTGACGTGCATATCGCTCAAATAAAACCCCAATATGAAGATTCCATCCTATGATTTGATTTGATTTGATCTGCCACAAATTGTTAATGATACACCATCTCATATTCAAAATAAAGTGGCAACACACAGCCTTATTGGTTTCTCATGGTACATTAAGCAGTCAATGATACAATCATACAAAGACATTTACACTATAGAAAATTGTTATATATGCTCAAGAACTTGAGTCGTAAATTACATAGATCAGGCATTTATCTCTGCCACCAGTCTGTAAATCGGTCTCAATTGAAAACATGCTATATTATACAATCTGCCTATTGAGTTGTTTACCATTCCAGTTTGTTCTCAATGACTATATATAAAGATCCCTGAAAGAAAGATCCCAAGTCATTCTACAAAAAGAGAAGGGCATTAAGCCCCGGGGACATAACGCTACCTTCTGTTGTCTTACAATATTTCTTTCGTGAAGTTGAAATAGTAATCAGTATAAAGCTAGTGTAAGTTTCGAAACACTGAATTGACGAAATAGATGATACAGAGCAGACAAACCCATACTTTTAGGAAATGAAAATAAATTTAACTTTATACATGGATTAAGAATCTTCTCACACAAGGTTGGGATACCTGTCAGACTTTCATCGTTTTAGTTGTTTATGAAAAAGGAGGAATTGGCATTACATAGAATTGAGACCTCTGCAATAGCTTGTCAGATCCCCCTGCCTACACCCCTGTGTATTTGGCATAATCTTTATGTTTACATGGACTAATGGTGCTTTGTCCACTGTTCAAGACATGTGAGGGAGTGATGATACAGCCCATTTTTAATTTCCGTGCTGGATCCTTACCAAAGGTTTAGAGGAGTTGGGGTCCTGTTTCCTGTTTTGTTTGTCATATATTTTAGATATTTTACATTCCAAACAGATTTCTTCAGATTTCTGTTGCAAGATTTAATAGTTCATAAAGCTGAATGTCAAAGATGGATAATACGTACTACTGACATTGGTAGGTGTTTTCTTCCATTGATAAACCTGATTATGTTTAATCTCTATTCCTATGCATCAAACCATGTCATTGAGCACGTGTGCCATGTGTTAAGGTGTGCCACATTGAGCTGCCCAATCAATAAATAGATGATCCGTCAGCTCAGTTGAATCTGGCTATATACCTCTACCCCTAAATAAGTAAGACTTTCACAAGGGTAATTTACTTTCTTTCAAAGAAAAACACGCCAAGTTGTGGACCTTGACATTTGCTTTCAGGGGTTTAAATAAAATAAACTATGAAATATGAGTCTAAGGTTGAACCAACTGTTTACTTAAAAGAGTATACCTTATTACCAGGTAGAATGTAATCAAATCCACACGGAAGAGTGACTGGTTACAGGGCCTAGTTGAGGGGGATGTTGTAGATGAAGGTGTCAAGTGTCTTGATGGAGCCTTCTTCTGGCTGGTCTGATCTCTTACACGACATGCACCAACCATACACTCCCCATCTTTGTCCTGTGGTCTGGTCTCTTATACGACATGCACTAACCATACACTCCCTATCTATGTCCTGTGGTCTGGTCTCTTCCACTAACCATACACTCCTATCTATGTTCTGTGGTTTAGCCTTTCTCAGGGCATGCATTAAACATGCACTCCCTATCTATGTCCTGTGGCCTTATCGCTCTCAGGGCATACACCAACCATACACTCCCTATCTATGTCCTTTGGATTAGTCTCTCTCAGGGCATGCACCAACTATACACTCCCTATCTATGTCCTGTGGTTTGGTCTCTCTCAGGGCATGCACCAACCATACACTACCTATCTATGTCCTGTGGTTTGCTCTAGTCGCTTTCAGGGCATGCATCAACCATACACTCTAGGGTGTTCCATTTTTGGCAAAAGTTATCAGATCTTATGGGCCATCTGGATTGGGGTTACATATGCCTTAGATATGATGCTGATTTTTTTTGGGCTTGATCGGACCGATTTGAATTTGTCCCGTATGACGTTTTTTGCAAAATAGGCAAAAATTGCATTTTTCGGCCTTTTTCGTTACTTTTTGACAATTCTCTTCATGAACATTATCTCAATTGTAGATTATGTTGTATGTCACTTACAAGTATCAACTCAGTTTAAGGTGTTGACCCGTTTGTAAGTGATATATCAGATTCTCTGGTTGAAAGTGAATAATAATGTAAAAAACAAATGACTTTAAACACAGATAGAGGCAGAATTTGCTAAATATAGACAACTTTAATCATATATTCATCATACATATCAATGATATTATCAAATGATGTCAATGCAACAAATGAGACAACAACCTGGTAAACACAGTCTGGAGCAAATTTTACATGACTCTTAAATGCATAATACAAGGTAATTAACATCAAGTTATTTCCATGGTACTAGAATTATTCTTGACTTCATATTCTCAAGAATTCTCAGGGTTATCATTCATATTCTCAAGTTCCTCAGTGCATCACGTTTGAGACTATGGAATATTTCTCCATGACGGTTGGCAATAACAATGTAGTCATCCTGCAGATTCCCATCATGTGTGATATCGGCATATTCTGTCACATCCTTGATGGCCCTCTCTGCTCCATCATTTACAACTTCTAGCTTCTTGACCATGTCATACATAGTGACATAATCCTGGTCAAGATGCCAGTCTGCCACTGGGCTCTGAAGCCATTGGCTGTTTAGTCTAGTTAGATTAAACAACAACCATGAGCGTGGTCCAACAAAGTCAGCCAGATTACCACCATTCAGCAGATTTTGGTTTGGAAAAAATGGCTTTCCTGTATGAAAGTTGGCAGGCTGTGGATTCTATAGCAGTTGATCAGCTACCTGTTGCCGTTCCACCTCTGGCAGATCTTCATCAAAG
Organism: Amphiduros pacificus; assembly: GCA_949316495.1. Taxonomy (NCBI): domain Eukaryota; kingdom Metazoa; phylum Annelida; class Polychaeta; order Phyllodocida; family Hesionidae; genus Amphiduros; species Amphiduros pacificus. The sequence goes on along the minus strand of OX439002.1, from coordinate 43,517,002 downwards.
AGGCAGAAAATGACACATTCCTGTGTAAGATACCAGAGGTGGCATTTCACACTTTGGAGAGCAGCTACAGTGAGTGTGCATTGTTTTGTTCCAGCTCCATGAACTGTTTCATACCTCTTCAGCTTTGTCCACAACTCTAGGTCTAATCTTGGAGCAGACGAGCCTGTAGGTAGTGCTGTACAAAAACAGGCAGATATATTCGGCCATAGCTAGGACACACTGCTCTTCTCTCGGAGTAAGGTGAAATCTGTCTCTTGCTCGTCCACGAAGCATGGCAATCTTCAGGAGGTACAGACCTTGCTGCATTAATCTGATTGTACTTACAGCACCTGGTCTTCTCATCCTAAAGCCAGTCTGAAATGGAGCACCATGGCGACGAGGATGTACAACCTACAAGAGAGAAAGCAATAATGTAGAACTCAAATGATCAACATTTAATAACTTCTCTCTTCTTCTCCTGATCTCTTCTTGATGCAGCACATTTTTCTCTGGCAGCCAGTTTGAGGTCTACACCACCCATGGTGTAGAGCTGTGGATGCTGCTTCTGGCCTCTGTAAAATATCAAGTCCTCCATCCAGTCATCACTACACTCTTCCCGCAATGCTTCCTCTATAGCTGCTTCATCTCCTAGGGAGATGTCAAACAGACTGTTTAGCTGGTCTTGATAAACTTCTTGAATTCTCTGTTCAGGATTTCTGGAAAAGGCGTGGTAACCTTTGATCACATTCACAATCTGAAGCCCTCTCCATCTCTGCAAGATATGCCGCTTCTGTGGAAGGTGATTATTTGAGAAACTATCAAGGGGGGAGCCAATGGTATGTTTAAAATCCAAGGAGGAGACACAGGGACTTTTTGTAGTGCTTTTCTTTCCTTCAGTTTCTTGGCTCACAAGGTGCATAAGTAAGTTTTGTGCCCTGGCTTGTTTGCCCTGGTAAAGGCAAAGGATCAACCACCTTGGACTCCTTGGATGACCGTGTAGTAGGAGCTCTAATTTCTGGTAGGTCAACGTCAGGCACTGCTTTCCGTTTACGTCCACTATTCTTATTCCCAGGCATAATTGTTAAACTGTTCCTACTCCACCACCAACAAAGCTAGAGTTTCTATATAAAGCACTGAAAGTTTATATCATTCTGGCTATGCACATGCACTACATCATCTACTCCATTTTGAATCATTGGAATTTATGAAACACCTGCAAGTGCAAGAATGATATAATAATTAGAGTTTCTATATAAAGCACTGAAAGTTTATATCATTCTGGCTATGCACATGCACTACATCATCTACTCCATTTTGAATCATTGGAATTTATGAAACACCTGCAAGTGCAAGAATGATATAATAATTACCTTGTTTATACATGGGTTTGGTCATAAATGACATAATAGTCACTATACACATGCACCGTGCATTGCATATCAGCACAATTCCAAGCACTATCCAATTGAGCACTATGCTACAAATTACTGTTTCTTTTGTTAAATATTTCACAAAATAACTGAAAAATATACTACAAATACCTTTTTGTAAATGTCCTCTTGTTGAAAAATTGATCACATTACTTTCTTGTATGATGTGCAGATGACACTTCTGCCCACCATGTTTGACCCGGTGTTGCTAGCAACAGGATATGAACTTTGACCTACTTTTTGTACTTTTCTAATTTGCATAATAATACACATACCCACTTCTTTATCATCAATATTACTATATAAAGAACAAAAAAAGCTGGGAATCCATTCATATTAACCAAAGCTTGTAATACTGGACAATGATATATTGTATCATGTATCTATGTATTAAGCGAGTGATATTTTACAAAGCAAACCCCAATTTCCTATATATAACCATAAAATGTGATACCTGTTTTACCATCTGGTCAATACTTATCATTGAAATGATATTCATGGAATAAATAACAGAAAATCTGCAAATGAATTAATATTGAGGAACGATAATCCTGAAAAAACTCTGAAAAAAGCCATTTTTACCTATTTTTGCAAAAAACGTCATACGGGACAAATTCAAATCGGTCCGATCAAGCCCAAAAAAAATCAGCATCATATCTAAGGCATATGTAACCCCAATCCAGATGGCCCATAAGATCTGATAACTTTTGCCAAAAATGGAACACCCTAATACACTCCCTATCTATATTCTGTGGTCTGGTCTCTTCCACTAAGCATACACTCCCTATCTTTGTCCTGTGGTCTGTTCACTTACACCAACCGTTTTTGATTAGCTTGATTAGCGTAAGAAATGATACCCAGATACATCCAGACATACAAGTTTTTTAATGCACAGCGCCAAACCTCTCTGCCAAATCTCTCTACAAAATCTATATTAAGCTAATCTCACAACCAAATCTATATTAAGCTAATCTCTCAACCAAATCTATATTAAGCTAATCTCTCAACCAAATCTATATTAAGCTAATCTCTCAACCAAATCTATATTAAGCTAATCTCTCAACCAAATCTCTCAGCCAAATCTCTCAACCAAATCTCTCAACCAAATCTCTCAACCAAATCTCTCAACCAAATCTCTCAACCAAATCTCTCAACCAATTCTCTCAACCAAATCTCTCAACCAAATCTCTCAACTAAATCTCTCAACCAAATCTCTCAACCAAATCTCTCAACCAAATCTCTCAACCAAATCTCTCAACCAAATCTCTCAACCAAATCTCTCAACCAAATCTCTCAACCAAATCTCTCAACCAAATCTTCCTACCAAATCTTCCTACCAACTCTCTCAACCGAATCTCTCTAAATATCTCCACCAAATCTCTCTACCAAACCTTTACCAAACCCCAATTCCAAAACTCTCTACCGAACCTCTCTATCAAACCTTTCTTCCAAATCGTTTTACCAAATCTCTATATCAATCCTCTCTACTCCGGTTTTTATGAATTCAATCTTGGCTCCTACAAACCATGGCCTAAGGTATTTAACCTTATTTTCATACTTCTTTAACCCTGTCATCTGATAATTAGATGTAGAAAATGTAATACTCGTAAATTTTCATACTTATATAGGAATCAATGTTGTAGAGTTTCCGATTTAAGTGAGCATAAATACTGCAGTCAGCAAAGCCATGCATATACCCTTTAATTGTATACTGACACATTTGCTGACATATACTGACACAAGTCCAATGACCCGCCTTCTTTGAAACTAAAACAAGTTTCCGCATCCATATTAGCGTGTAATCAGAAAGTCTCACACATGTTCCTTAGTCAATAGAGATGAACCATCAATTCCTCAATTGGAGAAGGGTGCAAAAATATCAGTTAGACCATTTGGTGATAAAAATAGAGATTGGCTTCACCGATGAGAACATAAACGGGATTTTTTTCATCACCACCTGGTTTGTTTGGTTATTTCAAGTTGATCGTCCATTGTCTTGTTGTTCTCACTCTCTAACCATATCAACAACACCAATTGCCCATGTGATCCCATGTGACCTACCTTTGGACTTGTTGTCCATTGGCTGCCAGAAAGGTTGGTAGGAGATATGTCAGACCGATCTAATGAAAATTGCAGAGGTACAGGTGAGTCAACCTACCTTAATAGTGTAATACTTGTGGATGACTAGTTTTCCAGATACTTTAAAAATAAATTGAATTTATTCCGCATCTATGTCAATTATTCATATTTGTCGACAAATCACCTCTCTCATCATAGTGAGATTGACCGTCAAACATCGGAAAAGTATTGGAGGCGTTAATTTTTTCCTAAATTGCTGATGTCATTTGAATTGACTTATTATCAAATATAGAGCTTTCCCCAAAATATGTGTAAACACATTTTGAAAGCCTCAAATATACCTTCATGGTACTAGGATCCAGGAATGTTTGAATCGTAGGTTCTTTTTCTGTCAATATCTTATTCATTGCTATAATGCACATTTAAGTGTGTTAGGTATGAACCACCAATTTAAATGTATCAATCAGTGTTGATCTGAACGAAACAGTTACCTATAAATATTATTTTGAATTGAATAATGTAAAACAATAGGTCTCAATGATAAGGCTGTAGATCAGGCTACTTATGGATCAAGCTATGGATGAAGGTCAAACTACTCAGTGGTACATCTTTAGATGGATGACTAACTACTCGGTGGTTCAACTGTAGATTAATATTGTCTTACTCAGTGGCTCAGCTAAAGAATGGTGTCTAGCTGCTGCGTGATACAGCTTGAGATCAGGGTCTACCTTCTGACTGGTACAGCTGTAGATCAGGGTCTACCTACTCAATGGTACAGCTGTAGATCAGGGTCTACCTACTCAATGGTGCAGCTGTAGATCAAGGTCTACCTACTCAATGGTATAGCTGTAGATCAGGATCTACCTACTCAATGGTACAGCTGTAGATCAGGGTCTACCTACTCAATGGTACAGCTGTAGATCAGGGTCTACCTACTCAATGGTACAGCTGTAGATCAGGGTCTACCTACTCAATGGTGCAGCTGTAGATCAAGGTCTACCTACTCAATGGTACAGCTGTAGATCAGGGTCTACCTTCTGACTGGTATAGCTGTAGATCAGGGTCTACCTACTCAATGGTGCAGCTGTAGATCAAGGTCTACCTACTCAATGGTACAGCTGTAGATCAGGGTCTACCTACTCAATGGTACAGCTGTAGATCAGGGTCTACCTTCTGACTGGTACAGCTGTAGATCAGGGTCTACCTACTCAATGGTATAGCTGTAGATCAGGGTCTACCTACTCAATGGTACAGCTGTAGATCAGGGTCTACCTACTCAATGGTATAGCTGCAGATCAAGGTTTACCTACTCAATGATACAGCTGTAGATCAAGGTTTACCTACTCAATGGTACAGCTGTAGATCAAGGTCTACCTACTAAATGGTACAGCTGTAGATCATGATCTACCTACTCAATGGTACAGGTGTAGATCAAGGTCTACCAACTCAATGGTACAGCTGTAGATCAGGGTCTACCTACTCAATGGTACAGCTGAAGGTCAAGGTCTACCTACTCAATGGTACAGCTGTAGATCAGGTCTACCTACTCAATGGTACAGCTGAAGGTCAAGGTCTACCTACTCAATGGTACAGCTGTAGATCAGGATCTACCTACTCAATGGTGCAGCTGTAGATCAAGGTCTACCTACTCAATGGTACAGCTGTAGATCAGGGTCTACCTACTCAATGGTGCAGCTGTAGATCAAGGTCTACCTACTCAATGGTACAGCTGTAGATCAGGGTCTACCTTCTGACTGGTATAGCTGTAGATCAGGGTCTACCTACTCAATGGTGCAGCTGTAGATCAAGGTCTACCTACTCAATGGTACAGCTGTAGATCAGGGTCTACCTACTCAATGGTACAGCTGTAGATCAGGGTCTACCTTCTGACTGGTACAGCTGTAGATCAGGGTCTACCTACTCAATGGTATAGCTGTAGATCAGGGTCTACCTACTCAATGGTACAGCTGTAGATCAGGGTCTACCTACTCAATGGTACAGCTGTAGATCAGGGTCTACCTTCTGACTGGTATAGCTGTAGATCAGGGTCTACCTACTCAATGGTATAGCTGTAGATCAGGGTCTACCTACTCAATGGTACAGCTGTAGATCAGGGTCTACCTACTCAATGGTATAGCTGCAGATCAAGGTTTACCTACTCAATGATACAGCTGTAGATCAAGGTTTACCTACTCAATGGTACAGCTGTAGATCAAGGTCTACCTACTAAATGGTACAGCTGTAGATCATGATCTACCTACTCAATGGTACAGGTGTAGATCAAGGTCTACCAACTCAATGGTACAGCTGTAGATCAGGGTCTACCTACTCAATGGTACAGCTGAAGGTCAAGGTCTACCTACTCAATGGTACAGCTGTAGATCAGGTCTACCTACTCAATGGTACAGCTGAAGGTCAAGGTCTACCTACTCAATGGTACAGCTGTAGATCAGGATCTACCTACTCAATGGTACAGCTGTAGATCAAGGTTTACCTACTCAATGGTACAGCTGTAGATCAGGTCTACCTACTCAATGGTACAGCTGAAGGTCAAGGTCTACCTACTCAATGGTACAGCTGTAGATCAGGATCTACCTACTCAATGGTACAGCTGTAGATCAAGGTTTACCTACTCAATGGTACAGCTGTAGATCAAGGTCTACCTATTCAATGGTATAGCTGTAGATCAAGGTCAGCCTACTCAATGGTATAGCTGTAGATCAGGGTCTACCTACTCAATGGTACAGCTGTAGATCAAGGTTTACCTACTCAATGGTATAGCTGTAGATCAGGGTCTACCTACTCAATGGTACAGCTGTAGATCAAGGTTTACCTACTCAATGGTACAGCTGTAGATCAAGGTCTACCTACTCAATGGTACAGCTGTAGATCAGGGTCTACCTACTCAATGGTACAGCTGTAGATCAAGGTCTACCTACTCAATGGTGCAGCTGTAGATCAAGGTTTACCTACTCAATGGTACAGCTGTAGATCAAGGTCTACCTACTCAATGGTACAGCTGTAGATCAAGGTTTACCTACTCAATGGTACAGCTGTAGATCAAGGTTTACCTACTCAATGGTACAGCTGTAGATCAAGGTCTACCTACTCAATGGTGCAGCTGTAGATCAAGGTTTACCTACTCAATGGTACAGCTGTAGATCAAGGTCTACCTACTCAATGGTGCAGCTGTAGATCAAGGTTTACCTACTCAATGGTACAGCTGTAGATCAAGGTCTACCTACTCAATGGTACAGCTGTAGATCAAGGTCTACCTACTCAATGGTACAGTTGTGGACCAGAGGGAGCCTAGTCTGTAAATTAATATTCCAGTGATAACCGATCCAGCGCTATCCAAGTTTCTGCTCGCTATATTTCACATTAAGTCTAAGATAATTTCTTTCTCGTATGACACCATTAACCTCCAACCTACAATTAGGTTGTCATCAAAGCTTCCATCACGGCTTCCCATGCATTGATTATGAAATGTAAAAAAACAAGAGCTCAATGTGAATCTTTAAGATATTCCATTTGCAAAAGGAACATCTTATTAAATGTTGAATAAGTGCAGTAAGTATTATTTTAAAATTAATGAATTCTTAAATGAATGAATCAGCTGCATGTCTAGAGAGTATTGCTTGATTTGATTAATGCTAGAAGTAAATTTATTTCGATAAGAATCTATAACACTTGCTCAAGGTTGGTCCTTTTTTCTTGAAAAGTTATTTTATTATGAGATTTATCTAATAAAGAATTTTGAAGGGAAATATTGCTGGTAGCATTCAGACTCGGGGTTAACACGTTATGGAGGTTATATAAAGGTTTTATTATGGTCAACATCAGGATAAGTCATTGAAATAAGACTTTTCACGATATATAAAGCGTCACGTTGCAGTTTAATTGTGGTCACCGAGCGGCTATAGTTCCTTCGTCCCGTCAATGGGAAAGTTGACATTGTTTCAAGCCGTATCAACATTTGGGATGCCTATATTTTTGTATTCCCTCTATCATGGTCTTAGTAAAGGGCAGAGAACTAGATGGAGATGGGCCGCAATTTGACAATATACTTGGTGACAGATAGGTGGTAATTAGTGGAGGGATATAAAAAGAAACAAAGAACGTCAAAATCTCACTTTTAAAGTTGTATGAATTTAAAGCTAAATTCTGCGACACCAGGACGAAGAGCATTAAATTATAAGCATAATGATTTCATACGCGCCCTGTAGAGTTATGTGAGAGTTGGATGGGGCTATTTAGGTACCAACTTTCTACTTGATTAAACAATATCAAGGTGCCCAGAGTATGTCATTGATGTTTGACTAAGAATTGATAATAACACTTCAGAGGAAGTTCTTCGTTTATAAAAGAAGACTCATCCATATAAAAATGTACTCTTAAAAAAGTGATATGGCCTGATATGAACATTTATTCAGAGATCATACCATGTGTAAAATGTTCAATTTACATAACCCATAATGGTTTCGCCATAAACTATCATTTAGGTTGATTGTATGTGATCATGTTAACAAATTTGATCTTTTTCCCCTCCGACGAAGCATATGTGCAACGCTATGTAGCAATGGTAATCACTTCTCCTCGGCATGCAACTACATGAGGCATTATTAACGAAGGTATTGTCAGCGCCACCTGGGGTGATGTATCGTGACCTTCACAGTTGCTGTGTGCAATGTGTCACGTGACCTGCACCAACTTCAACCAGCTGAGTTATATTACAGGGTGATTGATGGGAAAAGATGTACTACAGTTAGGGAAATGTAAATTTATGCCAGAAGGAGGAATGAAGAATTTAGTGTGTCAGGCGTACGTACCACTGTAAACCAATTATTATAAATATGTGATCTGTCCACGCATTTGACATGTCCATGCATTTGAGTAACATTTCCTTCCTTTTTGAAATATGTTATTCTAATGTAACGGAGAGCCGCCCATGGTGAAAATATAAGTAAGCAAGCCTGACTTAAGTATTTAGGTTAACGAATTAGCCATGTTTTATTGATTAAGACTTGTACCCACTGCTTGTTTTGGGTTACAAGTTTGGTCTCATGGTTGCAACGGTACATGATAGAAATGTTAAGCCCCGGAAATGACTTGCAATTTGTGACACATTCTCCCTGTGGGTGTGCTTGGTAAAATTGTCCTCTCTCACATTCCCAAGTGACAATGTTCATTACCCGAGTGAGTGGACATCCTCGAAATTAGTGGCCTCACTTAGACAGAAAGTAGAATCTATAGTTCCTCAACCCGAGCAGAGGAGACTTGCCGGTAAGACCAGGAAAAGAGGCCAATGTTTCTCATCATTGCCCGACTCTATTTATGGTCAAATCTCCCTCTCGTTGAAACAAAAAGATTTATACTATTATTTATCTGACATTATTTGTGTTTTAATATGATGGGAGCTATTCATTTCCAAAGGTATTTCATTTTCTAACATTTCTTGACTAATTTCTTGATTAGAAGAAATGAAACGGTATTTTTACGACCTATTCAGTACCCTCCATGATAGGGCTTCTCTCTGCTATCGGTCGCTGCCGTCAAAGGTAAAAAGGTGAATTCATGATCGGCCGCACGTCAAGACTATTCATAAAAATCAGGCTGTGAACTGATTGGTAAAGGATTAAATGGCTATTCATAGGGATTCTACTTTGCACTGATTGGTTAGTGTCTCGGTCAGCCAACTCATCATAGGTTGTGACCTGGGTTTGGTCAACACTTATTTGATGATATTTTCGAATGGCCAAATATTGGGCAATGCTGGCAGAGGTAGTGAGAAGATTGAACAAATAGCATTATTACCGATACAGAGCACCCTTCAGCAACTATGAGCATATCAGGTAGACCTTCGAGCATTTTATACAATTAGAAAATAACACTGCCGACGGTTGATAAAAACACAATTCGATAGATGCAGGTGCAGGTCTAGGTGCAGGTCTAGGTGCAGGTGCATGTATTTGTTTTGATCTTTGAATTATATTCACACGTTTAACACAATAAGACAAGGAACGTGTGTTATTGCTTTACAAGGGATATCTAGTGGGAAGATGTTCAAATAAATAGATGCAGTAAGTTTACATGTTTGGCAATTTGAGCTTCACCCATCACATCATCGGTTTCATTTCTATAAATCAATCCAATTACACTAACAAACAGGTTGCAATTTATAATTTCATCAGACAAGCAAGACAATAGTACTTATATATTGAAAACGATTTCATAGATAGGCAAAATAGCTCAGATGTTTGGATCATATTTGCCAGTTTAGCTAGTTTAAATTAGAAGAGCATAATAATGCATTTATCTTTTTAAAAACATGTTCAAACTAAAATACATATAGTTTTCATTGACTATACATATAGTAATATATACATATAGTTTTCAAGACTATACAGTATTCTTCAAGCATTTGGGGTTAGCAAATGTGTTATACAACTGTTTAAAGCTGACATCATCAGATTATAACTTTTCCAAGTATGTACATCTCTATATCATTGCAGGATTACGGGCAAATTACATCAACGTTTCAGGCAAAATTGCATTTTAACTGAGGATGTTTTTTTATACTTATATTATTGTAATATATAGGCCATTGGCAACCGAGTCCTTGACACACACATACATTGTAGTTGTTGGATAGGAAGGGTGGGATAATCCTCACACCAAGGCATCCTTTGAGAGGGATTATCTATTCTACATGAGGGAGGCTTGATTACAGTGCTCTTAAGAACACACAAGACACCTACTCGCTTGATTTATTCATACCATCCGAAGAATATGAATCTTCAGCAGTCACATATTGACAATGCTTTTCTTTATTCAGAAAGGTACACTTATTACAGGGATTGCTTAGATCGGCATGATAAGGGGAGATGACAAGATAGAGTCATTCATTATGTTATACAAAAGGCACTTTTGTTCTTATTACACGTTTCATAGAAATATCAATATCTTTTGGTGTAGACGCTTCTAACCGACCAAATGTATCTAAGTTAATGCACTTTTCTGAACTCATAAGAAATCATTTGGTTAAGCTTGTTATATTCAAGTTGAATGCATTACTCTCTTACATACTCTTTACAAAATACCAACGAGATAAAACAGGTATTGCTTTGCTAGTCAGATTTAATTCTCAAATTTCCATCGCACATTAGGCAAGAACAAAATGACTCAACGCGAGAGTTTATTCTGTCATAACTCAGTCATGAATCGGAAAAACAGACTTTATTTTTGGCCAATTATCTTTCTTATGGTAAGGAGTTTTTTTTAATGATCTATGCATTGTTTATTCATCCCTAAAAATTGGTCAATGTCTGATTTAGGTTGTCTTGTCTGAAATTAGAGTAGTGTATTTTACATAACACCAACTATCATCAGGTCCTCCGCATATGAAACAGATGGAATCAGCAAGTGGGTCTAATCTTATCAACCCCACTCCCAATAATTTGTATGAATCATCGAGAGAGAATTGATACAATTAAGGGGTTCATTCCATCAAAATGTTTATCTTTTCTTAGACTTAACTTTTTCTTATAATTAGATTGGCAGATAGATTATACACTAACAGGCAGCAGCAAACACACATTACAGATACAGATGGTGTTTATTTAATCTTTTCCATCAAACCAACCAATATATTATAATGCACGTGCACAGCCAAAAGAAGACCTATATGTTGAAGCCCATGATGGCTGGCCCGGCCATTATAAGGTTTAGGCATATAAGGCAGTCCACAGACAAGGTAATTGGGAAGGTGGACGTTATTACTGACCTTTATACATCCCTGGCTTACATTATTCAACATGGCCATTACTGGTGTGTGGTGACAAGGCAGGCTCATATTAACCATCACCGATACTTCATTAGCTTTCTATTGAGGTAGCCCCTATGTACATATGGATGAAGATGATTACAGAAGAGGACGATTTTTTTATATCAAAGATCTGTGTGTTTTGCCGGACTTAGTACATGTACCTCACAGGTCTATAGTAGGTGCCATCGCAGGACCACCGTCTCATGCTATGCCATGCATAATTAAATTTGATCAGCCGACGCCAATCCTTTGATGTAGCTTGTGACATTCAACATGGCCTTTTCTGGCACCCATCCCTCCATCTACAGACAAACACTCACGCTGATAACTCTATTACCCTGGTTTTGACACCACAAAATAACCAAACCGTGCAGCACTACATCTTTAAATTAAACACATTAAGATCCTGGGTTGGGGACAGCCTATCAGAGTAGGTGACCATGCATGCTGCTCATGTGAGTGTCTATCTTCTCAGTTATATGCTATTTGTATTCCACACATGTCCTCCAAGAGCCCTAGGCAATATATGAGAGGCAGACCGGAGATGAGAGATAACTTCACTCTCAATAAACCCATCCTGGCTAAGACTGGCACTAATATTCACAGTTCATAGACCAGTCGCTGGGTAATAGCTGAGGATATTACCTATATCATATACTTACTCAGAATATTCTGTCACAGTGATTTCCTGTTGTCTTGTTTAACAGTCCGTCCCTAGCCTCAATATGCAGCCCTCCAAACAGTAGGGGAGTGGTACCAGTGATACTAGCAAACTGAATAAGCAGTCTTTATACCAAACTTTTTAAAACAAAGTTGTATGGAAGAAAGGAACCAATTTTATATCTGTATGTGAGAGATCTGTTTCTGATTTCTGAATTCAGTTCAACGCCACACCAGGCTTTGCGGCAATTTAACCTGACGGCGCATTTCTCTAATTCATAAAAAATAATTAGTTGTTACTCCCAATTGGTCATTGTACGATAATGTAGAAGCCTTAATGAGTTGGGTATTGAAGCGTTGGCTTTTCCTTGTCATAGTATAGATTGCATTGAGATGAAATGTTAGTCAACACAAACAAATATGCAAGCACCATGTATGTAATATGCAGGACAATATTGTCACAAACTGGAGTGGCTTAGAGAAATAAATGCTGTTATTGTGATTAAGATCATCAAGTTTTCCTATCACGGAATCTCATTAGTGTTTGACACACTGTGTTGCGCTCACGACAGACACCGTGCACGCAACTAATTATTGAGATTTTCAAACTCGTTGAAATCACAGTGAAACATATTGTGAAAAAATACAGCGGTAAGCTTAAATAAATTTAGGTAGAATGTGTGATGATAGTATGTAATAGAACGCTGTAATGGAATATCTTCAGTAGTTAGGTCTTCCATTCAGTAAAATGTATTTGGGACCATCCTTCCAAGTGCAGTATCGTCCAATTCAATCTTAGAAAACTAGATATCCACCTTCCCCATGTCATTGAACCTAATCCTAGAGGCCAGATATCAAGCTGTTATGGGTGTCTTCAAATCTAATCCTAGAGGCCAGATATCAATCTTTTATGAGTGTCTTCAAATCTAATCCTAGAGGCCAGATATCAAGCTGTTATGAGTGTCTTCAAATCTAATCCTAGAGGCCAGATATCAAGCTGTTATGAGTGTCTTCAAATATAATCCTAGAGGCCAGATATCAATCTTTTATGAGTATCTTCAAATCTAATCCTAGAGGCCAGATATCAAGCTGTTATGAGTGTCTTCAAATCTAATCCTAGAGACTAGATATCAATCTATTATATGTGTCTTCAAATCTAATCATAGAGACTAGATATCAATCTTTTATATGTGCCTTCAAATCTGATCATAGAAGCCAGATATCAATCTTTTATATGTGTCTTCAAATCTAATCCTAGAGGCCAGATATCAATCTTTTATATGTGTCTTCAAATCTAATCCTAGAGGCCAGATATCAATCCTTTATATGTGTCTTCAAATGTAATCATAGAGACCAGATATCAATCTCTCATGTGACTTCCTTTTCATATCTAGGCCCAATGTGAAGATTTGTTTTCCAATCTAATCTCAAATGCCAGATATATGTACCTTTGTCATGAGGCTGTCTCTTTAAACCTAATCCTTGATGCCAAGTATCAATCTCTCATATGACTTCGTGTCTTGAAATTTAATTTCAGACGCAATTTTAACACCTCTTACTTGACTTGCTTTCAGTCTGACCTCTCATGTCAGATATGTTTATATTTCCAGATGTGATATCCACCTCTTATGAACATTTTCAGAGCTCATCCACTCATGTGATGAGGTGTCACCAATACCTCGTCAAGATGTTATCATGCCACTGAATTGATTTATTCCAGCTACAGTAATTTACTGATTTGTCATTACTGGCATAACGATATTATCTACAGTTTTAGCATACAGTCTTTAAGGTTCCTTGTAAAAACACAATGATTACTTCTGCAGAAAAAGATCTTTGTTAAAATGGAAGAGAGTTATATTAAATCGTCAAACAAGCTGAATGAGCAGAACGCTAATGAATGTACAAATTGATGAAATGTAATGGAAGGCATCGCACCAGAGGAGTATGGTGTCAATAATATGGTAACCACAAAAGTGTCTCCATAAAACCAATCCGTAACAGTGATTGATCACTCACAATGAAATTGACACAGGAATTCATTCAATTGAGGTAATGCAATATCATAGATTAGAACTGACCTCTGGGTGGCCATCTGGCCAACAGGCAGGGAATGTATGGCACGGTATTGCACTGTTTACTGTGTCCTTTTCCTACAGTTCCACATGTGTTCTATTGTGTTGGCTCCCTTATATTACACTGAACATCATTAGTGAAAGTCGTTAACAAAAAATACCAAGATAGGTCTAGCAGCTGCAGGCTAAAGGAGTTTGTGGGATTATATGTCTGCCTGCTGGCTTGAGTCCAATGCTTTTGTTTTACATAATATCAACCAAACACTGTATTTTTGTTGAATATTTTGTTTCACAAATTCCTCATGAGACACATTTTAAATTGAAGATTTAACACTCTCCTCCGATGTAAGTTTTTAATGAAAGAAACATAAGTAAAATATTCTGTAACACAAGGTACATCTCGTGAAGTATTGGAACTAAAAAATGCATGGTATAATAAATTTATCATCTTATACAGATTTAAACAATTTGTGCAGCATTTGGCATTAGGTGGTGATCACTGCATATTCACAAACGTTTTTAAACAAATCATTTTGAAGAAGATATTTCTAATAGTATTTTCTACAGGAAACAAATTATGCAGAGAAAGGCTTATTCATGATTCAATTGTTTTTTGTTTTCTACAATTTGTCTAACTTTGGAGGTGCAACGCTGGAGTAAGGAACAGTCGTGGGGATTAAAATGATGAATAGGGGAGAGTGGCGAAAGCATTCACACCTTTTTTGTTACCGTGAAAATAATTTGTGATTGCTGTAGTCAAGCTGTGAAAGCTTGACACCAAAATGACCTTAAGGTGGTCGAATATTCCATCAAAGTCGTTTAAGGGTCTAGCACCTAATGATATCAAGCCACCTTGAGATGTGTCATGACCCGGTGAGAGTGGAATGGGATACAGAGTGAAATACCTCAGGATAGAAGGCAGCCGTCTGGGGACCTTATCTGCTTGGTCTGGGAAGGGGCAATGTGGATCTCACTGATCAAAAAGTACATTACAAACATAGTAGAAATCATGTCGAAACAATTTGCATATCCAGAATTGAAAGTTGATTTTGGTCATCCTATCGTTAAGTTGACGTAAATCTAATCTTAACAAGATTTAGTTACATTATTAAAATGAAAATCCTTTAACAAAGCCAGCCTTCTCTAAAATTATAGATATACCCTTGAATGATCGTTTTATATATATATATATATATATATATATATATATATATATATATATATATATATATATATATATATATATATATATATATATATATATATATATATATATATATATATATATATATATATATATATATATATATATATATTATATGTAAACACACACACACATATATATATATTAACGTATATGTTTACAAATATATCTATTTTCTCTGGGCATCTGCCATGATGAATGCAAACAAAATATGTGCTCAAACATGATGGATTGGTGAAATTGCTTTTAAACTAATTTACAATAACATGGTGCTTTCATTAAGACTCAGTTGAGTGTAATCAAGTGTATTGTGTTCTTAACATGCAAGATAATGATGCTTTCCCATATAAGATTCATTATAATCGCGAGAGATTGAGCCAATTTAGAGGCAGCTGATAATAGAAGATCTGTAAGTTAAACACGTGTGGCAATGTTTTGTTTCCAAGTGAGGCATGAGAAAATGAAAGAGAACCCAGACATTCCATAGAAACATAGGAATGCACTTGAATGGCATGAGACTTGATCCCAGTTTCTACTGAAGATCAAATTTTACACTGCACACATTTTGGCATACAAGGCAATAAGGACAATGACCCCAAGATCCACACTCAAGCTCAGATAATCAATTTAGTGGTATCGGTTGTTTAATTCAGAACAACAATATGAAAACTTGTCTCCTTGGCATGAGTGAATATGCTATGGACGCAAAATACATATATTACTGTAAAGTTACTGAGAGATAATTGCATTTTCGTTATGTAACTCAATAGGCCAAACAATATATATATAACAACATATACAGGTACTCAGGGATACAGATATTCCTGTAGATTATCCCAAAGACAGTAACAGTATGCCTATATTCCCGCTGCTGGTGTCTGGAGGGTGCAATCAGATCACCCAGTGGACCCTATTAATCGAAACAAGCCACTAACCCCATCACTTCTAACAAAAACGCATAAATAATGTGGGAGTTGCTAGCGTTCAGAGTCAACCTTGTATTGAAGGCCCGAGGGTTAGGCATGTTGGTCTGAGTGTCTTCCTGTCTGTGACTTTCATATTGAGCATTCCATTAATTGGCAACACATCTCTAGCCCAATATTGCTGTCTTTCATTTGTCATATTTGAGTTAGAGTTGTGCTATATTCATCAGGTCTTCGGAGATCAGTATTACTTGAAGTGATTTGCTGTAACCTACACGTGAAGGAGCTGTAAGTATTTCAAATGGGTCTAGTACACCATGCACGTTACATGAATTCAGTTTACATGCAGCCTAAATATTGATGAAAGGATGAAAGCAATGTCGCCTTCGTATTTTTGAAACTATATTTGAGATATGAACGTGTTATTCATAATCGTCGAATGTAAATAATGTGACTTCCGGTTAAAGTTTCACACCTGCACTTACAAAAAAAACCCAAACAGTGGCAACCGAATATCCACATGTGCTTTGGAAAACTTCAATCAATAGTTCTGGTGTTTCGCGCCGGAACTAATAAATATCTGTGACCTTTTTCAGTTATCAACAACTGTGCACTTTAAAAGAAAAAAACCGGTCAGGTGACAAAGAGCGAAGAGAGTTACCTTCTCAAAGAAGAATAAAGGGACCCATTTAGTCAAAAAGACAGAGGATGTTGTGTGTTGGGTGTAGATTCATGACCAGTGTGATGGATGATATGAGGTCGGCCATTTGTCCCTCTACAGTCCACATGTCCACCGTTGATCCTCCACACAGGTGACTGGTGATCAGGCCCGTACCCCAGGGGTAGGGTCTAGCTATTTGATTTTGTTTATATCACTCTAATTCTTGATAAACTATGTATTATGAAGAAACTATCTATGGTCAGAATCCCCTGGGAATGGGCCTGTGATTGCAAAGCAGAACATGGGACAGGAAGCTGGTAATGAAATGTCAAGTCTGGGGATAGAGAGAGTGAGCCCAGATGTCATGACATCTCACACCCAGGCACAAATGCCCAGTGAGCTGATTTAGATGTTGCATGATTGGTGTGTTGTGGCACAGATGGCAGGTGCCCGTCCTTAAGTAGCACAGGACAGAACCCTACTCATCGCATTACCAACTCAATGCATGCTCACCAACAAAGCCAATCTCTGCCAACCTCTGCCAAAAAGCTACCACAAGCATTTATTTTTGCTTAGTGGCATGGTTCTAAAATCAGTTAACAAAAGCAACTGTTACATTTGGTACCCTCAATATTTGTTTTGTTTGACAAAGGGTAATTCGTTTTGGCGATAACACACTAATGTTACTTTGCACAGAAAGAAAAGAGGAATTAACTAACATTTTAAAAAACACTTTGGCCAGTCATTTGAATACTATGAGCAATCATTAAACGTATGGGTGACTTGATTATATTAGAAAGCTATATCAACATTATGCCGAGAGACCATGACATAATTCAGTAATAAAAATCACAATTGAATCTTGATATACTAGATAAACACCTCAGAGTTATATATTTATGAGACTTTTAGATAACACCTTTGCTGTTTGTAAGTCTAAGCTGTTATTGTACTCAGTTTCCTACATTTTGGGATAGCGAGCTGACAAAGTAGTTCCTGAGTAGTGCAAACAACCGAATGTGACCAGATAATATCAGATATTGAGCTTCTCAGTCGAATCCCATTATGAGAGCATTCTCCGTCACAATAGGTCCAGATGCCCTTATAATAGGCTGCGGAGAATGTCAGACATCTCTCCGGCTTCTCAATCTCATAATTGTTATGGAATACTATAAGATGTTGTCTGTTATATTTTGTGTTTCCATAACCCAATTTATATTAATTCATCGCTCATCAGCTGGCAGTCAGTTCTAAACACCTCATATATTTACAGAAGATACCCACATATTTTCATTTTTACTATTGTGAGATATACGACAATATGAAACCTGTATATAGTGTCTTATAGAGATGATTTAATGTTTACTCTAGTGTTTAAAAAGGTGTAAAAGATATACCCACATTGAAAGGCTTTTGGAAATCACATCTCCAATGCTTTTCCTCTATAAAAGGGTACCACATATTTTGATCAATCACTCCATTCATGGTTATAGAATATATACATATGTACATCTTCACAGACTACCAAATGTGAGGCTGAAAAAAGACAGCATCATGATCCTCTACAATGTTGGATATTTTCGTTGTTATTTCAATAGTTACAATTATGTTATCTGACTGTGTACAAACAGACCCAGTATCATGCAATGTTACTGAGGTCAACTACAACCATACCACATGTATATGCCTCATGGTAAATGTATCTTTAATGTTATCTGACTGTACACTAACTGGTCCAATATCATGCAATGTTACTGAGGTCAACTACAACCATACCACATGTATATGCCTCATGGTAAATGCATCTTTAATGTTATCTGACTGTACACTAACTGGTCCAATATCATGCAATGTTACTGAGGTCAGCTACAATCATACCACATGTATATGCCTCATGGTAAATGCATCTTTAATGTAATATGACTATACACACACTGGTCCAATATCATGCAATGTTACTGAGGTCAACTACAACCATACCACATGTATATGCCTCATGGTAAATGCATATTTAATGTTATCTGACTGTACACTAACTGGTCCAATATCATGCAATGTTACTGAGGTCAGCTACAATCATACCACATGTATATGCCTCATGGTAAATGCATCTTTAATGTAATATGACTATACACACACTGGTCCAGTATCATGCAATGTTACTGAGGTCAACTACAACCATACCACATGTATATGCCTCATGGTAAATGCATCTTTAATGTTATCTGACTGTACACTAACTGGTCCAATATCATGCAATGTTACTGAGGTCAGCTACAATCATATCACATGTATATGCCTCATGGTAAATGTATCTTTAATGTTATCTGACTGTACACACACTGGTCCAATATCATGCAATGTTACTGAGGTCAGCTACAATCATATCACATGTATATGCCTCATGGTAAATGCATCTTAATAATAATAATACTAACATTTATATCGCGCTGATAGCAGTCAAGACTGTTCATAGCGCTATCTTTAATGTTATCTGACTGTACAAACTGGTCCAGTATCATGCAATGTTACTGAAGTCAACTACAATCATACCACATGTATATGCCTCATGGTAAATGCATATTTAATGTTATCTGACTGTACACAAACTGGTCCAATATGATAGAATGTATTGATATCAGTAATAAGTGTACCACATATATCAGCGCATTCTCCATTAAACTAGCCCATAACCATTTGGTCACTTACGGCTTATTATGTGTAACTTTCTGCGAAAGGATAGGCTTACTGTGACATATATCAGACCAACATTATTTAAGTCAGGAGGGAATTTCTTTCAAGCTTATTTAGTATAATGAGCTGGATTTTGGTCTGTTAAATCGTAATTATCTGCTAATTCATTTATGAATGATAATCTTAGCCTCTTGATATATAATTGTTGGTGTTGCCAGCAGATCTGTCTGATGTTTGATACAAGTGATGTACATATTTTCACCATATTTCCATTGTATTCATCAAATCATCCGCTTCTTGGATTCTTCTTTAGTCTTTTGGTTTATATTACGTGTCTGAATGTAAAACTACAAATGTCTGATGTTCATTTCTGAAAAATCTAAAATTAGATAATTCTTTTTTTAGATACTAAAAAAAGTATCGTACATTCTCATTATGAGGTATTATTTATTTCAGAATTTCGGTATACGTATGGATTTTATTTTGGCCACGATGGGTCATGACTGTCATAAGTGCCACCAACTTTAAATGGAAAAGGGAACATGGTAATATCGAAATATCTGATAGTTAATGTTATATTTTTGCAGTGGAGAGCATCCTTTGCGTGCAGTGTGATACGGAAGCAGGGGAGGCAGACTGCGAGCTGGAACCCCCTCCACCTGTCAACTGTACACAGTGCACCCTCCACGACGAGAACAACACATGCCTTCAACACAGCTATGGCTTCAAGTATGAAAGCTGTGTCATTGTCAGAAAATATGATGAAAATGGTGAGTGATCAGGAATACTAATGACAGAATATAGATATAATGTACATTTGACAGTATGATCATGATAATACGTCATGCACCAATTTATATGGATAAGATTATCTTAACCTCTTTGCCAATGAATGAATAAAAGACCTTTTCTCAGTGATGAATTCAGGTGGCCAGAATGTATGTGGCACATATCAGCCAAATTGTCAACAAGCCAATCAAACGGAAAATGGTAAAGCGTCATAACGGCAGAAATGGGTAATGTGAAGGGCCAATTTCTAATAGAAATCCCTTCCCCTGGTAAATAACAACCCGGATCAAGATTCAGAGGATGAAATATATCTTTATTTAGGCAATTCTCACGTGACGCTTGGAATCAGCCTATTTTGTATGAAGATGATATATGTGTCTAACATCAAATCATTTCCTGCAAATATCACATCCCATATCTAGAATGTACATTTGACAGCAACAGTATGAGGATACTAGCACGATATATCATGATGGGCACGCACGCCCCCCTCTGGACCTAATATCATCTCATCTTATTACTTGTACCATGATTTATGATTGGTTTATTTTGATGGTGCTTTTTTGGCTCATCTTGAGCAACTCAGATCAAGTTGAGACGTGCGCTGTTTTCGAAAATATCTTAATAATTAAAAAGACATGCGGCCGCATGATATATCTTGCTACCAGTCACAGCATCACAAAGTTGTGAATCATTGCAGTAAATATCATTTCAATTGGACATTATTCTCATTTTAAGCCACCGTTATTTTTTAACAGACCAGATATGATATTATATTGATGTATAAAAGACTTTCAGATTAACAGACCAATTGACCAACTGGCATTTATGGTCCTCAAACAGGTGACTTATTCATGGTGATTTGCTCAGTCTTCCTACCCAATTGAACACTTCCATTATTTTTCAACTCATTGATCATTGATCACGTGATATGACACATTGACCACGTGACATGACACTTTTGGAATAAATCACATGATGTCACCGACATTTGTATTACAGTAAAACAAACTGGTTTCTTTTGGTATAACATGGATGTTTTTTTTTGTAAACACGGAGATACCATCTGTCTTACTCAAATTTGAGGAAAGGTTCCTACCAAGCATGGCATAAACAATTCTCAGCACTCCTTGACGAAAAGACAACACTTTGTTATTATAATTTTTAAAAAACAATTTCACAAATCAAATCATGTTACAAATTGCTTGTCAGCATACGGACAATTCGTGTTGATTTTAAGGATCTTTCAAAAGTAGTGATTTTTGATATTCACACCCAATGTTTGCATAAACATATGAGGATTTGGAAGATAAAGTGGTCGTGATTGGCAGAGTTCTCATTAGTGGGATAATGTGGGATGTTCAGTCCACTGAGAACCGATAATGACCTGCACTTTACACAGAGTACCTATTAGCCTATTTGCCATTGTATGTTGGACTCCCTGGGTACAAGCAGATCTGTAATTATTTCAGAGACCCACTCTTCCTTGCGCACTAAATGCTGAGACTTTACTGGACTGTGTTCCATGCTGGCAGACTTTTATTCGTGGGAACACCATCTCATGAGATGTCTTATTTAAAGATTCCTGTGTGGAAAAATGGCAGACTATCTGAGCCTGCAAAGTAGACATCCTATTCCAAGTCAGCAAATGGGTAAAGCCTCTTAGCTTGCAGAGTGACAATACTGTATTTAGGCTTCTAGAAGGACAACATAGTGGGCAGACTGCATGAAACTACAATACAGAGGAATTCTCAACCCTAAAATATAGATACTGATAAGAACTAGAATGTGGCCAAGCTACAGTGTATATGAATCTAACAATGTGAAGGCTTCAAAATGTGTACATATCAGACAAGCCAATATCAGGGATTTTATTTGGCATGAGATATGAAATAATGGCTCATTAAAATCACAAATGTCTTATTCTGAAAAGATGCCTGATGACAATGACAGAGATATGTTTTTTAAATGCTCTCTTTATTCTTCATAGATCAACTGGTGTCCCTGGGCCAGTTTTAAATTGCATAACAAGAAGAAATCCAGACTTGGGCAAACAAAATATTTTTTTAAATGTTATAAAGATTTAGAATAAAATTTATATCATCATAATCTAAACATTAATATACACTCAACTATAACTACATTTCTTACATTTGTGATGATTTTATGTATTTAAAACAGTCCATCCGCATATTGTAACGTCTGTCCACAACATTTTGTGCATATAAAGTTTTTCTTGAATGTCCACATTGTAAGAATAGTATGTCCAGATTATATATAATGACATGTTATCAATATGGCAGAAATACTGTAAGATGGAAACGCTTATGTGGCTATTGTCTTAAAATAAACAAACCATTTAAGACTACGTGGACAGATTATAAAAGCCTACAATGTGGACAGACACTATGAGGATAGATTGTATGCTTATAATCAGGGGAGGGAAACCCTTGAACGGTGCTGGAATTAAAATCTGAACTAATCCATACATTTGAGGCAATTCTGGAATATCACAACCAACCGAAGCATACTCAGGTCAACTCCAGACGCTCGCAACATCGCCGGTCACCTTAAAACGCGACATAGATTTTCAAACGGTCTTTAATCTTTATTCATCAAATATCAAATTCAAATTTTCAAGAACGTAACATCATCATCAGTTAGATATATAAGTATATGATAAACTGGAACTAAATCTTAACGATTTTTTTCCCAATTTTAACACAGGAATGTGTAATAAGTTTATAACGAGAAGTAATCCAGACTTATTTGCACATAAATTACACTTAAAATGTTTTACCAGAAAGTTTACACGATCATAATCTAGACATTATAAGGTACATTTTGATGCCATTTGTGAATAGTCAAAAGTCGCAGAATCACCTGGGTTCGTTCAGAACAATGGCCTGACGTCATATCACTCGGCTAATAAGCCACTATGAGTTCCGGAAAGACAATTTTTGCTTACAATATTAGCACGTGATAAAGATAATATTTGTAACCGTTTCTTCATATATCCATCCATATCTTTTCAGATACAATGCTTGCAGTGACAAGGACGTGTAGTCCCATTATTACTGCAGATTCCTGTAGCTATGGAACAGACAATGACAGGGGAGGAAGCCAAGTGAAACTTTGTAATGTTTACTGCATGCAAGATGGCTGCAACATTGCCAGCGTTCCACAGCCTCGTTTTCATATGGTTGCTATTACAACAATTATCTCAACATCCATCTTATATTTATTTTTGCCAATGGAAAACATATCACGGTGACATGATTTAAAGAGTTTTATATTCAGTGGATTTTATATGAGGCCAGGCATAAGATATCATAAGTGAAAGTGGAAATTCAATGCCAACAATTTGGTGTTGTCAATCATCTCAATATCATTACTAATTTTTTACCTCAAAGGTATGAAAAAGCGGTTTTGTGATAGTCTTGTAATCAATATAGGATGCCTACTTTGTTTGGATTTATCTTTATGAACTTATATGATTGTAAATAGACATATTTCATATTGCCGAGTACACTACTAAAATTTGACCTTGCAGCATTGACCCAATTATCAATTATATCGTATCAACTCCCAAAGACATCGGCAAAATTTACACGAAATCCAGGTATGGAACTCGATTCCAGTTTTTCAAAAAATTTCTTTTTAACACTGAACACCAGATTTGTAAGAAAAAAAATATTCTTGATCTAAGCATTTCTTTGCTATTTTTTTACGACTTTGCGTAATAAGATGAAATGTGGGTCATTTTATTCAAATGTGTGACAGCATGGAACTTGTGGCCTGCTATACACTGTGTGTGTACCTTTAGAAAGAAGCGGTAGGTCCCGGATTTTACATCTGCCAGATGGGGGCAGTGCATAGTAATTCTCTCATCATTGGATGTCAATCTATTTTGCCAATGTCTTTGGGATTAAGCTTGTGACAGGTATTATTCAAATTTCTTTTATATATGTGTCTTTTGTCTTGATACAAGGCAAGTGCATTATTAAATTGTCTGATGTTCTTATCGGTATTTAATTGACATTTTCAATTGAGAGTGCTGTCATATATGTTCACAGAGATATAAAAGTTTTCTTAATATGATACAGTAATACATAACTATTTAGATATTTTTTGTCTTAAATACATTTGTATTTGTACAATTATATAGTAATATTCTAAGATTTCTAAAAGCTTTTCTTGAACTTATAATATACGAGAAGATAAGTTCGCAATATAAGCTAGTCAGATATATCAAGCAGTCTTGGTGACATTTTTGCGCTTGTGCTTGTTTTGGCCCATTACACTCTGGCCCATTACATTGCTATATTAGCAATTGCTATTGAAATCGAAAAATATTCATCTCTCTAAAAGCAAAATATGAAGTGAAGTTGACCATAAATATATTTCGCGAGTGTCTGGAAATGCGCCACCTATCTTCACAATAAAGAATATAACATGGAAATAGACACTAATAACTGTCCCAGATGGACCAGGATTGTCTATCAGGGAAATATAGATTCCCTGGCCGCAAAGACCTTAATATAGTCCCTCCAAAAAGTCTCATTATTTTTTTGATACTATTGACAAAACGAGCTATTATTTCCGAAATATGTTCGACATTTCAACTGACTAGACTGTAAGGAGTGTCACTGTATTATCGCCCCATAGTTTTCGTTTTGTATCGGAAACTCTCGGACTAGCGAGAAGCTCGCGAGATTTTGTTAATCTCAAATTAACACATGGTGCACCAGAATCACTTATGAACTGACCTTTGTGATCGATTCACCTCATCGGTTTCTGCTAAGGACTGGCGAAAAGATTAAATATTTCAGTTGTTACACATGCTTTTGATTTTGTTTTGATATTCTGTCATTTCGATTTGCAAATCCAGTTCGACTTTTTAAATCACCACTTGCCATAATTATGTTCTATGATACAGTACTATGTGTGTGTATTTTTGACGAATTCGTCCTGGTGGTAGTTGCAGAAAATATAAATTTTAAACATCTGGGAAAGGGTATAGTCCTTGGTATGAGTCACAATGTCAACGAATTTAATTAATCATCATTTTAGCACTACAACATAATATAATATACATTTGTATGTAATTAAAATAAATTGAGGAGGACAATCTCAGGTTGGTTTGGAAAACAGGGGGTGGCTAAAGTATATGTTGCTGTCATTTTGGTCAATGGTAAAGGTACTTGTGATGCTTCATCTCTGGTAAAAGTTTAATAATTGGCAGTCAGATCTTGAGAGGACGTTTTGAAAGTGTAAACATGTATCTGATCTCGATTTTCCCCTTTTCCATCTCGTAGAAAATCTGTTTGAATTTGAGCCCAGAGGGCATTGTCAATTGTTTTTCCACCACTGCTATTTACTGATTTTGTTCACTTTTGAACGTGTGGGTAGAATGCTACCTTTTATAAATATGTAATGACATATTGAAATTAGACCTTTTCTTGTGGATGAAGAGGTAGCCTGCAATTGATGTATGTTCCGTTTTTAGCGTTTAAAGTAGTTACATCAGAATATCTGTCACAAGAGACATAGATACGCTTGAGTGCCACTATGTATAATGTGATGTACAATCTCGTGTTGTAAATTTATAACATACTTTCAGCGTAAAGTGCCATGGCGGTACATTAAATAATCTGACAAGAGGTGTACTACTTGGAAATCAGAGGAACTATCACCATGACAAATTACACTATACTTATGCCCGGGTCGACATTGTAGGGTGTAATATCAGTCTGGGAAAAATATTATATCGCATGTTCAATTTATAAGTATGGTAATATGTATGTTTATTTCAAGGCAGTGAAAATAGCAAACAATATGTTCATATATGTGTGTGTCTGTAAATAAGGATATATTAATACTCCATGACTTTATGTGTACAATTATATGACCCTGATCGCCAGCTTAATACAATACTTAAATTTTCATATTTTGTTAAACATGTATCGAAGTGTATTTATAATCAATGTGAGTGCCTTTTGTATAATTGCAAAGATTAAAATTGGTTTGTATTTGTTTCATAAATTGGAGAAAGGCTTTCTTCAAGAATTTGGTCATTATTAGAAAGTTTCTTAAGGGCATATTGTGAGCCAAAAGTAAGATACATATTTGAAAAAAAATATTTGAAAGAAAAGTCTTGATAAAGCAGATATTGAAATATTAAGTATGAGTCTAAGGAAATAAATGTTATGAGCGTTTACATGTTTGCTTTAATTTAGAATGTATATGCCTGGGGATGTAAGCGACTGGTGTGACATACTAAAAGCTTAACGACGCTTTACAGATATACATTCTTGCCTTCACAAATTATTCGCTGATTAAATAAAAACATTGAACGCCAGTTACAATATTTTGTTATGATTTGAAAGCTTATATTATAATACTATATAAGAATTCAAAGATTTCAGAATAATCGCCTCAAACGTAAAACGATGTTTCCCCAGATATAGGCCATTTTTGTGTGATTGTGTGCACAATAAGTGTACTTCAGGAAACCGACACAGAATAAATGCCCAGCCGATTAGCAACAATGATGTGTTGGTGCAAGGACATTCTTTCCTGTCATAATTAGTAACTGTGGCAGTTTCATGTTTTGGATTAGAGAAATGAAGATTAAATGATTTCCCCAAATCAATAAAATATCTGAATAATAATAATACTAGTATTATTATAGTTATGGCTGCCATACACACATCCGGTTCGCTGAACAATTATCGCACACTGTCCACCAGAGGCACTATATTATTGACATGCTTAAGGTCGGGGTTAAATCAATTAAGAATAGAGTCATTTGAGGTAGCTGAGGATAGTCTGGTTTGTGATAATTATGATAATAATCAAACGATTCTTGATTGCAACACTTAACTCAATGCAACATTTTACCCTGCTCCAGTTTTCAGCCCGTTAAGAATGGTGCCTGTGGGGAAATGAGGTTTGTCTTGATCTTCACGACCTACATTTGAAATCTGACCAGGGATTGATAATTTGTGATCCCTCTCCATTTCCTTGGTGTGCTACCCAAAGCGCTAGTGACAGGTCTTTTTAAACTTATACTTTCACTACTGAAATGTCATTTCAATACTGAATGGCACGGAACTCCTAGTGTATACTTTGGCTAATGTTGCGGGATTATTCTAGTCAGTGACAGTTCTTAGACGGTAACTTAAATTACGGTCACACACTGGTCAACCTCCCTCTGCCCCCTTGTCAATTTGAAATTTAATCCCCAAGATCAGACTGGAAAGTGAGCCAAGATTGGTAGAGAGAGGACTAATACATAATCAATTCCTGATGAGAAATTTAAACAAAATGCAGCCAAACGGAGTAGCCGGCATGAATACGTTGTATTTGGGCTCCAAACCCGAATTCTACCAGGCACGTTATCACCATTTTATTTGTTTTTGAAATATACGTTATGTTTAGATTAGGAGACAAAAACTTACATGAGCATCCTAATACCTCAGTCACATTAGCGCCGACTTCAGAAAAAATGCCCGGCCGATGGGTATTTTTCCCAAAATAGGCCGTCAGTTCAGATTCCCGTGCGGGCACCGAGAGATCATCGGCCACAATTGGGTATTATCTTTAAGACGTCGTACTTTAATTCTTATGTTCTGACTTTCATATTGCTCAAATAAGATCTCAACATGAAGACCTTTGTTTTTTGTATAAAGTAATTATTTTTTTATACTTTATGCAAATACAAAAAATATTTCAATTCTATATTGTCTGATGTGCATATTGCTCAGATAAAACTTCAAATTGAAGATTTCATCTTCAGCATGAAAAACAAGTATTTGTCCCAACAGGGAAGTGAACCCCAGACCTTTAGCATGGGAGACAGATGTCTTACCCACTGTGCCATGTTGAAAAGTATGTTTTGACCTTCTCACTGGTAAATCACACAAATAGTCAACATCTTTGTCAGTCATCTTTATAAGTTGTTTTTTTATAAAGGGAGATATTTAGTAATTTCACACAGCAGTCTAAGTTAGATTTATAGACTAAACTTTTCCAAAAATATGTTTGTCTAAGATGATGTCAAAGGTATTGCAAATAGATCCAGTAGATATCTATAACGCTTGTCTCATTTGAATCTATGACACAATTTTTAGTTGAATCTCTGTAGGTATGTATATAAGGTTAGCATGTAATAATTTACATGGAATATGAGATTTGTCATATAATGCCCAGACACATTTTATATATTTAACTTGAACTCATGACACAGAAAACTGTAATAAGCCAAAGGAAGTCAGTGACTGAAGTCGTGCGTATTTTTCTGGAGAAGTCATATGGAAAGTAGTCCGGTAGGATGTGAGTTTCATGGGGAGCTAATGTGTTGATATGTACTCAATGACTTCACTCATAATAGAAATCAAGATGGCTAAATGCTGGTTGAGAATGTGCTTGATGTTCACATCATGATGCCTGTACAAAAATATAGCAAAAAATGAACGTCACGTCAGGTCACGTCACTTCACAAATTAAACAACTCAATTGCGTCGGTTTTGTTTAATATGTGCTCAAGTGATTTTTTACCACCTATCTAGTATTTGGATTCTAGATGCTGACCTCTGGTGTGGAACAAAAAACATGCAATGTCATCTCTGCAAATGAGTTTAAGCTCTGAACTTGTATTCAGATTTTTGATGCAATACAGAAATATGGAAGGTCTTGAAAGAACTTAAACTTAAGTTTGTCTTTTTTAATGAGAAAGATCCT
Source organism: Amphiduros pacificus (assembly GCA_949316495.1). Classification (NCBI taxonomy): domain Eukaryota; kingdom Metazoa; phylum Annelida; class Polychaeta; order Phyllodocida; family Hesionidae; genus Amphiduros; species Amphiduros pacificus. The sequence continues at coordinate 43,487,938 of OX439002.1, read as the reverse complement.
ATGTTTACCTAAGTTGTATTTTATAATAATAGCAAACTATTATTTTTCAAGAATAACTAATTCAAATCAATATCTTCGTCGAATCAGGTTTTTAAGTCATGAACTGAAAGATGGTAATTTTACTTATATTACATTTATCGACTTCCGAATGTCAGCCTTTTATCTTCATGCGCATGCGCACGTGTCTTTGCAATATCATTGTGAGAGTAAACAATGGTATGAAATAAATGACAGAAATTAAGGTAATAAGCGAGAAAATGTAAGGAAAATATCTTGATTTTTACTCCATATATTATTTGTTGAACTTTTTGTAAATTGTATCATTCTATAATTACAGGTTGACTATCAATCACTCATCATTAAAATATACATTTATCATTGATCAAGTTATATACATCCTACAAACATATTCCATCAAAAGTTCGAATATACTTTGAAACATTTTATAAACACCATAAGAGGCTATGAAGCTCAAGTAGTAATACTTTTACTTATAATAATACTCTAGTGGTAGTAAGTTATACCTTCACTGATAATAATACTTTAACTGTTTGTAATACCTGTACTGACAGTAATACTATCACTGGTAGTAATACAATTACTGGTTGTAATACCTGTACTGACAGTAATACCATCACTGGTAGTAATACAATTACTGTTTGTAATACCTGTACTGACAGTAATACCATCACTGGTAGTAATACAATTACTGGTTGTAATACCATTAGTGGTTGTAATACCTTTAGTGGTAGTAATATAATTACCGGTAGTAATACCTTTACTGGTAGTAATACCTGTACTGGTAGTAATACCTTTACTGGTAGCAATACTCATATTAGTAGTAGTACCTTTACTGGTAGTAATACCTTTACTGGTAGCAATACCTTTACTGGTAGTTATACCTGTACTGGTAGTAATACCTTTACTGGCAGTATTACCTTTACTGATAGTAATACCATTACTGGCAGTATTACCATTACTGGTAGTAGTAATACCTTTACTGGTAGCAATACTCATATTAGTAGTAGTACCTTTACTGGTAGCAATACCTTTACTGGTAGCAATACCTTTACTGGTAGTAATACCTGTACTGGTAGTAATACCTTTACTGGTAGTATTACCTTTACTGATAGTAATACCATTACTGGCAGTATTACCATTACTGGTAGTAATACCTTTACTGGTAGCAATACTCATATTAGTAGTAGTACTTTTACTGGTAGTAATACCTTTACTCGTAGCAATACCTTTACTGGTAGTAATACCTTTACTCGTAGCAATACCTTTACTGGTAGTAATACCTGTACTGGTAGTAATACCTGTACTGGTAGTAATACCTTTACTGGTAGTATTACCTTTACTGATAGTATTATCATTACTGGTAGTAATACTTTTATCGGTAGCAATACGACTTCCTTTATGTAACAACTGTACAAAACAGTACACTAGAATATGCAGCAGCCATCTGGTCACTGGTGTTTGTTTACATCCTGTGTGAATGTGTGGCTCATTAGCACCAAGTAGAAATAAACCCCTCCCACATGCATACATTACCACCCATTGCTCTTCCAACAGGATATATGTCATTGTACAATTTTCACCCTCAATTCAATCACAATTGTAAATACTCTCGATATTGAGACCATTAAATATTTAAAACCTATGGACATTATCACACTGATCAGTTAGATGGCAATGTCAGCACTTTGTTCATTAAAGCATAGAATAATCAACAAAATAATTTCTTATTATATGCCTGCAGTCTTCGAACGAGTTAGTGACTCTGATAGGGTGTCTAGAACAAGCAGACAAGATCACTTACTATTACACAGCTGGTATTCATCACAAAGCAAATCAGAGGTAATTAAATTCATTCTAATAGATAAATTATTTACCATCTCTATATTATGACAGATCCTCTGTGCACGCATTTGATCTATATTAGGTTGGTGATAAATATGTGACGTCCAATATAACATGTTTCCTGATCAGGTTAGCACATTTATCGATAAAAACATCACGTCATATAAATGTTCAATCTGTGTATATTGAGGTAAATGTCCTTATGATGTTTTTTTTTTCATCCATGTCATTATTAACACCTTTATAAAAGTCATATTTCCAACGGCATTGGTATAGTACTTACTCCTTTTAGAAGACAAGGAGACTTAATGGAGCTGTCTGAGATGAGAACATGGCCTCAAGCTTACGCATGACCTTTTCCGATAAGTTCACATCGTCTTCACAAACACATCATTATAATATCTCTCATTGGTACAATAGCCAAGACAGAGCCGTAGGTTGAACCGAACCACCGCTATGGCGAGCCGTTTACACCATTGTCACAGATATCTGAGAGCCTGAGAGTTGTGAAGTGTCTTCCCCATCTAGAGATGGACACACTACTGATGATCCATAGTTGAAGTGTTGCTCTATGCCATCCGGGTCCTCCTCTATGGAGCTGGGAGAGGTGTATTGTATCTTGGTGCTGAGAGACACTGGGGGACCTGCCCTGTTCTTCACACTCATTGATCTTAGTGTTTTCGGAGGTCCTTGTGAGGTCAGAGGTCCACCAGTGCCACTCTTGGACTGTGCTGGCAGGTAGTCTGACATAGTAGGCTCCACCTAATCCATCAAATAAATAGCAATATAATAAATAACGATAAAAAAGAGAAATAACATCGTTATATCGGAGATTTATCGGTAATGTGTTTCTGGCTTAAATGGATTCCAAAACATTTAATTTCATACAGGGTTTAATTTGTGAGTTATAATGTAAATCGGAATTAACTTTGATCCGTCATTACAATTTCTGTAATCATTGTTATTTTATGTTTTCCCAAAGCATCATAAATATCATAATAAATGAAGAGCATATCTCTTACTCTATTCTGAGAAATAACTATAACATAGAATATGAGCATAAACACACCACTTCTCTGTCTGCTCCATATATGAATATGATGATGGATCCGAATAACAACCCTGTTGATCCAATTATAGACAAGGCCAAGCCAGATCTGGAAATAATTGACCACAACACTATTGAGCTGCTGCTCTCCTTATTCTATCTCCACTGTGAGAAATATACGCATTATCTGATATTTAATAAGCTTCATAATGTTAACATTGAAGGTAATCAAGTTTGATATTGATCAAATAAACATAGAAAGGATATTCCTACAAATACTTGCAATCACACATTATATATTCATTTTTCCGAGAGATCATATTGATTTAGTTTAATGATATGGGTACCTTCTAACTTCGGTTGGTCGCCCACTCTTGTAGCCTTCTATCATCAACGCCAGAGATGATCCAAAGAAAACCAAGCCAGTGAAGAAGAAAATATATCCAATATGTTTCCATACAAAGGCCTTAATTTTCATATAAAATGGCACTGGTTTTGTGGAATTTGTATCCATTTTTAGCTGGAAAAGAATTATATATATATACAGTGTGTAATAGGATACAGGAATGTGGAATAGGACCTGGTTATTGAGTAAATAATGTAGTTGCATATATATATATATATATATATATTTGTGAAAAATCTATTTCTGGCTTTTGTGGTTTATCAAATTATTCGGCTTGTTCTATTATATTTGCATTTTTCACCCACTCCCCCTTCAAGAATGACACCAAATATTCAGGGTCTCTTTGAATATTAACTCTAATATAAAACTTCCCCTTAACAGCATATGAGATCAATCGTCCCATATAACATGAATAACAAAACAAATAATAGGAAATCATAACTGACCTGCTTATATGGCCTTGTCAACGTGATTATGAGATTATGCCATCAGGATCTTGTTCAGGATTTCTTAATTCACTATCTATATTCCACTTGCTGCCATCATTTGCAAGTTATTTAGTCCAGTTATCTTCTTTGGTAATATCACATTACAGTGATGTCCCCTTTGAAACAGATGCACCCTCACTGTGTCAGCAACGTACCCAGATATGTGAGTATGTTTAAGAAGTGTCTGACAGAAGTAGGTCAGGTCTGTTAGTGGTTATCAGGCTTGTATCACTCCTGGTCAAAGAGCGCTCTGATAAGATGCTGGTATTGCTATCGACTCCGGTATAGCTAGCGTTGCGTCACTGTTTGGTTTGACATAATCTCTAACATACTGCAACTATTTTTATAGATATCTCTCCAAAATCTGTTGCTTAAACACGATGTCACAGTATTCATCTTGGTATTACCATATCATTAACGTCTCAATTTGATGATTTCTCTGTCATCATACTCATGATAATAATATGCCAACTATGCAATGCTTATCAGATGAATAATGCAAACTTATTAAACAGGAGTGCCGCGGTCAATAGGAATACATGTAATCTCTATGATAACCCAATATATAGAATAAAGCAAATTAATCATAAAAATGAAATCATTAACACGAAAATAGCAATGTGGACTGATTCTCCCGATGGCGGATTCCCAATTCTCAAGCTTGAATAAATATAAATATTGAAGCTGATATCATAGACACGAAAATAGCAATATGGAATGATTCTCCCGATGGCGTATTCCCAATTCTTAAGTTTTGATAAATAGGGATATGATAAGTTGATTTGGATTCATGGAATGCAGGACATAATATTTAAAAAAAGAGTAATCTTTTATTTACATGTACTTGTCTCTCCTTCCATATGCTATGAATGTTAGACAAAAGTGATTTAGTCCTAGACTATGCAGTCCATTATATAATAGGACTATCAAGGACATCTCGTTGCAATGGGTTTGTGCAGCGGGCGAATAATGTCACTATTATGGAGGGTTTGCTCTGATTGGTTGACATAAATATAGAACAGGGAAACCCTAAACAACAACTGCAAGTTCCAGTGACGTGTGACCGGAATTCCGGGCAAAGGCATACGGGCACCTGCGAGCTGGTTTACTGTCCATATATATGGACATGTTATTACTGTCTAGATTTAGTCCTGAGAGTCCATGGTTTACTGAGCCAATTAGTCAAATGATAAGCAGACGCTCCGAGCCGACGACCCATTTATGTATCACGTGATCTGACCCACTTTTCTCCAAACAATATGGCGGAGGTTCTTACAAGCCAAGGGAAATGCATCACTACTTTACCAGAGAATATCCTGCTGGAGATATTCACACATTTGTCAGTGAAAGATTTATGTACGATTGGGAGGTAAGAAAAAGATGTTTCTAAATCCGAAGCCCACTAACCTTTATTTTGCGAGAGAGTCAACATTAAGCAACATATCTAAACAAATGCAACTGTTTACTGCATTTGACAGTGTTTAGACCCCGCTACAAGTTGATGATAAAGCTTTGCTGCGGTAAATGTGAGGTTCGCTGCCCTAACTGACTGGGTTTTTTTAAATAATTTGGATTAGGTGATTTAAAATTTGTTCATCAGCTTAAGAAATTGAATTTCTTAAACTGATATTATAGTAAAATAATGTTTTGCCTCGCATCTCTGGTAAGATATATACAAATTGGAAACTAAGAAAGAATCACAATTGCAGAGTTTGTAGAGTATGGCGCAGAATTATTGCAGACAACACATTGTGGCGTCATGTTGACCTTCGACCTTATCGGCTTAATCTGCAACGGATGTGGAAAGTAATGCGAACTCACTTCTCTGACATCCTCCTGTCTCTGCGCATGGCAGGCTACCTTGATCCAAGTAAGAATCAAACCATGGTCAAGTCAAGGTCAATAACTGAATCAGGTCCACAATAATGTTTAGAGTATTAAAACATATTATGACAGATCTTAGTTGGGCATTTGCTTGCTTCAAGATGATATGTATAAAATTAAACATTTTCAAAATGTGTGTGAAGTTAATAAAGAAAGAAAAATATTATTGCCTGTCGCATAGATATTCTGAAATGATAAGCAGGATGTTCATAATTTGAAAATATAAATCTTTTTATGTGTTCCTTTAAAAATGTATATTTTTTAGAGTGTGGTAGTTTGTCTAAAAGATCTTAATGACTTGTATAGTAAGCTCAATGATATATATCTTGTCACTGAAACTGGACCAAAAAAACATCACATCGTCTTGTTAATGAGATAATATATTTTCCATTAAAGAAAAGAAGCAAATGTCACCTTAAATATATAATATTATTGCATAATATTACATACGTTTCTTGATTTTGGTATATTTTTCAGATGCTGCAAATTGGAAAAGGAATAGTTTATCAGAGGCAATGTTAAAGGACCTCCAGGACAGATGCCCTAATATGAAGACACTGGAATTGATCAAAACAAATATGTCTAATGTCTCTATGGACAACCTGCCCCTTAATCTAACATCTCTTACTGTAACATTCTCCATGATACCTCCAAGATGGTTCCGCAATATTTCAAAACTGAAACATTTAGAAACTCTTGATTTGAGCTTTAGTTCTAAAACATCAAATACAGATTTAAGAGACATCAGTACAAAGGAAGATTTGAAGATTTTAAAACTTGATGGATGTTACAGAATAAGCGAAGATGGTCTTAAAACAATAGCAGAAAAATTGAAAGGCTTGGAAGTTTTGGAGATTTCAGAGACTAGATGTACTGACATGGCATTTCATGTAATGTGCCGTAATATGAATGGTTTGAAACGATTGAATCTGAGTAGGTGCAAGGGTGTGACTGGAGGTGGATTGGCTTGCATAGGAAGTGGACTGCAAGAACTCAAGTGGCTTGATGTCTCAGGATGTGCTAATGTAAATGATCAAACTTTACCACACTTACAAAAACTGACAAACCTCGAGGTGCTGAATTTGGATAACACTCAAGTCACACAGAAAGGTATAGACAAGCTAGCTAAAGCCTTACCAAAGTGTAAAATGGTCTGGGATCAAGCTGCACTTAGTGGTGTGTAATTCTAAGAAAACCATTTGATTTTAATTGTAATATTTTAATTTGTAGTGATTTTACAGTAAAGAATTGATACTAAAGAGCATGAGAATGTTTGGATAGGATGAGGATACATTTCCCATTTTAAGAATTATATCAATATGATAAAAAATAAATATAAATGCAAAAGAGATTGTTGTATTCTTCTTCTGGTACTTGGCAGATTCTCCCTTATATTATAGACACCCAATCACATATGATTTAGTTTCTCTAAGACATTTTGTCTAGCATGTGATTATTGTAAAGGAGCTCACTGGCTGCCTGTTTGAAGTCACCGAGGTTACATGAACTTTTGATGGGTAAACATCTGCTGCACGTGGAGGCCAACGGCTGGACACTGGAGAAGACACTGTAGTACATATGGTTACATAACATTCTGGCCCTGTTAGAACTTTCATGGATCTTGACTGGAGGCTTTCGATTACATGCATGTATTATCTGGCGATGACTTCTCTGGCTGGAATAACTTACCGTCGGTCAGCCTCTGAATAAAACTTCCATAATAAAACTTCCATTTTCCCATTGTTTGAATATTCTCCATTGGCATGTTGCGGAGGACCTTGGTTTGCAAGATGTGCATTCTGACATCAGGGTTTACTTGAAGGCCATGAAGGAATATGCGGTGAGTCTGCTATGCCAAGGTTGATGCCTCCGTCTGTTATGTGGTTTGGCAGTTTCAAAGATTGGTAACCTGTGGGGGAAAAGTGGCATTGAGTGAGGCAAAGATTGACTTGATTTGGTGGATTCGATACCTGTGATAGTTGCCCAAATGTCCCCGTACAGATTGAATACAGCTTATACAGTTTGGTGGACAACACATGTCCTTGTGGGGCTTGCCAAAGTAGATGTGAACCTGTCAAAAGGAGAATAAAGCACCGATTCCTTCTTGTGCAAACATAATATTTCAGATCAGATCTAATTATTTGTCATTCTCCTGGTATATTTTTGTCTTTACAGCTTCCATAGATTGGATTTAATCATCTACTATTTGTATTTTTATGTAAAAAAATTCTTTGTATTGCACATTATTAACACACAATATCAGAGCAGAGATTTGCAGTGTATTTTTTATAAAGTTCTCAAACAAAACGTTCAATTTAGAAGCGTGTTAGAGATTTTCAATAGACTTCACTTCCCCTTGAGAAAAGTTTTTTGAATGGTTTTATTTGGCTAAAATCCGATACTTAAAATGTTAGATTTATCATAATTTTGACTTTATTATTTCTTAACTTTTAATATGTTTGTATATTGTCCTTGGCTGTTATTTCTGCGTGGATACCACCAATCAAACAAATAGGATAGCATAATAGGGCCCAAATAAACTACTCATTAAGAAATCTATTATTTATAAAACTAAACTTCCAGTAAATATGTGGAGCTCCAACGAGATATTTGGAGTTCTCTGAATATTCCATTTTGACTCTCTCTTGAGCATAACGTTCCCAAATAAGTGAAACACATGTCTTACTACACAGTCGTGCCACCTACAATGGCTTCAAATATTAGCCTAATCTAACCTCCACATTCGTCCACACTTGGGCCTAATCTATCCACCTCCACATTCGTCCACACTTGGGCCTAATCTATCCACCTCCACATTCGGCCTCATCCATCCACCTCCACATTCATCCACACTTTGGCCTAACCTATCAACCTCCACATTCATCCACACTTGAGCCTAACCTATCCTCCTCCACATTCGTCCACACTTGGGCCTAATCTATCCACCTCCACATTCATCCACATTTGGGCCTAATCTATCCACCTCCACATTCATTTAAATATTAGCTTAATCCATTCACTTATCCATTCATCCATGCATGGGCCTAATCTATCTACCTTTCTATTCATCCACGCGAGGGCCTAATATATCTACCTTTCTATTCATCCACGCATGGGACTTATATGTCTACCTACCTATTCATCTACGCATGGGCCTAATATGTCTGCCTAACTATTCAGCCATGCATGGGCCTAATCGCTCGACCTTCCTATTCATCCACGTATGGGCCTAATCTGTCTTCCTACCCATTCATCCACGTATTATTCCAGTATTTTCGGCCAAACATTGGTTGTGAAAATCCCATATCTTTCTACATATTGAGTGTAATGGAGATGAATACGATGAGACAATGTTGTGGGAGGCCAGTTATTATTATTTACCACATATAAACCAAGCAATATTTGTTTGCGTCTGCAAAGTGTTGATGTGGGTTAGTAATGGGATACCTTGAATGAATGTAACCCAGTGGGAGTAGTGCATGTTAAATTCATAGAGTTTTTGCCATCCAATTTTGAGGAGAAAAATTAATAAGCTTGCTGTTGCAATTACACGTGAGGGACGTTCTTTGCAATGGGAGATTAACAGCGGGGTGAGTAAATTACTATGTGTGGAACAGTTCACGGCATCATTATGTCAGCTTAAGTACAGTACACATTATAACACACTCCAACATACCAGTAATGTTAAAGATGAGAAGTCTTATATTGTGTTTACGTAAGATCAGTCACAATCTTGTTAACAAATTGGATGGTATTTGATGTCAAGACCATACTTCCGTAAGCTAAAAATGAAAGTATGTCAGTTTAACCATCCACGAATAAAAAAAGTGATCTTTGTTCCATTTAAACTATTAGCACCTTTCTTCCACAACATGTCAAAGCTCTTTAGAGCTCATCTCATAAAGAGGGTCTTAATAGCTGTAATAGCAATAAGAAGCATGCTGAGATGTGTTTCTCAGTGAAGTCCTGGGACCGATCGCTGTTGCAAAGCATGTCTCTGTTTTGCAACCCGATGCTTTGCAATTAATCATGTTTTCAAAAGATGTGAAAAATAACAGATTAAGTACAGTAGGTATGGAGAGGCACATCCACAATAGGGATGTTACTGCTCGAGACGCAAACTGCTTTCAATGACGTAGACAGCCTGCTGACCCAGTCCCAAGTCAAGGGAGTATGTTACCTTAATTACCCCTTGGGGCTTTAATCTGGGATACTCGCTCAGCTGACCATCACTGTGTATAAATATACTAAAGATAGTATGAATAAAAGGTTAACACTAATTTACAACACAAAAATTACTTTTTTTAATATTCTTTCAACTACAGATATTCTTAAATCCCAGGCTTGAATTCCACTGATTATTGAGGCGATATGTAATGTATATGTCCCAATCTTCAAAAAATAATCTGTAATTAATTTACATTGATTGTCAATATGAGATGATTGTTTTTGAAGGAAAAGGTGTAAAATGACCCGGAAGACATGTGAAGGTGAATACAAGGATATATGAAACCAATAATATAATTAATACACGACCACTCCTAATCAACTTCCTAAATCCATAATAAAAAAAGGTGGGAAAATTCATATTAACATTTCAGTTGTAATTTAACCCTCCTTGCATTCTAATGCTCATCAAATTCTAATGTGTAATGATCTCCTAGATTTATACCGACTCGGGGATTGTTCAATTGTTTGTAATCAGAATATAAACTTCAGGATTGTAGACATCATTAGTGAGAAAATAGTGAAACAACTCAGTTTGAATTAATTGAATTTATATATTCTGTATATGCATCATATTTATATATATTTATGAAATATAGTAAAATATATTACAACCACGTGAACCACATTGATAAAGCATGATACAATCACAACATATAACATATGTCCATTATAAACAACTGCACACGTACGCTGTGCATACATATTTCATATGATTTAATTATACATGATCTTTAAAACATCCACCTCCTTTACCTGGCGTATAAAAATGACTCGAGTATTAAAAATCGTACAACGGTGGGTGTACTCTATGTTTTGTGTCTCATTAACAAAATGTTCTGTCCTCAGTGATACGATGAAAACGTACTGCTCTATGGACAAACAGGTGAGTTTATGGTATTGCTAACATTTCCTCATACACATAAAAGATATCATTGTGTATTATCTCAGACAAAGTAGTTAACACCTAAACCTGCATTGTGACACTGTAATTGGACGGCCTTGTCATAACATGACTTTTGGAAAGGAAATTATTGGAAAATTGACTGACTGATCATAATTTACCACTTGTCACAGTAACAATATATCTATCTAAAGTTACTGACATCTAAATCCTTAATCCAGATGTTCAGTATTTGATAAGGTTTAGAGATGAACTGATCAGACCCATCTGACTAAAAATACTGTTCAGCAATGACATCAAGTAATTTTTGTTTAATTGACACTACATGGTAGATTTAACCTCCCACTCATCGGCTTCTGCCCTTTATTCAGTATATCTTATGTTATCACCTGTGGAAAATAACGAAGGCAGCAAGAGATGATCAGGGTCACCTCCACACCCACGTCCCTGATGCTGGTAAAAAGGCATCACATCATCTTAATTACATTCTGACCTTGGATTACAAAGATGTTTGTAGAAGCCGGTGCCGAACTCAATATCATCAATCCTTTCTTATATTTCACAATACGGTTTGAACAATGGTTATTCCATAAGTATTTTCTATTTTCAGACACCCACCAGAAATGACATTTAAGGCAGAGTTCGTAGTTTTGAACTGATTAATTGACATATTCACTCTTCCTGGACAGTTTCCAAGCACTCACATGGAAATTATGCGATGTGGAACGATCCTACTGAAATGAATGAATGACAACAGCTTGTTATGACGACCTTCAATTACATCTACTGATAGTTGTCCACCTTAAACCTGTACATATTAAGGTTTTGTAATAGATGTTCATAAACAACCTGGAACCCCTAAACATATAATGTAACTAATGTTACACAGTAACTAAGAGTCATATATAAGGAAGAGTTTAACATTAGCGGACACGCCAAACTAAGCAGCTTGTGGGCGAACACCATTACAATTCAATATTGGTTCAGTTTTCACTGTATAACTTTATGAAAAGCATTCCATATTGTACCCTAGCCTGCCATTGTAATCTATTTATGCCGTACCGCTGAACAACATCAAACTTGTATCAAAATATATCTTGCATGGAAAAAAGTTAACCACTATTCTCAAGAGATAGGGTATAAGATATGAAGCTGTGAATAACCTGGATCACTATGTATTTCTATTACTGTGATCCATATATCACAAAGTGTGACAAGATGGAAATGCGAATTATCGCTTAGTACAGCTCCTAAGCAGTAACAACTCGATGTTTTATTCTGGTTGGTTCATCAATTATTTCTCATTTAATGAGATCTTCAAGTATTACACTACATAAGAAATCTAATTACGTATATACAGATCAATGTGAACACACCTACATATACATTATAATTAAGAATATATGTCCTTATTTACAAGTTTACAAATATTTATGATACTAATGACCAGATAACTGAACATTGAGTTCATAGAGGCAGTCCGTGAAGCATTTTTGGTTACAGTGTCTTGGTCGGCTTGATGATGTCAGCATAATAAATAAAAAATGACAGAAATGATTGTCTTGATGATGTCTATTTGAGCGTTCCCAATAATGTCATCAAATTTCATCATAAATAAATATTGGTGATGTCATCAAGTCAATGATAAACGAATCACAGTTTATTGAGGCGTTTGGGCGGCCTCTCTGTAGCTGTGCCACCTGTGTCGCTCTCTCTTCTCTATGGACGCGGCAAAGCAGCATTTGTGGAACTCCTCAGAGTGGCGTGCCACGCACCTTTCAAATGTTCTCATGATGCTGAGGCCCCAGTTGGGAATGCGGTTGGGTCCGTGGAAGAGCATCTTGGCGTTGTGGGCACGGTTGTGGTTGCGCAGAGTCAGGCGGGCGGCGTAGAAGCCGGCGTGACAGTGGAAACCTTTGTCTCCCGCCAACTTACCCAGCATGCAGCACGACCAGTGCTCACGTGGTACCTCTGAAATAAACAAAATCAGTAAATTAATATAATTCTGCACTTTAACTTTGTAAAAGTTCTTGACGAGTTTATGTATGTGGGTGAGCTCAGTGGGTAGAATACGCACTAATGCTGCAAACTGCGTGGTCGGAAACTTTATCCTTGTTTTATACTTTGTTTAAATATTAAAAATATCATATAATAAACAGCTGACTACATAAGAAACAAATACAATTGAATAAACATGTTTTGTCTTTTTGATTTGGAGCATTTATAAATGTGTGGTTGGCAATTTTGATTTTTGTTTCTTTTATATTTTTTTTAAATACCAATAGCTGACTACATGGTTGAATTAACCTTTTTTGTCTCCTGGATGTGGATCATTTATAAATGTGAGCACAGCTGAATAAGGAATGGGGAAATAAAAAGGAAGCGCCTGTGCAAACATCTGATCCTCATGTTTATACCACACACCCAGTCCCTGCAGACAGGGGATGTGCTATCCAAAACAAAGTATATTCTAACACAAAACCATCATCTCACATTGTTCATAAGATTCCCCACCCGTTGAGACAATGTACAAAAGAGGCTGTTTTCCTAACAACGTGTTCTTTTTATCTGTAATGACACACGAGTCAGTGACATATGCGATCAAAGTATCATCAAATATGCCGATCTTTTTGAAAATTCCTGGTATGTGTTTAAACTTTATAAAATACTAACCTCTGAAATATCCCAGGATATCCAGGTCGCTGACAACTGGTTCGGACCTGCCGGTGTCAACGATCTGTTTTTCGGCTTCCTCGGTAGATGTGTCTTCCTCATCTGAGGTGAGATCGGTCTCCTCGCCACTGCCTTCAATCAGGTCCTCATCGTCAGTGATCTGTGAGAAAAAACAAATAAAATTACAGTGCCTGTCAGACGGCGTTAATAAACAAACACTATCTAGAACTTCTCAGTCGACTGTTATTATCAATCATACTGTAAAACCTATCAGCCAACTGCCATCATCAAGGATAATGTAGAACCTATCAGCCAACTGCCATCATCAAGGATACTGTAGAACCTCTCAGACAACTGTCACTATCAAGGATACTGTAGAACCTATCAGACAACTGTCATCATCAAGGATACTGTAGAAGAACCTGTCAGACAACTGTCATTATCAATCATAATGTAAAACCTATCAGACAACTGTCACTATCAAGGATACTGTAGAACCTCTCAGACAACTGTCATTATCAATCATAATGTAGAACCTATCAGACAACTGTCATTATCAATCATAATGTAGAACCTCTCAGACAACTGTCACTATCAAGGATACTGTAGAACCTGTCAGAAAACTGTCATTATCAATCATAATGTAGAACCTGTCAGACAAGTGTCATTATCAAGGATACTGTAGAACCTGTCAGACAAGTGTCATTATCAAGGATACTGTAGAACCTCTTAGACAAGTGTCATTATCATGGATACTGTAGAACCTCTTAGACAAGTGTCATTATCAAGGATACTGTAGAACCTGTCAGACAAGTGTCATTATCAAGGATACTGTAGAACCTCTTAGACAAGTGTCATTATCATGGATACTGTAGAACCTCTTAGACAAGTGTCATTATCAAGGATACTGTAGAACCTGTCAGACAAGTGTCATTATCAAGGATACTGTAGAACCTCTTAGACAAGTGTCATTATCAAGGATACTGTAGAACCTGTCAGACAAGTGTCATTATCAAGGATACTGTAGAACCTCTTAGACAAGTGTCATTATCATGGATACTATAGAACCTCTTAGACAAGTGTCATTATCATACTACAGTATCTGTCATTACCCCTCATATCCTAGTACCGGTCATATATTTGTCATTACCTATTACACCGCAGTGTCTGTCAAATTACTTGAATATCAACAAACATATTGTAGAATCTATTGTACGTCGCACTGAAGTACATTTTAATCATTGCTGTAATTGCCTTTAACATCAAATCAAAACACTTTTCTGCCATTAATATATATAGCCAAGTATTGTCATTTACCGTCAAACTTCGGTACCTGAAATTACTGTCATAAATTGTCATTTACTATTGGAGTGTCTTATTGGATCTGATTCGAATATTTCACATGGAGATTATAATGTTATGACATTGACTGAGAACTGACCTCTTCTTGGACTCTTCCCCTGATGATGTGCACCAGAGGGGCCGGGGTGTCCAGCCACGTGCCCTCCTCGTCAGCTTCCTTGTTGCGGTTCACCTGCTCAGCAGCAATCTCCTGCTCAGCCTCCTCTTGCTCTTCCCTCGCCATTTGTCTCTGCAGCTCCCTCTGGCGGTGGCGAATCTCCCTATTGAGGTCCCGTTCCCTCTCCTGCTGTTCGAGGTCTAACTGTTCCCGGGTGCGGGAGGTTTGTTGTTGGTGATGCCGGGAGTGGTGGGACTTGTGGCCGCCGCCGCCGCGGTGGGCTGGCTGGGTCTGCTCTCTGCTATCCTCCACCTTCACCACCTGATTATAGCCTTTATCTGATGATGTTATACTCATCAGGTAGTCTGCAATGACAACAATTAATGGACTCATATTAGATCGAAGTTGCAGCATTTGAACGCTTGTGGAAGGCTGAGATTATAATTTGTACTCAAAGAAACCAATGCCAAATATAAAACCGATTGGGCTGGTTGAGGATGTCTACAGGTCGACCCAGATTATCATACATCAGAACCTAGGGTCTGCCTATTATCAATTAGGTGTATTTTCTAAAAGTTGGGTATCTTTGAGTTTTTCTATGGTTCTTCTCCGCTTCCTGTTTATCTGAGGCTCGATGTTTATAAAAAAATACATTTACTTTTTTTGGTTAATAAGTTTGAGAATAGGTTTTTGTTAACAGATTAGAAGAGAGTGTACTAGAATGAGGAAGATATTACATAAATGGACCTCATTTCCATAATCTTTTGATCAGTGACTATCAAATTACCATTTTAATCAATGTATTTCATAATCTAGAAAATTCTATTTCAAGTATATTAGTATCATTTATTCAGGAATTTTAAATATATCTGAGACAATTATTCAATTCAGACATATCAATCCATAACTTGGACTATTTGTCGTATTATCAGATACTTCAGCTTTTCATGACGAATCTAAATTTAAAACAGAAGATATCACATGTGATCTCCAATTGTCATATTTGACATATCGTACCTGATAATAAATATATAACACAGATACTTCACGTCCATATAATCTTAATCCTCACGAATGTGGGACCTATCTAGTATAAACCTACTGATAAAGTTTGTCATTTATCATTTCAAGTAATATATCTGAAAAAAAAGAAAAAAAAACCCAAAGAAAGGTTAAGAATTTAGATGTTTTACAGAATATTTAACGAGAGGTATGCAGCACAGCAAGTAGTATATTTGGTGGCATGTGGCAGGAGTGGAATGGGGGGAGGCATGTGAGGTATTCTGAAGGTCATCATCTAGCAGCCCGGTACCACCTCCTGCACACCTGGGCTGGAGATGGGAAGTCAGCTGATCTCAGCCAAGCGTGATGCACCAGGCCGAGTGCATGTGTACTCGCCTCCCAGGTACATCACATACTTATGTACATCGCATGCCAGGCACATTACTTTTTAACCACGATAAGCTTTTTTATATTATCTAAGATCAGCTGTACATCTATGTGTTTTATTATGCCATTTCTTTTTAACACGTAGCTGTCCTTGTATTTCCTATCATATGTTAAGAACAATGAGAATACTTTGTTCATCAAGACTTTTCCTTATATTCCTTAGCTGAGCAAGGACACAGTACTGTGTATGACTTCAGATATAATAGAACACCGCACTTTGTTAGTTCCCATGTTCACGTATATTACAGACATTAACCGACTTCACCAGGGATGCAGCCTCGCCTGAGGCACCAGGACAACCACAGTCTATATATGGGCCTGCATCTACAGCTCGGCTTGAGCTCTTTACGTGATAATATAAGACCAGAGTTGTTCCGTTAAACAACAAATAATAGTGTTTAAAAAGAACCCTACCCAACTCATAGGACAATATCAACTTAAGTTATAAGGTATCAGATATTTGGTATTTCCGGTTTCATGGGTTATGACCATCTGCGTTTACTTGAAATAGGATAAAACTCTTACCCGTCTTCTATTCATATATATATATATATATATATATATATATATATATATATATATATATATATATATATATATATATATATATATATATATATATATATATATATATATATATATATATATATTTATATTTATATTATATATATATATATATATATATATATTATATATATATATATATATATATATATATATATATATAT
This sequence comes from Amphiduros pacificus, assembly GCA_949316495.1. Taxonomy (NCBI): domain Eukaryota; kingdom Metazoa; phylum Annelida; class Polychaeta; order Phyllodocida; family Hesionidae; genus Amphiduros; species Amphiduros pacificus. Next base: position 43,470,809 of record OX439002.1, on the reverse strand, counting down.
ATATATATATATATATATATATATATATATATATATATATATATATATATATATATATATATATATATATATATATATATATATATATATCGTCGCTTCGTGTGGTCTCCTCCCCATCAAGCAACCCCCATAAGGGCCTTATATAGGGTGAATTCTAGAATCTGCCTCCTGGTCAGACCATGCTTGGCCAAAGGGCTACAATTCTGTTATTTTGGCTTCATTTCCAGTGCCTTTTTGCCTCTCTTTCCTCTTTACCTATGCAAGCAAGCAACTCTTTGTCGATCTGATCTGTGTCAAGGTCAAGGTCGTCTGAAGGTCACCGTGTGACCCTTTAAGAAGGTAATTTGATATCGAAAGTGGCAATTTTTATCGAGTGATGCCTCATAGTGTCTAAATCTGGTGTTAACCCATTTTCGAAAATCAAGTCCATTAGGACCCTTTTTGCCTGGGGGCTGTCATATATATATATATATATATATATATATATATATACTTCGATTATCAAGTACTATCAGAATCTCTTCCATGGAGTTGTATTTCACAATCATTTTGAACTTTTAAACGATTTAAAAACTCATGATAATGGAAACGTGACATCTTTTAAGTATCTGGTGAATATAAGGTTCCAATTGAAATGAATAGCATTTGAACACACGAAATATCAGATGTCTGAACTCTATGTGTAGACATAGTAGTGAAAGCCACAGAACACGCCCAATTGTGGACACCAAGTGGCTTTAACATTGATTTTCTTCACAAATCTTATATTTACTCATATCATCCTTAAACCAAACATCAGTATCATGAATAACAGGTGCCATAGTTGTCCAAAATATATTTACCGAAAGTACAAACACACACACACACACACACACCTGGTGTTTACGGGAAAATGATAAAACACATGACTGACTTAACCACAAACCCGGAAAGACGCACAACCAAAAATGAGTTTTGAAAACATTTTAGCGGGTATCAATAAACATTCATTTTTAAAGCTTCAAATATTTGAAACTGAACTGTTTTACATGTCTTGTATCAAGCCTTCAATTTTTTGTTTTTCTTTTTGTCTCAATTTGGCTCATACACCCCAAAACACTGTGAAATAAAAGCAATTGACTTACCATCAAAGTACTCATATTTGGGACTCCTGGATCTGTTGGCGGTGCTGGCTGACACCCAGGCCACGAAGGCCAGCAAGAGGGACAGGCGAAGATGGCTCCTCATCGTGCTCGATGGCAGTTCCTGAAGACAATGGTCAAAGTAGATATAGTGAGCTTCAAATGTCCAAGCAACTTGGCGGCTGATGTGTGAGATATTGCCACAGATTATGGCAGCAACTTCTGTGAGTACTGGCTCTGGTGGAGAGAGTTACACAATAAGTTGAAGAGTTGAAGTTTGAATGACGGTTCACTGCTTTGGCATGCTAGAGTGTTAGGATCTGGCTTGGCACACGACTGCTGTGTCTCGGTGAACAGTGATGGCACGATGGTTGGCTGTGGATGAAAATCTGACAGTTGTTTCCTCAATATCTTTCAGATGCTGATTGAGTTTATGTTTTGTTCTGTGGCGATTCTTATACTGTTGTAGCTAGGGAGGCGTGGGTCAGCCCACTCAATGAAAGCTACTGTATGGGAGGCCCTAAAGGGGAACATTACAAGCACGCTCCACGATGGCTACTCCACAGTGACTAATCAAAACATCATGAATAATTACACTGTGCACCCAGTCATTGGTTGTTGCAATCACGAGATTTCACTTTCATTGTAAGCAGTGATGTCAATATTGACATACTTCACTCTCACACAATGTGACAGCACGTGGCTTACAACCGCTGACTGTCCCTGTCCCTATCAGGGCCCCATCTTCAGGGATGGCCTGTTTTTCGGTGGGCCAATCAGATGTGGTTCTTTGAAGTGGTGTTACTATCTGCCGAGATATTGATAGGGTAGTATTCCGCGGAGGGTCATGGGGAGAGCTGCAGACATTCGATATGTAATGGCACCAGTCCTTGTTACACACCAAAACTGACATGTGGTTAAAACATATATGGCCATTTTGATTATTATGATATGAAAACCAGAAACCATTGTGTTTTTATGTTTAGAAATAACACATTATCGTATTTCACAAAGATGTTTTACCATTGTTGTGATATCGTATATGGTCTGTCCCAGATTTCTTCCAGTTTTTTTACAGATATATAGATAAATATAGAAAAAAACTGTCAAGGGAGGAAATAATGATCGTCATTGCATGAGTTCTCTATCATAACTAAATGCTTCTTTCGGATTGCATACTTTTCGGACACCCAGTATACAGCCCAAAGTAGTATCATGCGCAATATATGAAGCTATATGTATAATACATGATGAATCCATTGTGCATTATCTAGAAAGTTCCCTATATGGCTCACATACCGGTATATATAATACCGTTGTTGTCAGATTCTATGACTCTCGAGATAAGTTTAGAAAACGATTTCTCTAATTCTATTTGTGTAAATAGCAAATCATCTCTTGTAAGAAATGTGACAAAGACGTCTGTTTTTATTTCAATGTCGATAATGGGAATTTTATTGAGTTAAGGCAAAAGTATACATTATATAATGATATCAATGTAAATGTTGTTAGTGAAAGACGGTATGGAAGTATTAATGATGACAATTTATGCAATGCTGTAACGGTGAAAGAATTCTATTTGATTTACGATGGAGTTTCTTTCTGTGATTTTTTTTATCAGATGATGATGTAAATGAAATGATTGAAGAAATTTGTGTCCAATAAAACCTGAGCTACTCTTTGTACTTTGTTTTTATTTTTCTCTCAAATATCAACCTGTCTGTAGATATGTATGTTATATGTGCCAATGTTTTAAACTTTGTGCGAATAAAGATGTTATAATAATTACACATGCTAAAGAACAATTCGAGATCAGATTGCCGATTTCCATTTCTATCACTGAATGCATATACTTATTACCTTACTGTGTGATTAAACCCCAAAAAGTGTGGATGCAAAATATATTTTTTTTACAAGTGGCCTTATTTGAGATCCTAAATGCATTGCCAATCAACATATGACTCATCTGTTATCCACTTTGTTTCCTATTTCACAAAGTGGGGTACCGGTGCGAGAGCATTTCAAGATTTATCAGATAACCCGGCGGCAGCTTTATTTGCGATAACTGCGTAAATTAAATATGGGATCCCTCCTTCAATAAAAAGGACAATAAGGACCATATTCAGCGTAAAGGTCATCAGTGGTGTCACGCAAATTAAAAGGTATTTGCCGCGGTGCCAGAAATAACAAGATTTCCTCCCGGCTCAGAAATATACACATTTCGCAGAAATTAGACTAACTTCCACGGAAAAAACACTTAGGCTTCTGAAAATATATATTGTCTGTGCCTTTTATTTGGCACTGGAAGGGAAACTGGTCGACTGAACGCTGGCATCCATGCAGCTGTGGTCAGTTATGATTCGCTTGAATCAATTATTGACTTGTGATATTTTTTTCAATGGATCTTAGTTATCTAATAGGTATATGACAGATATCACAACCACCAAAACTCTTTTTCTGTTTTTTAAATATGAAAGGCCATGAGAAAACTGATTGAACATTTGCAATGGGGCCATAGACTTGGGCTAAATGACCACCGTGACCAAAATTTGTTCAGCTGATTGAATACCATGATAGATTCCTGGAACCTGAAGGTCCTGTGTATCCTTCAATAAGGAGTAACCCCAAAATTTAATAGCCCTGAAATATTTAATTGAAATGCATTAACTGATATATTAAATGATTAAAAAATAATCGCAATTGTAAGACGTATTATCATGTATAAGTGAGAACTTTATTACATAAATACTGTTAAACATATATAAATGATACAAGTGGATTCGTACAGAATACAAATCGTATATCTTAATAATGTTCAATCTAAAGTAACAACAGGCAATATAATTATTTATATATAAAATACAATAGAATGAATCTATTTCATAATATTTCTTAAATTTAGGTCATGTTAGATTCTGGTTTTCGATGGCAGTTTCTTTCACATATTTCCCTTAAACAGTTTTACAATGTCATGTATCCAGGCTCAGATATTTGACATATCTTTAAATGATGACTAGAACAAAAACAGAAAATAGTTAATACCTTACTTATTTATTTGTATTTGGAATTCGTTTGAAAAATCGTTAACATGATATAATTTGAAATATAACTCAAGTAAATTTGTTTTTACATATAAAAACAATAAGACTTTTAAAGTCAGTTTTTGTTTGTTTTCTGTGATAATGATTAAATGTTATTGTTACAATATTAACTCACATTGGGAAACCTTATGCTCCAAGATGAAATTTTGTGCTTGACCAATGTCAGCAACACTTGTCCATGACTCTCCAAATCTTTCATCTCGTGCTGATCAAATATCAGGATGTTAACCACAATCCAATCTCTCAGTGCAAGGTTATAATGACTCAATCAAATAATTTACAAAACCCGTTTTGTCCATCATGCATATTTTCCACATAAAAAAATTCATCAATCTCATTGGTTAATTTTCTGTCGAAGATACCAAATAAAGTAATTGAATCGAGTAGGTTTTTTTTCCTTCATTTTCAAAGAATATCGTCATCTGTGAGCTATGTAGCTTTGACCTATGTATTGAGACAATAATGTCTATTATTGCCTTCAAAACAAAGCCATCATCGTCTGGAAAGATCAATGTCCCCTGCCATTACTAATAGGTGCAAACAAAGAAATATATATACACGACTTATACAATATATATGTATTAGGTAACGGTCACGTGAATGGTCACTGGTGCAAATAAGCCCATGGTCTGTTGTATGAAGAGAGGAAGAATGAATTTTGTGATCATGTGCCATTTTATAAACTCAGTACTGAATAGTGATTATTGATATTGTCTTGCAAACAATTAATTGTTCTTGTGACAATAAGCATGACAAGATGTAGTGGTAGATCGACTCTTTAAAAGTCACCGATTCATAATGGCACTTTGATATATGCAAAATAGAAATTTCGAAAAGGTTCCCAGTTTCATTGGAAACAAAACAATTATTCAATGAAATTTATTCCATTATATCTCGATTTGCCAAGTTAACATTTGACACAAAATTCGGGTTCTGGTAGTCATATCTTTCTGAATACACTTTTTAATACTCTATGACATTTTAATGTGTATATTGTGTATTTCACTGCCAGGAGTTTGCCACGTTATCAAGAGATTACAATGGGGTGGGCGATAATGTTTATATACCATTATGACACAAACGTATAATGAGAAATAACTCAACAAAACGTTGAGCTAAGATTGACCGATAGATCCATGCTTGCAATGAATAAGCTAATATTACACAGAATAATCGTCGAGTGAAATAAGGCGATTATACAAGTAATGAACGAGGGACCATGTCTTATCTGTTTTAAAAATGTCATGCCTATCACAAGGTTTGATTAATTTAAATTTCCACTGCTCGAGAAGGTCATGCTGCCATCAGGTGTGTTAGAATCTGTCATGCATGTGTCAATTTTGTAGACATGCAAGATTTGCTCATAGTAGTAAAAACGTTGATTTATGTGTCATTTTCTTCCAATTAGTTCAATTCACCATGGTTATCTCTGAAAATTCCAAAATTTATTAGGTTTTTTTTCCATATGTGAATTTGTTGCCAAAATATTAATGTATTCCCATCACAGCATACAGAATGGTAGTCATCGTATAAACTGTCATGTCTACAACCCCATGCATACATTGTACATGACACAAGAGACACCTGATGGATCACAAATGTTCAAACTCAAGCTGTGAGAATTACTCTAAATTTCAAAATTATTCTCTTAACAAGTGATAGACATTGCTTTATATCACACTTTAGATTAGTATATTAAAAATTAGCCTTGATTCTATCTCTGGCAATCAAGTGTTTTGCCACTTGTGGGATAGCAAAATAATCAGTACAAGCAGTATCAAAACACTTCAAAAATAAGTTTTGAATTCACCACGTCGCCCCCTGGTGGAGTTTGGAAATCTGCATCTTGAATTGCAGCCCGCCAGCTTAAATAAAAGATATGTCTCATTTCACGTCTGCAGTGTTTTCATAATGTCGGTTCAAGTATTATGTACAAGCATTATGCGATATAAAGTACAGCATTACTGATCTGTAATAGGCTATAGAAACTAGGCCAAATTCTAAATAAACAAATAATTTCTATACAATGGTGATGCCACTAGGAGGACCATAAGATCCTCTTGCAACTGTCTGTAGTCTGTATACATTAACTTTCAATTTGTTGTCAAACATTGTTGATGTATGGTATTCCTGCCAACCACAATATATAATACCATAGTGAAAACGTTGAGGACAATTCCTCTTCCTTGCTTTGATGAACTACGTTCAAAAGTTCAAATCTAAATTTTGTCTTATTTGTTGAGCAACTTCTAACATTTGCCAATATAAAATCAAAACTTATGCAACAGTCTCAAATGTTTCTCGGCCGGCAGCACCAGAACATGACCAGTTCGGTCCTGAGTCCAGGCTGGAGAAGTCGAGAGCAATGGTTTGCTGAAGTCTCTCAATGCCATTTCAAAATCTCAGCGTGGATTTCAAGCTGCAAATCGCATTCTTACTCTGTCCCGGCAAGCTCTTCTTTCAGCTCCTCTTTTCAACGTGGAGCATTCCTTAAACAACTTGAAAAACCTCTGCCTATACAAACAGCACTTTTCATAATTGCCTGCATATTTGGAGTCGGCGCATTTTTCAGCTTTGTAGAGTAAGACCTTGGCATATTTCTGCATCTGAGACGGAGCGCCAGCCATGCCCATGCGGTTTGCGTCTTTGGACTCCAGATGGTCTGCCGCTGAGCATGAGATCTTCTTCTTGGCCGATGTCTCGCCTATCTTGCAGCATTTAGTGATCGATGGCACAAATGGCGAGGACAAAGTGGGGCGGTATGCCACCTGGGGAAACCCCGGGAAAAGCCCCTGGCCCTGGCGAGCTTTGGAAGCGAGGCTTGATGCCCTGAACCTCGTCCTGCGCGGTGCCACAGCATCTGTGTAAAACAAACTCAAATTAATATCATCATCATGATCATGGTAACATACTTTAATTCTGTAATAACATAAAAAATACTTTATTGGGCTTATCCATACATATATATATGCACGTTTGCAACACGTGTTTTACATTGGATTCTTAAGAGCCTTGTCTTATCAATTTCTCATCTTATCTCACTGACATGTGGTTTTAGTGAGACAGCAAACAGGTGAATCACGTGATTGATCACTGGTGGAAAGAGTTTTAACAGATACTTGTCAGAGGCAACATTCCATATCTCACTTCCTCGAACCTTCCACGCCTTGTGTTCTCCACTAAAACATGTTTAAACAATTCAAACGCAGTGGGATGGCTAAGCTTACTGCGGTAAGAAATATACACGTAATGGGCTAATGATTTGTGCCACATCTGTGCAATGTATTTGTGAAAATGTGATCGTTACATTTTGCAAAATATCACTTTCTGGATAATAGGAGAGACAAAATCTCTGATTTGCATTTTTTTTTTTTTTTTAATTTTCATAATTAAGAGTTTATTTCATAACTTAGAGGTTATTTGGTTAAATTATAATTGTGTGAATGATTGCCTGTGTGACAGAGGGAAGGACTTGGGTAGGCTTTGTGGGTGGCGGTCTTCTGGATGCGCCAGAACTCCAGGAATCACTTACACACAAACAAGAGCTACTCGTGCAGGGCTATGACATTTGGCAAACATCATCTGACATAGATATCGGACCGATGTACCAAGGCACCTTTCCCAAGATGTATTTTTTTTAGCAGCCAATGGTTTGTTAATCATGTATTCAAGCAATATACTCTCATAAGTCATGTGTGTCATATGTTTTGTGGCATAAGTAAAACTCAATGTAGATTCACAATTATACCAAACCAATGTGCTACTGTATATGTAATCCATATACCTTATTTGAGTTAACCACAAAACATTTTGACTGATTAATGGATAATCGAAACATTTGACTGACCTGATCCAATATTTGTGGCTTTGTCATCTTATGTGATTTGGCATGAGAGGTCGTATATAAACATTATAAGTATCCTGAGGAACTTGGCAGAGAGTAGCCCAGGCACACCATAAACACGTGGACACTTTGTGAACACATTCGTGGTATGGCTATTTCTAGAGTTCTTATGTGTTATACTAGAGCAAGGTTGCATTGAGCTTCCTCTATGTGTTGACAAGAAAGGGGAGAGACTGTCACTCCAACCCTGCATCTAAGAGTCTAACATGTGGAGGAATATAAACATAATATATAACACCTACTCTTCAACCGTAACAATGCTTTGAATTTATTAGAAAACTGTTAGAACACACCATCTGTCCTGACCGAAATATATCATTGAGTAGAAACACATTCAGATTGGTCAAATGCGCTTGAATGTCAACCTGACATGGTCCATATTGTTGAAAAGTGTGTAAAAACACTAGCTTTTCCAAAAATATCATTCTGAGAATTGACTCTATAATCTTCAAAAAGGTCAGATCATTTTATGACTGAGATGCAGCCCTTCGTGATTAGGGCATTGAGCTATTCAATCCTTTACACTGTAACCCTTTGCAAGTCATGTTTATTATAATGTGGACAGTGTCACGGCAAGGTGATCCTAATGTCAGAATAATACCCACTTTGCTACCTCGCCAAGTACATTAACAATGCATGGTTTGTGACCTGTTGCTGCCTTAACGTGAGTTATATTTAGAGCCTATTAAATATGGAGGGGAGTGACCTTGTGTGAGGTCCTCAATTAGCACGTGCTAGAGCACGTCAGGTCAACATCATTATGCTTCATGTTCCCTTTTCACTTGTAAATAATACAGTTTGCACATGCTTTAGCAACAATAACAACAGTCCTGAGAGCTTGGAAAGAAAGTGGCCAAAATATATTTATACGTTATAGATATGTGTACACAATGCACAAAAAAACATTATATTAGTTGGTATCTTCCTACCTGTACTCCACGCAAAGCAGATTGCTAGTATCAGTGAATGACTGACAATGTCTTCAATCTTCATCCTGAATATCTCTTATTATCCAATATAAGAATGTACGGTTCTTGTCCGAATGAACAGTTATCGTATAGTACAGTATTATAAGTCTCTTTTAATGTATGAACAAAACCAAACGTTTCATCTGCTGATTCCTTGAACGTTGAGCTGAGTAAGCAAACAGAATTATCTTAAGAGTGTTTTCTGGAGCTCGAGCCAGTACACATTGGCAAAACGTAAACAACAGTTTGATCACGTGACAAGGGTTGAACCAATCGCGGTGTTTCCTGGCTAATTCCTAACCAATCAGAATTCAGCGATAAAGTTTGGCAACACTGAGCAGCATGGCTGTCAGCTGGACCATGTGACCCAGGGGTACGTATATCTGACACAGTCTAGTTGACGCCACCACCCACTTTGGCAATATCTTAGGATATCATGACACAATTCTTCTCAGCTGATTCAAAACCGTTTAGCACATTCAAATAAAAGGTTAAGAATGGTGTAAGTGCCTTGGGATGTTTTGGTAATAATATTTCTATTAAGCGTTACCCTGGGAAGCAAGTCCCGGTGGGTGACATTTGCATGTGTAATGTCAACACTCCAGCACAAGCTGACATGATATATGCCGACCTATATCATGCAGTGTGCCACATAATATGTTATCTCATGTCAGTAATGAACAAAATGATAAGATTTCACAAACAAAAAACACTTATCTAAATTGCACTCACAAACGAAACAAGTAATCTATGATCACAACGTCAATTCTCATTTGAAAATCAAAATGAACGACATTATACAATTTGCCAGAATGACTTCTTTCTGAGAGCAAAGCATATGTTACTCGATTAAGGTGTTTACTCTTCCCACACGGTGACCCGATTGTACTTGCTGACACCACACACCCATCTCCAAACTATCCTATCCACTACTGTTTTTGTGAAAATAAAAACAACGTTGCACTTGCTTGAGCCATTTCACAATAGTTGCATGCGCCAATACTATTTTGAGAAGAAAAAGACTATAAAGAGATGATATATGGGTAAAGTTAACTGACGCATTGAAATTATTGTTATTGTGGTTAGGACCAAATACATCTACCTTTTATTTAAATGTAGCAATTGAGGTCATGAAGAATGTCTCAAATCATTTACATTCGGCTGCAAAACATGACATAAAACGCTCAGTGGTGCTGCCAAACCACAAACACCTAGCTAACAAGAGAAATTGTAATTACAAGGTTATTTTTATGAGACCCCAGTTGACCAGCTTAGTGCTATAGAGATGTAAATGCATGCAAAGTAGTGTTACCTCACTGGGCTTACAGCTGTGTAGTGTTATATTACATCTGACAGGTTGCAGGGTTGATCATTCATCCTATAAACTATAACAATACCTTTTGCAAAATGCTAAGCTCTTGTGATAAGTGTAAAGGTGAGTATCTATCTACCAAGTATCTGTATTCTTTCATAAATCATAGAAATTTGTGAGGTAAACCTAATTCAATGAAGGGTAAAATCCAAACATGACTCACTCAGCTATCTACATTCACATTACATGCTCCAATAACAAAGTTTTGGTGTCGTTTTGGAGTATCAATTCTCAAAGTTCGCGAAGTTCCTTTGCGCCAAAAATACATCCAACTTAAAAATGATTAAACGTAACATTTTAATGGCCGATAGAACTGTGTATGGATGTGTAGAAAGCTCACGGACTCATTAACAAAAATCTACAGCGAGCCATGTATAAATATATATATATATAAACAAAAAAGTAAAATCCACTTCAACCCCATAAATATTGATTACTTCTAGAAACCCTGTGCTGTCCTTGTCAGGGCTTGAGGCATAACACGGTCACCTATATATCTGACCAAAACAAGCTAACAAAGAAATAAAGTCATTATAAAGAGGGTGAATCTGTGTCATATTGACAATAAAGATGTCAGCCATTTCCTCTTAAGATTGTTGTTTCCTAAGTAAATTATGGGTTTGAAGAAAGCCTCGTGCCTGTCTTTTTTAAAGAGATAAGAGATTTGTCATCATTAAACCTTCCTCTCGCTTGATAGCTGAGTAAGGGATGTTTATCAAATGAATGCATGAGGGTGTGAGCCGTGTCCTTGCCTTTCAGCTGCCAAAAACTACATCCAATACACCTTCAAAGTCACAAAAAAGGTCTTTTCTGCAGGTTTTACTTACAAATACAGCGAATTATTGAAAAGGTGTGAAAATTGATAAGCATAATAATTTGAGATTTTTGGCCATGATATACTTTTAAATAGGCTGAAAAATAGAAGTAGAGTGACAAAGACAGCATCAAATTGGCATAATCATATTTATAAAATAGAAAACAATGTGTAACAATTGATAAAAAATTCTCTAGGCATGCAAATATTATGGTGTATAATGTGCCACAAGGATCAGTACTAGATAATACTTTTTAATGCGTACATGGATCCCCTTTCATTAAAATTTAATGCCCTTAAACATATCTATGTTGATGATTTTCAGTATTATATAACGTTGGACCTCCCATCTCCGGTGGAGACTAATAATGACAAATAGAAGTACATAAAGGATGTAAAAAGGCACAAAATGAAGATAAACTAAAGCAAGACAGAAATGCTAATATGTAGAAAAAAAATAGATATTTAAAAAGTAGGATCGTGTCACCATCATTTCGAATAGGTGAGGTTGACATTCCTAGATCTTTTAAGGTCAAGAATCCAGGAATAATCATAGGTGAGGAATGTAAATTAAAAGTTTCAAAACTTTAATATTTTCATGTAAAAAATCTATGTCTTGTGAGAAACTCTATGGATGAAAAAAACAGAGAAACTAAAGGGAAGATTTTAAGAGGGCATTACTATCCTACCCTTCCCTACTTAAGCCAAAAGAGTGTAAGAGGACCTTAAGATCAAACGATAAGAATGAATATATTGTACTTAAGTCAACCATGACTATATATGGTGATCGAGCGTTCGAAGTACATGTTCCAAAGACATGGAATGCCCTGCCTCTTCACATAAAACTGCAAGTCAGCGGACAGTCTCAAAAAGCATTTAAAGCAGGTGTTTAAAGACGTGTTACATAAATACAACATACAAGAGCGACTTGGACAGACCTATAGTCTGCGCTTTATAAAGCAAGCACAATTTTATGACCGATAGTATCGAAAACAGCAGAAAGGTCAAGTAAAACTAATATAATGACAATTCTACCTTCAGTGTTCAGGCTGACAAATCTCTCTCATTGTTTCTGGTGGGAGGATCTCACTCGTCCCTCAGACTCTTGAGATCCTTCTGCCAGAACCAACTGGAGTGATCTATCAGCCTGATCTATCTTGCATTAATAGTAAAAGGTACCATGGGAATTTGGAATGTACAGATCCAATCAAACTATCTACATTAAAGATAGTAGGCCACAGGACACATAAATGTCTCACACTATAGAATACATGTTGCTATAATTTCCGGTGAAAAAGATAACAGTACATATTTGTTCAGATAAACACCTGTCACTAGGACTCAATACCTTACTCTTTTCGAAGAGTGACTCGGGATCTTTCTTTTGTATTATCGCAAAGAAAAAACAAAAAACACGGCCTTTGATGACCAGTGATGGAACATTAGAAAGGATGGAAAACGACTCAGTAACAGACACTCACCTTTCTGGATCATGCAGCATGAAAAAAGTGCTTGGCACAATCGGGATTCGAACCCTGAATGTTTAGCGTGAGAGACAGACATCCTACCAACTGAGCCACATCCTCTCTTGAACACATTAGGTCACCATATATACTTTGATAAGAATTACAAGGTTTATTGTTTTGCTCCTACTGTCAGTGTATTAAATTTTGTTAATGGCCTAAGAGTAGATATTTCTGAAAATGGCTGCAAATTGTTTCATAAATGATCTAAAATATGACTTAATTTATGGATCTTTCTGGGGCTTTTGATTGCATTTCACATGGTGAGTCTTGTGGGGATATATTTGGCATGCTCAGATGAACGTTATACCTAAAGAGGACATTGTAGTTTTCTGACGTGCATGGTGATTGCTTGCTACTGGGTAGAGGCGCTTAAGATAAGGTTATGTGATGTAATGCGAGTGTAATGTAATTCTCATCGGCTTTTGATATTAGAACTGTTTCAAGCCAACGAGAGAGAGGAAAATACCTTCCCTATTAAAACGATTGAAAGTCAAAATGGATGATATTAGATTCTGGCCATCCAGAATGGAAGTTCTCTGGACACATCTTACCTGTGAAGGGCTAATAGTTTCAGAGAAGACCTAATTTGACACATTTCCTTCCAAAACGATTGAAACTACAGGAATGATGTTAGATTCTGGCCATTCAGAATATACTGACGTAAGATCACAAGCCCTTTATGATCATGAGGTAACCACTGGACCATTTCACAAGATATTTCACACATGACTTAATATGAATATTCCTCTAAAGTGTGGTAATGATAGTGCAAATGTTCTTAAATCCGGTAAATCATGTTATTTAATTTAAACCAATAATATAAAAAAGCACCACAATGAAAGGCTTTGCATGTACATTTTATTAACTTTAAACAGCTTATCACCATTCTACTCCCATTGGGAATAACATAGATTATTTTCTACATGTACACATTTATGTTACATTAACCTTCAGTGGCTAAAGCCTATTTCACATTATATACATATTATATCATCAGGCACCCTGTCCTATATTTGTATCATATACAAAACTCTATGTATGAAACAAACATCGAGTAATCATGAAACCAACCTTTACTTTTCAACAAAATATACAACATAATGATATAACAAAACTTGTGTATACAATAAATCAGCAAGATCACAATAACTGTATATATTTTGAGACAGGAAAGAAGAGATTCACAGTGTGCATTGAAAATGCAATAATTAGATATATCACGATTTTACAGCTACATGAGGTTCATGTGAAGGGTATTTACCTACCTTCATCAAAAATCGTAAATGCTGAGTTGAACATTTCCAACTAGTGTTCAAGAAATTAAATGGTTATCTAGTTCAATTTATATATTTTTAGATTAACTGGTTAATATGTATTTGGAATTAAGTTACCACAAAACAAATTGACAAATGTGTTCAAAATGTCCTGCATGTCTTCCATGAATGTCAATCTTGAAAATACACACAATATCAATGTGTGTCATGCTGATGCAAATGGAATGTTTAAATTATAAGATTTGGTTTTCTGCATTGCATGATCTGAATTATTTCCAGATATATATATACCTGGAAAAAATTGAAAATATTTTACATCACAATTCTGTTGGTCCCAGGATGATCATGTGTCCTAATCATGAATTATCAAACACATAACCAGTTTAACGTGGATATCTGTATGTCTGTACTAAAATGTTTAAATAACAGAATATCTACTAAAATGTTTAACATTTACCCATGTTACCTCATATTCAAAATGCCCTCTCGCATGTGTAAATTTTATCACATGAAAATTATTCACTAATCACAACTCCACTGTTCTACACTCAGAAATGTAAGCTTACAAAATCAAGATTTCATTTATGTACTTGCCAGCATTCAATAAGCTTTTCACAGTGATCAGCTCATTGCTATGGGGGAAAAGGGATGTGATAAACAATGTTAATCAGAAAAGTGGGCAGTGATCATATACAAACAAACAAATCTGCAAGATAACGTGAGGCTAGACTAGAATTTTCAGTGGCAGTTATCTGTAAGTAGGGAAGTCATATTAGGATTGACATAACACAAACAGGAATGATAACAAATATAAGGCTTAGCTTAAAAGGTAACATTACAAAATTAATATCAATAATAACCATAACAATAATCATATTTTGTACGTTACAAGCATCTGAGATTAATTTTAAAAATATCTTATTAATGAAATTATATTTAATTTTGAATTTTCAAAATTATCTAAGTGCTTGAATAAAACTCGATTCAAACAAATTAAGAAATCAAGATTTCCAAAATTCTAATGTAACAGGTCATGAGCTTCATTTCCTATCCCTTAGCCGTTTTTTTGTACATACAATATTTTACAATTTCAAATTTACATCATACTTTTTCAAGCACAAATCATTTCTAGTAATATACATATAATGATATCAATTGTCCATTAATATAGACTTCAAAATATTTTGAGACATAATTTGTACATTTATCATAAAATATATTGGTTGATGTAATCAGTTTTCTTATAATATAACAGTCATGTTCTGCATTCATGTCAATTCTTTGCATTTGTTGATGATGTACACAGGGTGAGATGTTTTGGCACATGCACAAACATTATTTACTTGGCAATGATAATGATGATTTCATAATATACTGTATCAAATCACATAGGCTATAAATGTTTGACCTTGATCATTGTCCATGGACTGTCCTTGTCATCATCCATAATTGTAGATGTTTTTTAAGAAGATATAATGAATAAGAATGTCCCTCCAGGGAGTTAGCAGGCATTGGCCTCACCCTAACAATATGATGACCACCTGATTCCAAGAAAATCTGTCAAAAGTCTTGACTCTGTTAATAGCAGTGTTGCAATGGCTGTGTAATGGTGCCGAAACTAAATTATTGAAAATTATTTTGGCTGAGTGTATGACACTGTTTAATGTAATTCATTTTAGTTTCAACTTGTGTAAAATTGTAATTGGTTTTGAAAAACTTAACATTTTTTTAAGATAGTTCATTCCATTACAAGAAGGTAAACGCTTGTCATATAATAGCACATGACAAGTCTATGTCTATTTCGAGAACAGTTTCCCTTTTCCGACTGAAAATGTGAAATGGACAATATGGAATTGGAATTAAAATATAGCAATTGACATAATGACATTAACTTGTTTGCTGTCAAGACTCCAGATTAATGTTTATATTCTACAATTATTAAAATATATATGTATAAATTTATATGCATTACACACCAGTGTGTATCCATCCCATGAGCCGTTATTATACATAAATGATTTATTAACTACTAGATATCCCAGCTGAAAAGATGATGTTTGACGAGCATGTCTCGCACCCCCTCCTTCAGTGGCTGGCACATGTCTCGCTTGAGAGGCAGCTCCCAGTCTTGCGATAGGTTAAATGCAAACTGAGCCAGGATCCTACAACCATACCACATTCCAAAAGCCAATGAGGAACCAAGCATGCCACCATAGCAAGCCAGTGCGTAACACAGAAAACACATCCAAATGATGATAATAAATGCGAGATTTTGAGATGAAAACATTTTTTGATTTGAGATGAAAACATTATTGAGAATTTTAGATGAAATCTTTAACTTTGATTTTGTACCTTGAGGAAGTGTTGTAGAGTAAGTTTGATAAGTATCTTATTAAATATAAAAAGACATCCTTAATAACTGAGAATTTTTTTCCATACATTCAGCTAAATATCAGTCACATGTATATAATGAGTATGAATTGTTTTCTCAAGCAAAGAGACCTGGCACCATGTTATTAAAACAGCAGTTTTCTTCCTCACATTGATTATATAACATGGTGCCCCACAGTCCCAATGGGATGTCAGTAAGCTATCTCATAGCTGATTTGATGAAACAAAGAAGCCAAATGATTGAAGTTAATACTACATGTTGAGCTGTCTTTACTTCAAGCAATAACTCATCAGCATCAAGATATATCATATCAAATCACACATACAGGGCACTAATCTGCATGCAATCTCTAATCCATGAACACTTCCATAATCTATGTTGATTTTATCCCAAAGACAATGTTATAAATAAGTTGTCATAGAAAGACAAATTATGGGATCCAAAATATCTCGCATATATTTCATAAATAAGGGAAATTCATTCCTGATAAGGGTCATAATTAAAAGAGAACAGAGATTAGAGATTGAAAACATTTTAGCCCCTTCTAATATGTACATTTTAGCAACTTCCTATTCCTATCTCAGACTGGGGAAAATATTGCAGATATAGATTCATCCAGGTTTACATCCTTTCTTCCATAGCTAAGAACTTGCTGTTAATTGATTGGATGTATGCTTGAGGTTTGTTTGGGTCAGCATGTGTTTCTGTATGGTGTATTTAATGATTCCCGTGTCTAGCTGTGCCAAACTGGTTGTTGTCTGTTTGCATAAGAAGCACACAATCACTAACCTCTTAATCTTCATTAATGCAATGACACATCAGTATTACCAATGCCTTGAATTAAGGATGTATACATCAATGGATCTATATTTGTGAAATACTAATTGTCTTATTACCATGCATTGGGACCAGAACCCAGACCATTCAGTTGATATGCTAAGCTATGCAAATATTATATGACAGAACTTGTATATATCTGGTTAATCGTGCATCATTTCCTCATTTTCAATTAAAATACATAGACTTTTTCAGAAGAAAAGAATGTTCCAATATATGTTCTTTATATACAATGAGGATATAATGCTATTCCAGTATGATGTAGTAGATAGATACAAGATAAGAAAAACCATCACCGCCCAATAACCTGCAAAAGGTGTAATATGTTAGACTTGATTAATAGAATAAAACATGGTTGGGAAGGATGTGTATTAGCAATTATGTAAGATAAAACACTTATACTGATTACTGCAATCTAGTTATCATTCCACCTTAGAGCATCTTCAACAAATAGAATCATGCTCCAAAGCAAACAACTACAGATTACAAAGAACCAAACATTAAGAATGGAATTTTGATATTTGTATTCTGAAATAACAATACTCTGATACACTCTTGCAAATTCTGCCAAAGCATAACAAAAAATATATTTGTGTATGAATTTCTTTTGTTCAAACTTCTGATGGTTTAAACCTAACCAAGATAAACAGTGCCACTTGATATGCAAGGAGATTATAGGTAGAATGTCATACCCCATCATGTGTCCTTCTCTTCCCTATGTTAATAGGCCATAATTATGTTGGCTCTCTCATACATATGAAATTCCTAAGCACAAGATAACAGCAAATTTTCTTGATCATGACCCTTCAGAATTGGCAAATGAATTGGAATGTGTATCCATTATCCAAAAAAATACATTAAGAAGAAATGTCACTGAATCGTCTTCATTTCTAGTGATATCATAATAAACAGCTTCACAATTTAGTTAAGCTGTTTTTAAGTGATTTTTTTCACTTTGTAAGTTTGCCAAATTGGAGAAATTTTATGCTATGTGCCTCTTTGTTAGGAATGATATAAAGGTCAAAGAGCTTTGTTAGATGTGTTCATATATACCTATATAACTGCCTGTGTTTCAGGCTGTGGTTATATACATATATGATGGGATGGACTCAGAGATCCCAGCTGAAGAGATGGTGTTTTATAAGCATGTCCCGCACTCCTTCGCGTACAAGGCTCTGATGTGATCGGGGGCTGTTCTTGCGTGGCAACTCCCAGTCCTGTGACAAGCGGAAAGCAAACTGTGCCAAGATCCTGCAAGACAACCATAGGCAGACAAAACTGCAGTTATTTGACACATATCCATAATTCATGCAAAGCGTTTAGGACCTCCGTCAAGAACTTATCATTCAGCTGTGAGTGTTAGTTGGAAACCGTGCCCTCTGCCAATCCTGGCTTCCAAGCTGTAAGATCCAAAATAAACATGTCATTGTTAGTGACCAGTTAATAATTGATGCAAAATTAAAATCTTAAGCAAATTAACATCACAAATCATAATATTAGTTCATGAATTCCAACAATCTGAACAAAATATGCATATTGTTTACTAATCATTCATATTTAGAGAACAAATCAGTCCTAGCATAGTGACTTGTAAGCATGTTTAAAATGAACCTATCAAACCATAAACAAAAATATGTACATAAGTTCAAATTGTTCACCTTCTAACAGGCATTTTTCTTCAATAACATAGAGACATCCTGTTCAATAATTGCTGTTTATACCAAAATGTATTGATAGGTCTTTTAATAAATTCACACTGTATTAAAAATGAAAGGCAATCTGTGGGTTGAAAACAGGATGTAATGGAACAAATTCAGCCAAATGAGTATCAAATAATATTTTATCCAATTATTCAAAGATATATTTGCTAATATTGGCTCTGATCTCTTGATATTTTGACATTTAAACATTTATCAAACCCTGGATACCACCAAAATATCAAACAATAAGTCATGTCACAATGTTTGATAGGAAAATAATCCTGGTTGGAAATTTTATATACGGTAGTTATTTTTTTCTGATCAGTAAATTACCTATAACTTGATGTACAGAACTTTTATTTTATGACATTGCACACAGATCAACAGAGGAACCATTTTCAGGTATAAATATCAACTGATTCATTTATGAATGTCATACATTATCTTGTCATATCATATCTCTCACTTGATGCTAGACATGAACACTGATGTGATAATATGCCATTAATCAGCTATTTGTATGGCGACCCTGGACCAATTTGAAAGCTCCTGTACCACATTATCAGCACCAATCACTGCCATACCTGGGAATGTGCTTGCCATGACTAGTGCCCTATAACTCTTCTGGTCAATATTTAAACCATTCACTGCCATACCAGGTAGTGTTCTGGTCAATATTTACACCATTCACTGCCATACCTGGGAAAATTCTGCCATGCTAGTGCCCTATATCTGTCATACATGGGAGAACGAATGTCCATATCTGCACCAATCACTGCCATATGGGGGTGCTCTGCCAGGGGAGTGCCTCTGTCAATATCTACACCATTCACTACGATACCAGTGAGTGTTCTGGTCAATATTTACACCATTCACTGCCATACCAGGTAGTGCTCTGGTCAATATTTACACCATTCACTGCCATACATGACAGGGCTAATATGTCATACCTCAAAGTGCTCATGTTTGTTCATTTTAAAATGTTTGTGGCATCTGCCCATACTGTATGTCATGGGGTCCAGGGCTGCTGTGAATAGTATATGAGTCATAGGGTCCAGGGTAGCTGCACATATTTTAGGAAGTATAAGGTCCAGGGTAGCTGCACATATTTTAGGAAGTATAGGGTCCAGGGTAGCTGCACATATTTTAGGAAGTATAGGGTCCAGGGTAGCTGCACATATTTTAGGAAGTATTGGGTCCAGGGTAGCTGTACATGTATATTTTAGGAAGTATAGGGTCCAGGGTAGCTGTACATATTTTAGGAAGTATAGGGTCCAGGGTAGCTGCACATATTTTAGGAAGTATAAGGTCCAGGGTAGCTGCACATATTTTAGGAAGCAAAGGGCCCAGGGTAGCTGCACATATTTTAGGAAGTATAGGGTCCAGGGTAGCTGCACATATTTTAGGAAGTATAAGGTCCAGGGTAGCTGCACATATTTTAGGAAGCAAAGGGTCCAGGGTAGCTGTACATATTTTAGGAAGTATAGGGTCCAGGGTAGCTGCACATATTTTAGAAAGTATAGGGTCCAGGGTAGCTGTACATATTTTAGAAAGTATAGGGTCCAGGGTAGCTGCACATATTTTAGGAAGCAAAGGGCCCAGGGTAGCTGCACATATTTTAGGAAGTATAGGGTCCAGGGTAGCTGCACATATTTTAGGAAGTATAGGGTCCAGGGTAGCTGCACATATTTTAGGAAGCAAAGGTCCAGGGTAGCTGCACATATTTTAGGAAGCAAAGGGTCCAGGGTAGCTGCACATATTTTAGGAAGTATAAGGTCCAGGGTAGCTGCACATATTTTAGAAAGTATAGGGTCCAGGGTAGCTGTACATATTTTAGGAAGTATAGGGTCCAGGGTAGCTGCACATATTTTAGGAAGCAAAGGGCCCAGGGTAGCTGCACATATTTTAGGAAGCGAAGGGTCCAGGGTAGCTGCACATATTTTAGGAAGTATAAGGTCCAGGGTAGCTGCACATATTTTAGGAAGTATAGGGTCAAGGGTAGCTGTACATATTTTAGGAAGTATAAGGTCCAGGGTAGCTGCACATATTTCAGAAAGTATAGGGTCCAGGGTAGCTGTACATATTTTAGAAAGTATAGGGTCCAGGGTAGCTGCACATATTTTAGAAAGTATAGGGTCCAGGGTAGCTGTACATATTTTAGAAAGTATAGGGTCCAGGGTAGCTGCACATATTTTAGAAAGTATAGGGTCCAGGGTAGCTGTACATATTTTAGGAAGTATAAGGTCCAGGGTAGCTGCACATATTTTAGAAAGTATAGGGTCCAGGGTAGCTGCACATATTTTAGAAAGTATAGGGTCCAGGGTAGCTGTACATATTTTAGGAAGTATAAGGTCCAGGGTAGCTGCACATATTTTAGAAAGTATAGGGTCCAGGGTAGCTGTACATATTTTAGGAAGTATAGGGTCCAGGGTAGCTGCACATAATGTATAAATTATAGGTTCCAGGCATAGTATATCTCATAAGGTCCAGGGTTGCTACAAATAAATCAGTATCTGTTGTAAATGCTGTACAAAGTGTTGATTTCTTTTTCAATGCTTAATTTCCATCTGTAACAACATGTCCATCAATTCTATTCTTATCACTGCATAATAATAACTTATCCCATCACCAAAACACACTGATACAATAAAGAAAACCAATACAATTTACCATATGATAGAAACCAGCCCTGGCTTAATTTATATCATCAAATGATACTGTGATCATAAATTTAACAGAACATGTGCATCACTGAATTCAATATCAAGCTTAAGGGTATTTTTTTAAAGTCTTCACATGTGAATCATCGTGCGACAAATATGTATAATTTTAATATATTGCCACATTGGAGATAATTAAGGACAAATATTGGTCCTTTAAGTTATTTAAAAACGGTCTTACTTAATAAAGCCTTCAGCAAAAAGCACTCCCCATGATTAGCATTATCCTATGGAGAAGTGTCATCAAGGAGGTACTGATGGGTTAAATGAGACAGAATGCAGCAAACTGTGCTCACCTATGTTGTTAAAATTAGCCTCATCAGAGCTTATATACCAGTCTATTTATATTTTTAGAGCTACATATTTCCTGTAAGCTTTCATGGGATAAAGCTAATTTCCATTTTATTTTTTACCAAATGTCTTTCATATTCACACAAGCAGAGAGTACAATATGTCAACAACTTGAAGGCTGTTTTCAGAGCTGCCAGCTGAACAGGTGGTGTTTGACAAGCATATCTTGTACACTGTGTCTCAATTCCTGTAATATTCTCCTCCGAGTGGGTAACTCTGATTCTGGGTCCAGGTGGAACCACAGCTGGGAAAGAACCCTACGACAAGGCAAACACACAAAATATACTGTATTTGAAACCAAGTACAGACTATGCAGTCTTCACATTAATATCTCTTGTTTGCCTAAACTCAGTCAGAATGCTTTAATGAGACAGTTGACACATTATACAGACATATACATGTATAATACATCTTGTATGAGATTCTATTGGTAAAATTAATAATGTTAATTTGTTTGGATTATCTGAATGCCATGAAATGTTAGTGCAAATGTTTCCTATAACTCTATAAACCCACTCTCAGCCATGGCCCTCTCCCTGCTTCCAGTGGCATCAATCACTTTCAAATATATTAAATAGAGCTGCTGAGTGTTTTTAAGTACATATATGCCAGGATGGGTTCTGTACATTGCAGATTGTTTCCTTGTCATTAATGCTGTGTGTATTTATTTGGTACATGCCTCTTAACTTGCCTTATATTTGGGCTCAAATGAGGAGGTTATTTTATTTTATTTTATTTTTTTTTTTGCCATATCAATTGCCTCAAAATGGGATTAAAAAGGATCATAATCCCAGACTTCCAACACAGGAAACAAGTACAAATGTGCTTTATTTTAATCCAACCAGCTTTTTCTTTGTTCACATTAAAATGTGATTAGTGGTCAAGCACAACTATCACACTTATGATATGCAACATTATTACTCTGATCAAACGCACTGGTGTAGAAAAATGTAAAAATATTTTTTTAAATAAAAGTGAGAGCCGATGACTAGAGACAATCGACCACTTATCTCATATATTTATGTGGGGGACACAGAATCGTATCTAATCCCAATTAGAACAATGATTGTGGAGTGAATTCGCTTATCCACTGTGCATGATAATCACTGAGCAGTGATCACTTCAGCTGATACGACTGATTACAGAGTGGTGATGTGGCATTTGATAGTCACACAGGTATGTGCTCACAATATCTTTGGCACAAACAAGGGAGTGTTTTTCATTTTTCTGGTTTTATGAGCCATACATATTATTCAATACTTTCCACCCACCTGGAGCGAGGTGTTTCCTTATCTATGAACTCACTTCACATTTTAACCTCAAAGCAAAGTATTGTTGTGAAATCTAGGAGGTGATTTTGTCATAAAGATGGCTATGATAACTGAAATGTTCATATCTATGATACATTGAAAACACATTCCAGGTGCTTGATAACAGACAATATGCTGAAAATGACTGTGGTAATTTCTTTGTGAAAAATGGTCTATTTCTATTAATGTATTAATCGCTGGATCTGAAAATATTACAAATTTTAATTAGATTAAATTTTACCTGTTAAAGGAGATGTATAGAATTAGTAAGACTTTTTTACAATATCATATCTACCACAAGTGCAATTTAGTGGCTCAAACAAAAGATGTTTCTGAAAAAGTCAGAGATTGGGTTAGACATAGACATGCCACATAACAGTGAGTGAGTAAGGGAAAGCTGGACTTACCGGAGTTCACACTTGATCTGCACCCAGCCCGGACTCCGTATGAATGACCACGGGTGGTACCACTTCTCTACTATATCCACACAGGAACAAAGGGTCTCCAGCCATAAATGTAACACCTGCTCACTGAAAACAAAGCACACTACTCATCCAAATGTCAAATTGGACATCTTCAAAGTCTCTTCTTAACTTTTTGTCTTCCTCCATTGTGAAATTGTTAAGAAATCTTCAGCATATATTCTCATATTTTTACAATAGACCTCTTAAGCATTTTTCTATCAAAATTTACTAAAACTGACTTTAAAGATAAAATCTATTAATCAGAAATGTTGTTTCTTCCTAAATATACCTTTAAATAGACAATAATTCTATTAAAAGCAATATAGTTTGTGAACTGAAAGATAAGAAGTGTTTGATATTGGCTTACTTGAGTCCGCAGCAGATGAGGGACCTGAGCTTGACGTCCATCTGAGCGTGTGCCGTGTCATGGGTCAGGTTCACTGACTGCACTGCCTACACATCAACAGAAAATCCAAACCTAGCACTGCTTCACATTCACATATAACATGAATAATGATTGAGGTCTACCTCATATAACATTGTTTAAAAAAATTACATATCTCTCAGTTTTATCGAAAGCATGAATGAGGCTGCATGAATGAAAGGACTAAAACCATTTTAAAACTTTTCTGTGACACTAAGGATCAATGGCTGTGTTTCTATGATTGCATCAGCATTTTAGCAATCACATTATAATTTAAACTTTATTCCATTTAATTTTTCAATAACTTTGAGACACTGTAAAGAGAAACATAAAAATTGAGCTATTTTGATTTCAAAGACTACGTTATGGCTGTCCAATGTGAATTTAAATGATATATAAAAGAACATTTCACTCAACTCATTTAAAAAGGCACAGTAAATAATCTTTTTTAGAGAAATCTTTCTTTGGTGGACTAGACAAGGCGTTGCCATGAGATCAATTACTTAATACACTTACCCTGTATAATATTTCTTCAGGAGTGAGAACTTTGCCATCTTCATCAAGTCTGAAATGGAATATTTTGTAAATATGGCATCGCTGTCAAAAAAGTCACTGTAACTTCATCTTTCACCATTGATCTCTTATTTACACCTACAACAGTTAAAATATTTATAACTGTGTTACCTTCTGACCTTGGTTCTGACCGTATTACATATTTTAGCAATATACTTGATATAACCAGATTTTGAGTAGGGTCTTGCCTTGTATCTCATTTTGATCAAGTGGCGACGGTGGCACCACCACGAGATCGGTTCACCTGAGCAATAATGCAGAACTTCAGCTTGTTTCCAATCTTTGTTTTAAATGTCTTTGCTTTATGTCAAATTCAAAATTTTATGTGTTTATTGAGGTGTGACTGCTCTTGCAAGCATGGCTCTTAAGCAAGCCCCCAAGGAGGTCCTAATGGCAAATATATCATCACGAATATTACAAAATCAAGACAAGAAGTTCTACAATGACTAAACCACCTGAAAGTGGGTGTTTCTATACTATATGATGACCTTTTACTGCCCACTTTATCTATGTCTGTTCCCTTTCATTTATCATCAGAGAAACAGACACGATTCCCAACCACTGCCGCCTTGTACATGTCCATAGATATTTCATACTTTTTTTCTTATCTTGGGGTCAAATTTCGTCACTGTAATTGGACTCAGACATGGTATATTCACAGTTAAAAGTTTTTATTTTTATGAAACATAAATTTCTTTTTATAATGGCCATATAAAATCAATGCCAGTTTGTTTGTTTGTTTGTTTGGGGCTTTACATCACTTTCAACATTATTTCAGTCATTTTGTGATGAGACCTACTTGTAGCAGATATAGTGCTGCCTCACTGAATTGTCATGTCGCAGGTCCTTGACATGACAACCCACCCGGTCACAGATTTACAAGGACAACGGGTTAACCCTTTTGGCACGGGCCTCAGCTCATGTGGGAAATTGTATCACGAGTTCAATCTCGGCATGGCCGGGATTCGAACCCACGACCTTTAGATCACCACAGAGGAACTGGTGCTAATAAGCTGGCACTCTAACCAACTGCGCCACGGCCTGTGGCCAAAATCAATGCCAGACAGAATGTTAGTGTCCTATACTTGAAACAAAGGTCTTCATATTACATATATGTATGGATAGATATACAGATTTGCTGATTACGAACATAATTACATCATGGAACAACCTCAAACCTCAATTGACTCCAATGATTTATATAATAATCTCTTAATTCTGATAAACAGGCAGACAACAACAACTAGCTTAGAAGATTCTACCACAGCCTGCCTCAAACATGATTTTTTTGCATCACAGCTACCTAATAATCCTTGCATAACTGAGCACTATATCTCCCCCAGGGAACACAAACCATTGTTCAAGCTCAACATGATAACATTTATTGGCAGAAGAAAAACCTCAAATGACTCTCCGATTACCAGGTAATGAACTAATATGTGAAACACGAGGTATTTTGACTGGCACATGAATATTTTCTGACCAAAATAACTAATAAAACCCTCCATTCTAACAATGTAGATATTGTGCACTATTTTTATGTCACCGTGATATAACTTTAAAATGTCATAGAGGAGTCACTCTAACAACTCATGCAAAGAATTCAACTTTTTTTTAAATGCGATGAGTCCCTGAATTGAAGCTTGAACCCTATGGATTGGATGCCCAACACCAAACTTCTACCACACTTACTCCATTTTAACAGTCAAAACACAGATTACTAAAGATCTAAATTCAATATTTTGTCAAAAAAAAGCTGTGGTTCTCTGGGGTTTTTTTGGTCTTAATGCCATACATTTTCACATGATACAATTCTTTTTCCAAATCGATGTTTTTTCCTTGATTTTGCACTCAAAGAAGCATTGAAGTTTTGTAAGAATTTTTCTTATGATAAACTTATTAATCAATTAATTTACCATAACAAAATCTCTTTGTAATTAAAAACAAGCTTTGTAAAATTAAGATTGTTGTAGTCTGTGTATTCTAAATAAAGAACCCCTGAACATCATGAATCTTCTCATGACATCAAATGTCACCTGCCTCATGTGTTATCCACTATATTTTGAACTATTCTCTTTCTGTATGGTATCAACTGTCACCTGCTGTAAGGTATTAATTGTCACCTACTGTATGGTATCAATCTAATGTTGTAATTGTCTCTAATATAATGAGATCAAACATCTCTCACCATTCAATATCAATATCTCCCAGTGTATGGTACCAACTGTCACTTGCTGTTAGGTATCAATTGTCACCTACGGTATGGTATCAATTACCAACCAATCTGAGTTTATAATTACCACTCATATCATAAAACCAAACATCTCTCACCATTCAATATCTATACCTCCCTGTGTATGGTACCAATCAGTAATATCTTTGATGGTACCAACTGTGTCTAAATCTTTGGGACAAAGTCTGATCAACTGCACACAAAGGACAGTATAAACTGTCATTCACTGTTTGGCATCAAGTGTCACTTGCTGTATGTCAACTCGAGTGTCACTCAGGGTAATTTGTTATATGTTGCTTCTCTCCACTGTGACAGTTGAGAGTGTACCTCATTAAACCCCAACTCATAAAACCATCCCAGCATGCACCACGCCCTGCCACATACACCCTCACAATCATCACAAGACCATCCCACCATGATATCATTCCCATCTGTCATGCAAAATCTCAGAATGACAAATTGCCTTTTTTATATTCGTAATATGACCATGATTTTTTAAAATCACTGCCTACATGATATAAGAGAAGAAGGAAATAATAAACAAAATATTATATTTCCATTTTTCAAACAAAAGTTATGCTGACGCTTGGTTTTTGGTAATGCTTGTGATTATTTCATGATAATAAATGCAAACTGCTTGATAAATGATAATTTTTAGCATTTGCCCAGTTTTACTGGGTGAGGTACAGTCAATATTAGAAATAATGGTGGCCGACTCACTCTCCATAACATTGTATTCCTGTACCGAAATATCTGATCAGGGAAGTTCCTTATGCTCTTGAGTTGTTATTTTCACTCACGTTTGTTTTGACTTTAGGTCTGAATGTTCGAGGTTTTGACACGATAAGCTGGAAGTCTATGGAGCATACCCCGATTATTGGTCCATGGTTAATGGCGGCCATGTTTTGGCACATTTATTCTGCTTACACCGTCAAATGGCGCTTTTGTTTCAGAAGTGATTTGTGAGTGCGTAGTAGAGTAAGAAGATTTTCTCCATTTTATCAAGGATTTTGGATTTTGCATTGGGATTTTGCAAACTTACGCGAGCTTGATTTTTTAAAATCAACACTTGTTAAATCTGATATGGCAACCACTCAGTAACCACCACCTTCCCTTTCCCAAAAGTCTCAAACTGAAGCTATACTGAGATTACAAGAATGAGGCACTGGATGTTCCTGGTGTCTGATATTTCAATAATACCTAGGTGGAGCCACAGTATTGCATATTTGAAATATTATTACATAATAAATTTCATGATAAATTTATAAGAACATGATACATTTCAGATACCTAACTCCACAAAATTGAGATACAAAATATTGATTTC
Organism: Amphiduros pacificus; assembly: GCA_949316495.1. Lineage (NCBI taxonomy): Eukaryota > Metazoa > Annelida > Polychaeta > Phyllodocida > Hesionidae > Amphiduros > Amphiduros pacificus. The sequence goes on along the minus strand of OX439002.1, from coordinate 43,442,398 downwards.
TTAATTGATAAAAAATATGATAAGATGGTTAATTCTAACTTAACCTACTTTAACCTTTCATTAACTGTGTATCAACAATGCTTATGTGTGACTAATAAATACTGACATGTATTCAATATTTGACTTTAAAAGCAATTGAAATTTTGTTAATACATCATCGATCATAATAAAATTATTGTTTTTACTAATTTCAGCCTTGTTGAAAACACTGGTCTTTTCATTTACTGGACATTCAGTTCTTTTCGTAATATCCACGAGAATTATGTCAGAAATAAAAGTACAATCTGACACAACATCCACTTTGGATATCGTAATCATATTTTTGATATTCTGTAGAATTGATGTACTGGTTTAGTTCATTTATCAAAACATGTTATTCTCAAGTTTACAATTTTTTTGGCAATAAAACCTTAACAAATCTTTGACACTGCGGGCCTGACAATCTTATGCATGTTCAGGTGGGAATAATAGGATTTTGTTTTGCTGAATCCAACTGATCTAATATAAACATAATAGAGCTATTCACTGGAAGCCTGCCAAACAGGATACACATCTAACTTTGTCCTGTCAATACCAAGAAACCCATGCCAAGCCACAAACTGTGCTTTTTTGAGGGTGATACAAAGCAACTGACTGTGTACCAGGTTCCCCAAATTTGCACCACTGTATTCACTGTTAAAGCTTTTATTGAATGAATTTTTACTGCTACCTTTTTCATTTGATTTTGTGGTATTAGTGAATGATAAAAACGGGAAAGGAAGAGCTGAAAATTTTTTGCTGGTATTTTATGTTACAAAATACTTTTTATCATTGTAAATTGTCAAAACCAAATTTCCAAGCAGTATTGGTCCTAAAAATTGGGTAACAATCAAGCAGGATGTGATAGGTGTTCTGGAAATCCTGTTTGCACCCAATTCAAAGGAGATATTTGATATTAACCAATAAGAAATTTTGTTTATAAGCCATCCAAACTTTTCTTTGAAATAGAAACAGAGCAAAAACAGAAGTAACCCTGCATTTTTCACATCCCATCACCCCCACCCTCAAGATCACCTATATCCAGGCTGGCCAGAGTGGTGATTGGAGAACACTACTGGGTAACTTTACAGGACTTCTTTGTTTCTATGTTCAGCAAGGTTTAGTGATCTGTAAATTGCATCACACTATCTCACTATTTCACTGATGGGCATGGAAACGAGGGCATTTATTAGGAAGCATACTGCACAACACGAGGCCACAACTGTTAGCACATCAAGTGTTTGCGGCTGTCACTCTCTGCAGCCACTTCCCTGGTATGCAGATCAGGTGATCGGGTGAGGGCCTATCACCCCAGCCCACTTTCACAATACCAACAATAACAACTTTAACCCCTTAACCTCCATTGTTCCTTCTCTTCAATTTACATCATATATATATATGGCTTCTTTATCAAACTGATAATAGTAATATTTTTATTTCCCAGTATTTATTTAGCAAGATCTGAACATGACAAGGCTATTTGCCATTCTTTTTTCATAAAATTGTGTATGTTCTATTTTATGCCATTTTCATTCCACTTGAATGTATCAACAGAAATGGTTATCATCTAAAAGTCAGAGTGGACATTTTTATGACTTAAATAATATGCTAAAATGTTTGTCTACATGTATATTTACAACCACTTCAGTGATGTTTTCAGGTAGTTCTGCTTACTCAGGTGGGTTGAAAAAAACTCATCCTCCGGTACATGTGCACTCTTTGCAGTCAATACCAAGGTGTTTTCAGGACACAAATAATCACTTCTTTTTCATCCATACATTTAAAAAGTAATTTATCTAGAAGACCCATCAAGGTTATCTCTATTATGTGATAGTAATCACCGGTTTTATCTATTAAGAATCAGGTACAATATATAATTCCAGCATAATTGCAGATAGGATAAAGCTTTGCACCAAGGCTCAGCTGAGGTGAACACACAAAGGCTCAAAATGATGTCTGTGCGTAGTTTTCACACTTTGGTACCTATCATGTATCAATTTCATGAAAGGTAAAATGGCATACAAAGAGCTTTTAGTGATTTTAAGTTGTGTTTAAAATTTATGTCTCTCAAAATGTTTTGTTTGTCTGTCTTCTATTAACAATAAGTCAAGTAAAATAAATTTATATAAATTTATGAAGTTCCTACCGGTACCTGATTTTCTTCTAATGTTATTAACAAATGCTTGCAAAATGTTTCATAATTGATCATCTTCATGCATATGCTTTCCAAGTGCAGACTTGAGCAATAATTTGGCTAATCAAAATGTATAATAATACATGTTCATTTTGGTCCCAACTTTTCTTGCTCTCTCTGTTCTCATTGGCTGACATTTGTCATGTTATTCAAAATGGAAAAATCTCCACCAGAGGGCAATGTGGTGAACTATTATGTGGTGAAAATTATATATCAACTCATTATCAATCAAATCATACCTCCTTCTTTTAACTTCTGAAATGAAAAATTATCTTACTGAACAAAAGAGTTTAAGACTGAACGCATAGTTAGATTCCCAAAGTACTAGAAGTGCAGCACTCTCCCTGGTACACGTACAAACTATGACTGAGATAGGAATATGTTAAACCCTGTCAGAGCCTCTGAATAACAGAAGTGCAGCACTCTCCCTGGTACACATACAAACTATGACCAAGATGGGAATATCTTAAACCCTTTCAGAGCCTCCCGGTATTAAAAGTGCAGCACTTTTTCACTTTTGACAGGGATGGGAATATGTGAGGCAGGTGGCTCACAGTTGGGTGTGAATAACTTGAACACTTCCTTAAACTGCCCCATAAATATATAAATGCTTGAATCATCCCTGACTGGGTGTCATTTACAAAATATATACCAATAATATCTGATGCCTTTATGTATTGCCAGTATATTTTTGTTAGATAATATTAAATTTGTATAACAATTTTATCAATTTTCATGCCTTTTTTCGACAATTGACCAAAACATTTCCAAAATCAATAACATGGAGAAATGTCTTTAAAAAGGTATTTTGGCATTTAAATATACTTATTACCATTTGGTGTATTGAAAGCTTAGCGACATATGAACATTATGACAAATTGAAATTATAATAGAGTAATAATATAAGACATAAGAGTTGCACTCCCAGCAGAGGTCTGTCTGAGCCATAAGCTGCACGTGACGGGTAAACACGGGTAGCGTGAACTTTGTCTGACCTCAATTGAGACTCAATGCAGAGTAGCACTGTTTGATGTCATTCTGGTACTATTCAGAGGTCAATACATTTCATGACGTCATAAGTATGTTGCAACTCTTATGACGTCATGTTACCTTTCAGTGACTCTATGACAACACTCCATATAAAAATGATGCCAAGAAAGAAGTGTGCTTTCATAAAGGGGCAATAAATTAGGATCTTGTTAAAATAAAATTAACAGGCAAACATGGGGATGCATCAATAAAATAGAAAATACACATGAAAGACAATTACTTTTATCACCAATATGTGAATTTTAAACGTTTTTTATTTGTGTGCAAAATTTGTGGTTAATCCCTTTTAAGTATTGATGATATTGCTTTGGCAGGGTAGAGTGCTGTTTTGGTAGAATATGATTCTTTCAAACAAGTCAAACAGTCCTTGGGTTGTTAGTAGCTGTCTTAGTGTATAGGGTTGCAAGTGTGAGATTTATATTCACAGGATGTGGCAGAGGCAACTTGAACTCCAGAACCCCAACTGTTTGCACCTGACAAAAACCAATACATCTCATCGGAGCTGCTCTGTTTTATGCCTGCTTCCTGTCATCAACACATTTCTGACCATCACTGTTGTCATCTTCCTTTATTCTCATAATATTCAATAATACAGCCCTTAAAAGATTCATATCCCTGATTGATCATGTTCCTGGAAAAACACTATTGTATAATATTGATGACTGTATAATTGGCTTACCTATATGTCTTACAAAGCACCAATCTGGAGTACACAGACTCAAAGTCTTTCTCCACTTCTTTGGTTGCAGCCTAGAAATGTGAAGAAGATTCTTTGTTTTATTTTTGTTTCAACTTAAAATGAAAGATTCTCTTGTAAGGAATCATATGTATCAAATTATATAAATACTTTCATAAATGTTTGATTATATCCTAAAACTGTGATGTCCTCATTCCAGGTTTTAACATTAAAATGTGGCACTGAACTGCCCTCTTGTGAGTGATTTATTATAAATAGTTCTCAAATAAAAATTTCCCCTGGTGAGTATTTTGAAAATATCACATGTTTGAACTGTTCTCATTACTATAAAAAAAGTATTTTGCTTTGAAATCTAAACAATCTTAACATTACCCAGATCATCTAACTATTAGGACCTTTATAATCTTTATATTTGTATCTATTAATCTTTATATTAGAGTATTTTGAAAATATCACATGTTTGAACTGTTCTCATTAATAAAAAGGTATTTTTCTTTGAAATCTAAACAATCTTAACATTACTCAGATCATCTTTATATTTGTAACTATTAAGACCTTTATGATCTTTATATTTGTATCTATTAATCTTTATATTATTGACTATTATCCCCCAATAATGGTCCAATTAAGGTTCAATAAATGAACAATGAAGTATGACATGACATCATTCCTTAACCTATTATATTTATATGAGCCATCTGTGGTGTCTATTTATCATACCTCTTCAATAAATAGCCATGGATGCCCTGGACCACCGAGGATGGAGGATTTCTTGAGGCCATGCTCAAACACTGCCTTCAGCACTGGACATAACCTGCAAATAATCCTCTCACTCATCAAATATGAGCTACTCAATGATTTTATTGTTTAAATCTGTGAAATTGAGGATCGATTTCAAAATAAAATAGACCATTTCAATTTGTATATTTCAAATTAAATCACATTATATGAATTTCATCTTCACTGAATAAAATTGGTGCAAAATGCTGTGATATACATCATAACATGTTGATAAACAAGACTGTGAAATTTGGTAAAGATTCTACAGAAATAATGGAAAATTTAAGATTATCTAATCAATCTATAGTGTAGTAAATATTCTTGATTTTAAGAGGAATGCTTAAATAAAATGTGGAACTTTCACCACCACCAACATTTGACCTTTCCCATTTGACTATAGAATTAAAATAGTTGATCCTTACACGCCTCTGACTAGATCGGTAATTGTTTCTGTCACTGTATCATCCCCTGCTGAGGAGTAATTTTTACTTCTCTCATCCAGAAGTTCAACAAACTTTGCAGGGAACCAGCCCCGTAAGCCATTCAACTCCCCTATCCAGCAGTGCTCATCCTTCTGAGAAATTATCTGCGATGATAAAAAATAAACAGAACACTGTTAATTTCCTTAGAGAATGATATATTCATAAATCAATATGTGTATTATTTAACATGTGCTACATGTGATACATGTGTTGTAGGATTGCATGGGAGAACTCACTGTGATGACGTCATTCTTTCTGAATCCTAACTCGTCATCATCGTGCCGTTCAAAGTCGAGCAAAGCTTTGGCTCTTCTACGCTTGTTTCGCGCCACGTTCACATAATTCTCCAGATCTTTAGCATGACTCTCCATGGTATAATCTGCTATCATATTCTGTCAAAGTAAATAAAAAAAATAAAAATATATAGTATCAAAAGAAGAAGAAGGCACAGCCTTATGCTATCATCATGTTACCTCTTACATGTTTAAAAAATAGATTTTTGTTTAGAAATAGAAAGTGTTGAATTATTATAAAGTTCCATTTTCAAATCTTATATATACTCCTGCCCAGATAAATAAATCCAGATATATATATTTATATATAAATATATATTCCATCCCAAATAGATATGAATCCCACACACACTCCTATGTCTGGCATGGTGAATGCATTATGTAATATAATATATGCATAACTACAGCCACAGCAATACATAACTTCAAAATATTTGGGGATATATTCTATGTAACAATATTTCTGAAACTCCTTCAAAATACTTGGGACCATAACAAGCGCATTATTTCAAATCTTAAGAATAAAAAAATGGAAAGAGCACACTTGCAAAGAACACTGGTCGTAGTGATTTTACAGTGATCTCTGTCTTGCTCGAAGCGAAATAAATAAAACTGCAAAGATAAAGTTTTTTCTTCAACTTACCCTCATAACACCTCCTTCCCTCCCTCCCAACAGAGTCACATTTTAGCTTATCTAGCAAGGACTGTTGCTTTTGATTTTGATATTGATTCTTGGGTTTCTCAGGTATTATCAACACTACCATTGTCTGCCATGGCTAGTGTGATAGTTTTCTTAGGACTTACATTTAGAAGCAATCATTAATCTTCCACACATAGACTCTAGTTATCTCCCTATATTCATATATTTGATAGGCCCACTATCAAGGGAATGCTTTCCAATTAACCCATGTCTGGTTATTATAGCTTAAGTTAGAAGTTACACCTAACCACCTTTAACTTTTGATGGTTAAACTTACCGGGTCCCATTCTGAAAACTTTAGGTATATCATATCGGATATTAATAGGTGGCTCCCAGCATATGATCATCAGCAAGAAATTTAACAAAATTAACTCTTTGTGCCCATCAAAATATCTTTTTCAACATATTAAAATTTGAGTGAAAACATGAAAAATTATAAAAACCAAAAGCTCATTTTCTACTCAAGGGAGTAGGCACTAGAATACATACCACTTTGTTGTTTTTAGGATCTATGGACTGGAAGTGTCTGGCGACCTGGAGGATGCCTTCCCTGAGGTCCACGAGTAGCTCGGTCTGTTTGATGTTTTTAGCTTTAGTTATGTCGTCCTCCTCTGCCTCTCCCCACAGCAACATTGAAATCAAGGAACGGGAACGCTTCAAATGACGCTTGTTGAGTTGCTATTCAAACAAACACCAAAAAAAAATTACTATAACATCGACCATAAAAATTCATTTCCTGGTGTGAAATACCTTTGCATATTAAATGCCATAATTCCCTGTAGTAAAGTAAGAATTAAGTTAGAATACAAACATCCACACTTTGTCGATTTGTTGATAGAAAGTACCATGTCTCACCTTACAGTAAGATATAATCAAATTTTATACTAGAAACTCCATGATAAATTGGGCTCACTCATAGTCTATATTCTCATGTGATATCATCACCCAAGTTCAAAATGTTAACCTGACATCTTCTGTGTCCATTAAGAAAATGACTGAGCTTCCTTTTGTTTCACATGAGAACACAGGCAGCCAGAGTGAAATCTGCTGCCCATGGTATTATATATAATTTTTTATTTTTTTTAATTTTTTTTGGAGCCACATCATTGTCCACTTCACAGTTTGTTGGTTTTTATTGGGTATTATTATATAGGTCAGAGCCACTGTCTGGCAGCCTGTGATGAGATATGTACCTGTTTAGGAAGGTTCCTGGAAGCTTCTGGGTTGATGAGGGCACCTTGGTCTGCCATCAGGTAAGCCAGGTGCTTCCTTCTGTGCGTCTCCACTATCACATCAGTCAGCGATGACGCATTCTTGTATGAAATCTGCAAGAAACAACGTTTATTCTCTTATCACCTAAAATTATCAGCTCAGTTCAAATATTCCCTTTAATTTTCTAATAATCAAGCTGCATTAGTCAAATGTGAACTGAACCATGGAATAATTGCATGCATATAAGTGCAGATATGACTGTCAGCACTTGTATATTTGACAAAGATGGAACGGTGATAGTATCAGATGTATGATATGATTCATCTTTTCATGTTTTCTTACCTCAATAAGCTCCTCTACATCTTGGACATCACCCGGGACATCTGACAGGGCATTAAAGATCTGTGCTGAATTATCAAATGTTTGGATCTCGGTTTCCTGAAAAATAAGAGCAGAGATAATCAACGTCAAGTTCTATTTACAGGTTTTATATAAAAAAAAACCCTGTTAAAGGGATTAAGCACCAATTCTACAATTCGGTGAAATTGAAAGCTTAGCCACATATGAACATCATCACAAATTAAAATTATAATAGGGTATTAAAATAAGTTACTATAAGACATAAGAGTTGCACTCCCAGCACAGGTCTGTCTGAGCCATATGCTGCACGTGACGGGTAAACACGGGTAGCGTGAACTTTGTTTGACCTAAATTGAGGCTCAAAGCAGGGTAGCACTGTTTGACGTAATTCTGGCACTATTCAAAGGACAATAACTTTGATGATGTCATAAGCATATTGCCATACTCTTATGACGTCATTTTACCTTTCAGTGCCTCTATGGTCACACTCCACATAAAAATGATGCCAAGAAAGAAGTGTGCTTTCATAAAGGGGCAATAGATTAGGGTCTTGTTAAAATAGAATTAACAGGCAAACATGGGGATGCATCAATAAAATAGAAAATAGACAACAAAATAGACATCATTTGTTACTAATATGTGAATTTTAGACCTTTTTCCCAAAACCGGTGCTTAATCCCTTTAAATGTTGATTTGAAGAAATGACTTTTAACCTATAATGAACAGGAAAGACTAAACATCCACCAGCAACAAGTGACAGATAATGTGTCAATGTCCCCATTGTTCTGACTTAATGATGTCATTTTGTAACATTCTGTAGGGCTGCAACTTGTTATAATGTTATCATGATAATGATGTTAGACATCACCTTTTGACCCCAGTACTTTGCTGAGCATATTGAATAATCACGGTTAAATCTCATCAATTTAGCATGCAGATACACAAGTCCAGATAAAAGTACTGGTAGGTTAATCCTGCCAATCAGCAAAATTTAAATGGGTAGTCGTTAGTGTTAATATATCTAGTTAATATCTAGTTAATTGCAAATACAACTAGGTTGTGCAATAAGCTTTTTACCCAAACAATAGATTATCTTGATCTGGACCTGTAATAGGCCCTTAGAGTTAGTTAGTCTGTCAGTTATTTACCTTCATTTTGAGCATTCCCAGTGTGACTTGGAAGAGTACGACAGATCCCTCGTAGAAGAGGAGATCCCAGATTCTCAGCAGCACCTTCATGTGCACCACACTGGCAAACAACGTCAGGAACCAGTGCAAGCTGATTAATGATAACTCTGTAATACATACAACATGGTGTCATGAGCAATTATAACAATACATATCTATAAGTGTCTATACATATCATGCACATTCTGATAAATATTCTGGGATATTGGCTGGTGATTTAAAAAAAATTCTGATAAATATTCTGTGATATTTGCTGGTGTTTTTTTATATTTTTTTCTTTTTCCTTTTATGTTATTCATTCTATGTCTTATGAGGGTAAAATGGGAGAGGTATGAAAAATATTTTTTTATAATTTGCCTTAGTAACACAGACAGAGACAGGGAAGGTTTGCCAGCCATATAAAAGACATTGTGATATTTCTTCTTATTTTATTCATTTTTTACCATGGATTTTAATACAGCTGATATTACCAAAGAAGGACATAAGAAGGTTAAACAAACAAAATCAAACTTTTTTTATTCATTCAATTATCATTCATAGAAACCAAACTTTTTTTATTCATTGTTTTCCTAAAAATCCCCCAAGGCTTGACACTTAGAGGCTTAGTAATATCAGGGTTTTTTTCCACGTTTTCTACGCACCTATGTCATGTTCTTTAAGTACCATGTCAACGTCGGGCAGGTAGGTGACGATGAGTTGTCTGAGGACACGCTGGTCGGCCTGCACGCCTATTAGGGTGCTGGAGTAGTAGGAAGCAGGAAGTAGGTCCTCTATGATGGCACACATTACCCAGAATACATCCTCCTCCTCCATAAACAGCAACAAGGATGCTGCAATCTGAACAACATTCATCCCATTAAAACAAGCCCACCCCATTAAACATATCACATACATATATTATATATTTTACTTTTTTATGTTATTCCAATTAGTAAGACTGAAGTAATATTGCATCAGAATCAGTTTTGCATCAATACATTTCAGATAAAATAAGTTAGTTTTCATATTTGGAACAGTCATGATGCAAAAAAACAGTGATACTGTATTGAATAAGATTCTGAAATTGATGAACATTTAATAAAATATAAGGGAGCATAATACCATTCCAGTTCCTTGACAGTAGCCGATATCTGGGTAGAGCCAGGCCAGCCCCCGGAGGACACGACGTAACCGAGGGATTCCGGTACTGTTAATGTTGCAGAAGCACGCATGACTGGGCATTGTCCTTAATAAATCCTGTAAATTAATCATTAAGAGATCTAAAGAATTGGTTGACAAGTGCCTCTGCATTATTCCGTTTAACTAAATGATACACCAATAAGATTCTCTTTCTTCAATGTTTGTTAGAGTACTCATTGACTGAATAATATTGCTGTCTGCTTAAAAATACAATGGCAACTCTGTAAAACATAGCACTCTGGCAAGGTTTTGCTTATTAAAATGTTCATGTCTAACTTTCACTTGGTATTTTCAAAAGATGAAATATCTTGTGTGAGTGATAATTTGCAAGGTTACTTTTTTCTATCTCTTCTCTTACTTTTTCTATTTGTTTTGATGTCATGAGTAGGTCACTGGAACTGGCTTTGACTATTTCTTTATATGTAGTTTCTGCCTTTTGTTTCTTTTCCAGAGCTCCAGAAAGCCTCATCCAGAGATGTGTCCGAAGGGAATGCGGAATGCCACCCCGAACCATGCCACGCAACTTCTCTGATCTCGGTAGTCTTGCCTCCACCTTAAAACACCATCATGATTGGTATACATTTTTGTCATTTTTGACAAACATGATTTGCCATATTTAGGCAGCAATAATAATAATATTTGTTATGCTTATTCTTGTTCTGACATTTAATCATTTAAAAAAACACTTTTTATGCATTTTTAACAGAATTCAACTGTGTGCATTAAAAATCTTACAAAAATTATCATTCCAAACTTAAAAAATCAATTTACTGGTACTAATCAGATCAATTTTAAGAAATATTTGTTGCTTATCAGACATGTAAACACTGAGCTATTCAATGTTTCTTGCCTTATCCCAAGTGAGATCTCCCACTTCATGATTGTGTGAGAACTCCAGGTAAGCCGTCCACTTCAATCTGTGCTGGGGATCCTCCACAAATGGGGTGCTCAGAAGCTTGCTGGAATTCTCTTCAGGGCCATCTGAAAAATAAATAGTGCAAATATGATTTATCCTTTTCATTCTGGATAATAATTGTGAATGACTAGGATGTAACATTTACAGAGAGACTCTGTTCCAATAAAGATCAAAATCTGTTGACTTTGTGAGATTTATTATGCAATCTTGCTAAGGTACCAATGTTTGGCTTTCGTGACCTATCAACATGCATGTCAAAGGTACATTTATGTTGAAATCAACTTTCTGGAGGTTTAATTTATGCATGCCAACAAATCTTCTCTTTAAAAAAATCATCATGAATATGTTTTAAGGAGACTGAAGTGTTTTGTGTTAAACTTGTAGTATATTGAATGTGATACATATGCCATATTTATCAACACCACAATGGTGGAAGCTTGGCATTCTCTCAGTACTTATGTACAGAAAAATACAAATACCGGTAGGTACATAGCAATATAATTAGTTATTGATGTGAGAATTGAGTTATTATTGTACAAGAAAATATTAGCCATCACAATGAAATCAGCTGAAAAATCACTTCAAAATACTAATCTTTTGCCCACCTCTATGCACATACCCACAAATTAATCACCAAAAAAGGGAAACAGGAAATTTATTGATATTTGTTGCCCTGAGACTAAATTTAAGTATGCAAAGCAGAACGAACATAATGTTTCTTGTGCTCATTGAAGAAAATTAAATCAAACTAGTGTACCTTCTTCTTCTACTTTGAAGCCAAACTCATCATATCTGTAGTCAAGCTGTCCAGTAGCATCTTCTGGCTGAAATACAAATCACGGGTCAACATTATCAAGTTTGCAATCTGGAAAATTTATAATTTGTTTTCAATATCTTGTGATTCCTCTTTGGACCAAAGTTTCTTTGAAAATGAGCCAATTTCTATTTCTAAAAAACATGACCAAACTATCCAAGCTGTAAAAAAATGAATCCTGGTTGCCAGCTGTGGAGAAAGACATTTTTAGCCTTGTCCCTATCCCCTGAATACTGTGGCAGAGTAAGAAATGGGAGCAAGAAATGTGTGACAGACAGATGGATGGCCAAACAGAGTCATGGGTGGAAATTACCTTAAAGGGCTTCTCTGACAGTTTTGCCATACCCATGACATTGTCAAGGGCACCAAATTCATTTTATTTCTCTCATTATTTCTAATCCATTATATGACATTGTTTATTTTTTATTTTGAGATATATGAGTACTTGGTAAAAGCATATATAGTGCTTGAATTGTCAACAGATTGTCCAAACATTTACTTGCTTATACTGGTCATTTATTTGCTTATACTCAGCTGTTATGTAACCCAAGTTGGTCATACTTGCGACTAATATCACTGATAATATATTTTGGCCTGAGGTTTGGGAGCAGGTAGCCCAACCCTGCAACTGCAAGCTCCCTGAATGAGGACCGAAATCTATTATCAGGGACAAAATTGGTTTATCACATAATTTTTGTAGTTTGAAAACCTCAGTAATGTTATTAACAGTAATAAAGATTTCAGAAACATCATAATGACCTCAAAGGGATTATTTTGAGCTGCAATTGAGGTCAAAGTTCACACTACCCATGTTTACCCGTCGCATGCAGCCTATGGCTCAGACAGACCTCCGCTGGGAGTGCAACTTCTTTGTCTTTTAGCAACTTATCTTATTACTTTATGTTTCACTTCAATTTATCATAATGTTCAGATGTGGATACGTTTTCAATACGCCAAATGCATAATACCATTAAAATATAGCTCCATGAAGTGCCTAGATATGACGTCACAAAGTGAATCACCCGGGATTTAAAATGAGGCTCAAATGAATCTTCAAGACACAGATTTTTGGTTTTTGTTTTATTAATTCATTATAAATTAATAGCATTATTTTTATTTTTTTTCTAATTTTTTCTTTATTTTTGCAATAAATGTTAATTGAAAATTGGAAACCTGAGAAATTCAAAAATTCAAATAGCATGAGTATGAAAGGTGAATGGGTATATTCTATGTGATCATTATGGTTTCAAATCCTGCACACAGATGGTTGTGATACTGTAAGTACTGGAGCATGTGTCATCCAGAGGTCAGCTATCTTGTGAAAGTTGCCATCACATATCATGTGCATCACCCCAACCTATCATGTTTCATAACTTGCTATTATTTATTTCAAAATACCTAAAGTTTTGGTACAAATTTTAACTTTTTAATTCAATCAACCTTACAATGTAAGAAAATCACTTTGTTGGGAAATATACCCATTGTAAATCTTTAAATGAATTTGGTTTCATGTTTCAAATCATTTCTATATAAAGTGGTATAAATGATTTTGGAAACTTTGTGGATATAAATCTGCTTGATATTTTGAATTGGTAAACAAAAAATATACTACAGTTATCCAAATGGTTAAAATCTTCAGTGGCCCTCAGGGCCAGCACTGCATTTAAGGAAAAGTTACAAAAAGGTACAGAAAGAATATATACTTTTAAAAGAAATATCTAATGGCATGAGAAAGAGTTCAAATGATGAAGCTTCAAAATTTACTATAAATAAAGTTTATGACCTCATACTTTTGAATTATCTGTCAATTGAGATATTTCATCATTCTATTCATTATTTATATAGGTCAATCAACTTATCAAAAGGAACGAGAAGGTTTTTCTTTGATATCAATCAGCATACTGTGCAATTTAAACTTTCTGTTAGTATAAAACTAGTAGCTTGAATGTTACATCCATTATGAACCTTTTAATGCTATGAAGGTCCATACAGGCCTTTCTGGAGGAAGGGGGCTGAAACTTGGTCAAAGTAATAGCGCTCTATTCTGGTCATGTCTGTGTTATGACCATATCAAATTGTGAAGAGAAATATGGAAGTCAAAACCCTTTCTCTCAATGTCCAAATTTAATTCTGAAGATATGAATAAATAATTTTCAACATAATATTTGATAAAACTAGGAATGGGCATGAAACCTAAATGTTATTGATGAGTACGTGGAAGTCCAGGATTTTTCTCCATGCAATCTACTCTGCTCACAATCATACTACGCATTTAACCAGTTTATTTTGCCTGGACAGCAATAGGATCTAGCCATCTATAAATATCTGGTGTGCAGCCAACAAAAACACCTGTCACATACAGCAGACAATGGTCCAAGGTAGCCATGGCAACAGGCAATGATTGATTTATATATATCACAGGATTATATCTATCAGCATGGTTGCTTATATCAATTGTAACTTTCATAAACTTTCCTCAGATCTTTTGAAAGTGAAACAGATTCCTGTGAAGAGCCAACAAGAAACTGGTGTACTGAACTGAATATACTTTTAATGGAGAAGGGCATATCTAGAAAGTTATGCCAGAGTAGTCAGATAGCAGCTGCAGGAGTACCTATTGATTATATCGCTGTTATTACACAGCCAAATGCAAGGATCATAATCCAGAACACCACTGATATTGGTGAAGAAAAAACTTTCCACATGATAACTTAATAAATGTCCATTCTAGTTCTTAAAACTTCACTTTGTAATATCAACAAAAGCATTCACCATTTTCAATTAACTGAAAACTAAATTCACTGTGAGGGTTTCACCTTTAAACAATATTATAACAAGTATAAGTTGGGACCCTGTAAATAATTGGTCTAATTCTTTCAGTTTTTTATTTGAAAAATAGGTTGTATGACCTACTACATGGGTGAAAAAATTACATTTTGTTCAATGCAAATTCCATCTGCTTCTGTTTTCAAACTTTTAAGCACCAAGACTTATTATCCAATACATTTTAAAATCAAGTCATTGAATGCCGGACAGTCATGGCCAAAATCCATTTCACAAAAGATGATTGAGATGGGTTGCAATAAGACTTACTGGGTTAGATAATCTGTTGAGTATATCCTGTGGCCACATGGAGGGTGTGAGAGCAGAGAAAGGTCCACCGGGTGATGGAACAAACTCAGAATTGGAAGATGTGTACTGAGGAGTGGCTGATATACTGACACCCTCCCCTCCAGAGCTATACACTTCATCCTCATCTTCTGACAGGGTGTCCACTGAAAAGAAAACAATCCTTGAAAATCAGTCCTTCACTTGTCAGCGACCAGTTTTCACTGATGAAACAGACTTTAACAGCTACAAAGGTCCTCTCCAGCCTCTGTTATAGGTTGCGATGGAAAACTGGTCAGGCACGAGTACTGTTAATAACAAAACTGTTTTATTTCACTGGCATTTGTTTGTTTTCAGGGCTGGATGTTCAAGGTTACTACTGATAAGGCTGTAAGTTTATGGAGAATCCTACATAGGCCGATTGCCAATCTCCATGTTGTTGTTTTTCCCCATTGAAAAGTACACACCAGAACTGTACAACTTTGCCGGAACCAGAACTGTACAACTCCAGTGTATTTAATCATTGGTCGGAGAGATTGGCAGGGGGCCTATGTATAAATTTTGTACATGCATGGTAGCGTAATGCTCTCGTACAATCATGTACACTTCAAAACTTCGGTAAGAATAGTTTGTTTGGTATCCACTAATAAATTCATATGGACAAGGATTCCATTACTTTGGAAATTCTGTGCAAGCTTGATTTTTAAAGGGATTAAGCCCCGATTTTGAAAAAAATGTTTAAAATTCACATTTTGGTGATAAATGATGTCTATTTTGTTGTCTATCTTCTATTTTATTGATGCATCCCCATGTTTGCCTGTTAATTCTATTTTAACAAGACCCTAATCTATTGCCCCTTTTTGAAAGCACACTTCTTTCTTGGCATCATTTTTATGTGGAGTGTGACCATAGAGGCACTGAAAGTCATAAGAGTATGGCATTATGCTTATGACGTCATCAAAGTTATTGTCCTTTGAATAGTGCCAGAATGATGTCAAACAGTGCTACCCTGCTTTGAGCCTCAATTGAAGTCAAACAAAGTTCACGCTACCCGTGTTTACCCGTCACGTGCAGCTTATGGCTCAGACAGACCTGTGCTGGGAGTGCAACTCTTATATCTTATAGTAACTTATATTATTACTCAATTATAATTTTAATTTGTCATGATGTTCAATTATGGCTAAGCTTTCAATTTCACCGAATTGTAGAATTGGTGCTTAATCCCTTTAAGAAATCAAAATTTGTTCAATGTTTTTTTATTTTATTTTTTTATAATCACATTTTTTTAAATTAATCATATCACACTGCTAACAGGATGAATAATAGTGGTGTGTCAGGTCACTTGTATTTAACTGCCACTATTTTGATCTGGAGTTTGGAAGCTTGACACAGGTGTCACAGCTGTCAAAACACAACAAACAGAAATCTAACAGGACAGGAAAGTGGAGCGGTTCATACCACCGGCTGTTGGGTTTTTACAGAATAACTATAGTTCGGAGATGCATGAAACTTAAATAATTACCATGTAAACGTTTGGAGCTGTATCCTTCTGGGTCTCCAATACCCAAAACTGATCTAGCAAGCTCCATATTCAGAAAAAGATGTTACGATGAAACAAACATCTACAAGTCCACCAATCCACCATTCATCGCCCAATGCGCAGTAATATTGGCCCTAGATTTTAGCATCAATATTGACCCCTGACCGAGAAAATGTATGGACGCTATTTCATGCAGAGAAAGATAATGAAATCAAAATGTCCATGATATAATGACCTTGTTATTGATTTGCACCCAAAAGTTAAACCATTTTGTTGATATTTAACTAACTTCGTCGATTTATTTATGTTACTATATTGGTAGCCCCATGTTTTTTGTTTTCATGGCTGTGATTTGGATTGTTGACGTAAATATGTGACGTTTACCCAACATTGGGGTACTGCGGGGATATACCATAAATCTGTGAAAAATCTCTGTTTGTACCTGATATCATTATTTTTGCTCTCAGTTTGTACAAAATTCATTTCCATTTATTTTTAAAAGAAAAAGAAAATGTGTTAGAGCAAATGTTTTGAACCAAAAGAAAAAAAATCTAGTGGGCTACGTCGATTTATGAAAAATACGTCGACATATAGAGCATATCTCCTTCCCGAAAATCTCTTGTGTTTGATTTTGCTCCAGACCTTGACTGAATACAGCACACTGATCTTATGGCATATCTTCACCAAAAATACATTTTTTTGCACACTTTTTTTCAATAATGTCTATATTTTAAATTATATACAATAACTTTATCAGTTTTCTAATTTCTACCACAAAAAATAGAAATCAAGAGTTAAACATGAGTATCTAATAGAATAAGATGTGCTCATATGATACCCAGTAGAATAAGATATGCTGCACAGTTTAAAAATAATCTAACTTTCTACACTGATGACACAAAAACTAAATTCAAAATAACTTAACCTTTATTATGTATATTTGTAGTCTTAGACAATCGATAATTAGCTTCCAGCTATTATTTCGCATGTAATCAATCGATTTTAAATAAAATTATCTTTATCTTGATCTTGATCTTATCTTACAATATCAGAACCTTTATTATGTGCAATATTACAAAAAAATTTAACCGATCATAAAATCATTCTACATTACTAAAACTAAATTGAAACTAAAAAATCTCTATAATGTGCAATAACTGTCTTCCTCATGTTCTCATGATTTCAGAAATATTCAAATAATTTCTGTAAGAGTATTTTTAGTCGAGATATTAATATGAAATCTTTAAAACTATAATTAACACCTTGCTATATCGTTCGCAATTACGGTAGTCATGTTCAGAGCCAAAACATAGAAAAATCTGTTTATAACACACTTTACTGTTTTCCTTGTGTTTCCATGATTCCCGAAATATTTGAATCATTTCTGTAAGTGTATTATTAGCCGAAAATCATATATGTGAAAATTATTGTGCTGATATAAAAAATATCATACTTATGTGAAATATATTGTGCTGATGTGAAATATATTGTGCTGATGTGAAAATTATTATACTGAAATATATTGTATTTATATGTGAAAAATGTTATACTTATGTGAAATATATTGTATTTATATGTGAAAAATATCTTGTGTGAAAAATATCCAACTTTTATTTTTAAAATCTTATGCATGTGAAAGCATTTCTCTCGAAAAAGGAAGACATGACTCAAAGCTATGGAAACAATGACGGAATGCTCTTTGATCACAGGTAACTGAGGTTTGACTTTGATCACAAGGATTTTGAAGAGCAATACTGTGAATGCTGATAATTGGCATTTTGAGTTTTTCACACCAATGTCAAAGTACCCTTTGATTTGTCATGGAATCCACTCCCTAAATAACTAGCCCTTTCCAAGGATTTTTTTCAAATGTAGGGTCTATAAATTTAATGACTTTATACAGAAACCATAGGTGAAATCTTCATATTGGGCTTCTATTTGAGCGATATGCACATCAGAACATGTAGAATTGAATTGTTTTTTGCAAACGTAGAAAATATAAAGAATAACGATGACTTTATACAGAAAACATAGGTGAAATCTTCATATTGGGCTTCTATTTGAGCGACATGTTCATAAATAAGTTAAAATTTGGCTGTAAATCACGCATATCTCAATAATATTCAAATTTGCAGTTTTCACCATGTGCGATGTGACTTCAATATGGCGGGGCATGCGCAGTTCATATGTGACGTAAGAGTTTCAAGCTGTATAGAAAAACACGAATGGACAACATCAGCGAGAATGAGTGACATAGCACATGTAACGGGTTTATAGCAGTGGGAGGAGCGGACGTCCAGAAAGCACCCTGCAGAGCACTTTCAGTGATATTTAATATTGACTGTGTTCGACCACATAGAATGCCATTTCAACCACATAGAATGCCATTTTTTCAAAAATTATCAAAATGTTATAACCCAATTGACTCTACATTCAATACATTTTTTATTATATTTTTTTTAATCATTTCTATTCATGACTAATTTTCTCATATTTTTCAGGGAATATTTCTTCTTTGGGTATTATTATGATAAGAGCAACTTATTGCTGATTATTTTCTGAAATTAGATTAATATTAAATTTATCCAATATCTCAAAAATAAATGTGAGGTCAAATTAAAGTCCGTCAATTTGTCACTTTTGTAACCCTACCGATTTAAGCTATTTTTAATCATTTTAGCTTCATAAGAAATCTTGAAATTAACGGACTTTTTTTTCAAATTCTTTTTAGTATTAATGTGTTTTTCTGTGCGGTATTCTACATATTTTCATAAACTAACCCCCAATAAGCTGGCATTTTTATATTATTTCGAAAAAACTTTGTTTTCCCTTATAGATTGACCGCAAAACTATGAATTGCTCTCAAATTGTTAATTATGAACAGATTTTGATGAATAAGGACTCTACGAGCTTGTATTTGAAAGATGTAGATGATAGGATAATAAAACATGTAGATAATTTCGTGGAAATAGACTTTCTGTTTTCAAGGTCATTGAAAGGTCACTTCAAGGTCACTGGCAATATTTGATCAAAATAGCCTGAGAAGGTTGACATTCGATCACATATCATTTGTAGATGTATTCTGAGTAGTAAAAAAGTTATATCCCTATGTCTGCCATTTCTAGTGATGCAAATACATGCATGCATATATCTGATATATTCACAAACAAATTTGCATACACGGGCATATGTATAAATACACATGAGCCACACACTCTCTCACGGCGATTGAATTGAGAAAACATCCCCTCCAAATATTAATATTCTAGTGTTTGAAGCATATTGTGATTTTTTTTCATGAAATCTCTCTTGCTTAAGAGAAATGAGAATAAAAGGTTTTAATATACAGTGACCGGCAGCCAAACCCGGACACTTTCATGTTTTTCACTCCCGATTTTCACAAAATCTTTCATAACAGGCAAAATATTCAGCTCAATTGCAATAAGTACAGCACAGTTTTACTCGATATTTGACCGAGTTAAAAATGTCCGAGTTTAATCTGCCGGTTTCGGACAGTTGCCGGTCACTGTAGTCAGTAATACTTTCATAACCACCAGTCTCAATTCTTGTCGTTCTCGAAGTGTACAGTTGTGAAACAAAACTAGAAAAGATACAACAAAGGGAATTTAAGTTCTTATTATATGATTTTTTTTAAAGACTATGATTCATCATTATTATCTATTATTTAAATTTCCCTCATCTGACCCATGTAGGTGACACCGTGGATTTGACAGGTAAAAATTATACCCTTATTTGGGCAACATAAGGATACAAAATATCTAGAAAACATATTATTATCACATATTTAACACATTATTGTTGCTACTTTATGAAATATATGTGTGAAAAACAACATTTAAAAATATTGGGACCAGAACGAGGGTAACTGGACTAAATGTTCAAGGTAATTCGAAGCAAATATTATTAAGGGATGAGGGTAATTGATCGTAAAATATCTGAATATATCTAATTTCAATACCATTCTGAACATTTTGAAACTTAATTTTTCCTCAAATTTCTGACATCGATACAGAACGCCATAAACATTGGGTCAGTTTAGTTTTGAGTTAATAAGCTTCCCGAGGCTGCTATCAGATGTGGACGAAATAGCATGGTGATCAAATAGTTTCATATCATCCTTTAATAATTCAAAATCTAGCAAACTTGTTTTTTATTTTCTATGTAAATATTCATGATAAATTTCGTCATGACAAACATGAGGAGATCTCTGAGGAAGCTATCATTGAATTTGATGAAAAATATTCATGATGATTGTTTATTTTTATGGTAATTGTAGAAAGGTCATATTAACCAACTATAAGCTCATTTGAGGTTGTTTTAGATTGTGTATTGCTAGTATAATATCAATATATGATATAAATGTATGCCATGAACATATAAATAAAGTCATAATTTTAATTGAATTTAAATGAATTAGAATTTTTAATTAAATGTTAAAAATTAGTGGTTGGCTAATGTATCATTTATGAATTATCTTCATCCTTTGAATGAATTACGCTCATCCTAGCATATTACAATCATTAGAGAAACCCTCATCCTTTCCATTTTGAATTTTGACGAATAACATCCCTTTAGCTCTGAAAAGTCTTGATATTTTCTATTAATTATGTTAAAATCGTGATAAATTCATTTATAGATATTTTAAATGTCAGTATTGTTTCTTGGTGAATTTTACAAGTGAATTTTACAAGTTACCCTCATCTTATTACCACCTGTGATTATTAATTTGTTAATTTGATATCTCAACAAATGTTACAGCGCAAATTAAGATCACTTCCAGGTGATTGTCTTGAAATGTGAATTTATCCAGGTCTATACAGACAGTTCAATACTCAGATATCAATGTTTACAAAATGCGGGTACGTGCCTATAATATAACCCTGTCCTGCGCCAGTACCTGTGTTTATGTTGAAGAATCTGGGCATTTCAGGTAATACTGCCACTTCATAATCGAGGTTCCACTTCACCTTACTTAATATATGACTTATTTCCAAATTATAATTATATTCCTCATTCTCCTCCTCAAATGATATAAACACCAAGTTCCTGGACTTCCAGCAAATCATGACAAATACCGATACCGATCCGGGTGGTGCAACTTTGCAGCTCAGTTGAAATGGTTACCACCTGCATACATGAATCTATCAACCCTGCCTGCCATCGTGTGGCAAGATTCCCATGATTTACAACAAATACCCACAAATTCCTTGCCAAACACAGCTTATTGTATCTTCTGTTATCACTTTGTCTCATCTTTATCAGGACCAATAATGGCAATATCCCATAGTTCTATCATGTACTTTAGATTAATCCTTGGCTCTATGTAAATTCTAGATTATTTCCACAAACAGCTGCATAAAGAGTATAGATATATTTCAAACTAGCATGGAAGAGCATCAAGACATTAAATGCGCGGAATAACTGAAATTAATGAAGATATCAAAATAATTCTTATTTTTACTGAATATACATAATACAATATGACTTTTAGCATTATAAAAGCCCACATATGCACCCACAACAGATTCCTCACATATGAACATGATTAAGGTTAAAAACCTTTTTGTACTTTTAACTTTTTCTCAACGTTTATCATTATTTATTTATTTATTTATTTATTTATTTATTTATTTATTTATTTATTTATTTATTTATTTATTTATTTATTTATTTATTTATTTATTTATTTATTTATTTATTTATTTATTTATTTATTTATTTATTTATTTATTTATTTATTTATTTATTATTTATTTATTTATTTATTTATTTATTTATTTATTTATTTATTTATTTATTTATTTATTTATTTATTTATTTATTTATTTTATTTTTTTTTTTCTTTAATCAGCTCAAGCCTCATGAGACATTTTATTTATTTTGTATTTCAATATTTCAAGAAGACTGGAAAAGAATCGTTTTACGTGAACCATATTTACAATATATGATATTTTTGAGGAAAATATTAAAAATAGTATACCTTTGCTGTCATCATGAAGTAATGTTGAAAGTGAGGTAAACTCTCATATCGAGCATACGTACTATTTTACAAGCAGCCCATCTCTTTCAGTTTCAAAGTCAGATCATATAAACGCGTGTAAGAGTTCTCTGTTTCAGTAGATGGGTTCATCCAGCAAGACGTCCAAAGACTACACCTTGCCTGGATGCTCTTCAAGCTCAGTATTGCTCCTAAGTACTACGTAACAAAATAATAAGGATTAAAAGTCTTCAAAGAGTCATACACAACTTCGACCTGTAAGTATAACATTATAATGACTCTCAAGTGTGAAATTTTGAAACACATGCATATTTCATAATCCTCATTTCATGAGAGCATGAAAAGGTATTCTTGCCAAAACGCCTTGCTGAATTTTATGACAAAAGAAAATATCACCTGACACCGATCCTGCAGATGGCACTAGTACGCAGGTGATACCGATAGATGTCACTGGTATGTCAGCTGTATGAATCATCCCATATTTTGCTGATTTGGAAATATATTTTGAAAAATATGCTCAAATATCATTTGACTGAGTTTCACTCCCTCTTTTCAGCTGTATATGAAAAAAAAATATCATTTGAAAAAGCAAGATCCGTTTCACACTCTTTTCACTTGTTTGTAGGTTTCGCAATTAACACGATGATGACTAACCAAGTACGTTGTTAAAATGTGCCAAGCTTTCGGTTGTGCCCACGTTAACGTGAATGTGAAACCAGTACTAGTGGAATACACGTAAATTTCACATGCCACACCTGGGCACAAAACGACAAATTGAATGTACTTTCATAGAAAATCATTTCAGTCATTTATATAAAAATAAAATGTAGCATCAACAGAGGTTTAAGTGTGCATTCCACTGTGCTGTAGGGTTAACATATAACTGTGATAAAGGGGATATAGTTTTGTACGGGCCCCTGCTCCACCTCTCTCTAGTTCGTCCATCAGGATTAAATTGCCATCTCGAAGGAGATTTCAGGAGTTTCAAGTCGTGGAGTCTACATCTTTTTGTCTATGTTGTCTTTAAGCTGTTGAATATGTGAGTTAAATATAAAAGACTGACTAATCTGGCACAGAAACAGCTACATAAATGGGAGCTCAAGACAGCTACCTTAGAGAGCCAACATAAATGAGAGATATATAGCTGCACAATTGAGAGACAGCTGTGAGAGAGATAGTGGTACACATGAGACACACATAAGGAACAACGCAAGTTAGAGACAGCTGCATACGTGTGACAAGCCTAAAATACCTACTCTACCTGACAGGTAAGAAATAGCTACATAAATGAGAGGCATCTGTATAAGTGATCATGAGACTAGTCTATTGAGAGATAATCACACAAGTCAGAGACAGCTGCGTAAGTGAAGCGAGAGAAACTCTTACACAGGTCAAATACAAGTGTCAAACGATGGACACTTACATTGGTGTGAGACAGTTGTACGAGTGAAAGAGACATAAAGAACTGATAACTAAATCTTATATGAGAGACAGCGTCAAGAGACAGTTGCAAATGTGAGGGACAGCTACAAAACTTCAGGCAGCTTTGTCATAGAGAGACAGCCGAGTGAAAAGTGAAAGACAGCCGAAGTACACAAGTGAGAAATCTAAACAGCTGTACATGTGAGAAAGAACTACACATGTGAGAGACAGTCGGAGGTGACAGACAGAAATTTGGGTGCCAGGCAATCTAATTCAATGCTGCAGACATTATGATTGATTAATGCTTTTATTTTTAAAACACTCATTTAGAACAGAGACGGACATCGCATTTTAGCCAGAAGCCCCGGTTCTCTTAAAAATACTGAAAAATGTTTTCCATTGACTGCTACCATCCCCTATAGACTTTTTTTGTGCTGAGAGGGCCCATACTGACGTGAGGAGTGGTCTGAAACTCAGTCAAGTTTTTCCCCCTAGTTTGGAAAATAAAATTCTGCAGATAACTTAAAATACGTGTGGTAGGTCTACATTTTGTATCCCCCAAAATCGGGTTATTTGTTGATAAATTATTTTTTCTCTAATTTTAGGTGAAAATGTGTGCCATGAAACAAACAGAGGATATAACCGATGTTATAAAATACTTGAAAATCAACCTAAGTCTGACTGGCAAACTTCTACAACCTAAAACTGTGAAAGTGCGTGGCAAGAACTTTGAGAATTTGGTATTTAACCAGTTACCAATATTGGAAAGCTGCTGGTACCGAGACGAGCTGTGGGCAGCCTGGGCCACACCCCTGGATGACAGCACCCTCTGGTATGTCCTCCCTGACGAGTATGACACCTTAATGTCACTGACAGGGAAAACACAGCCATACATGAACGCTATCTGTGATAAACTGCCAATCAGGATTCTTGGTACAGCTGGTGTGGATGACAAGTCACGTGGGAATAGTTTCTGGAAGGAGGGATTGCCAGTGGAGGGAATTCTTTGCCAGTGGGCAAAGGCTGTGCATGAAGACATGGCATGCCCTGGTAGGGAAATAGTGTGGAGAAAAGCATATAAGGAAGCTTTGGCTTATTTCCAGCGACACCGCCATCTAGTGAGATGTGCAGGACGAATGTTAGACATAGATATGGAAAACCACGACCTTACCAAAACAAGCATGTTCCAGTATGCTCTTGGTTATCTGTGGCACTGGTCTGGAGAGCAGTCAAGCGAGATGAAGGCCATGGCGTGGAAGGTAGTCCGAGAAAGACATCTGTGTCAAGAGGATCACCACCCAGAGTATAATGGCAAGGTCAATCCCTGCAAGCTATTTACGGATAGACTGGCAGTTGGTATCCAGAAGAGTAAAATCAAAGATGACCAAGGGGGCTGGAACATTGATGCTTGGATTCCAGAACAGTTCAAGTCAGAATGGGCAAGATTTCGAGAACAGAATGGGCACCTGAATATGTACAGCATTTTGGATCAGGACATACTGGAATTGCCAGAGATGGATGTCACCGTTACATGTTGTGGAATTGCTTCCATGTGTAACAAAGAACGATAAAATATATATTTGCCATTATTGAAATATTTGCCTTTTCACGTATATATTTTACAATGATTTTAAAAACACTCATAATGCAAATACTCAAAATCACTCACAATACAAATACTCAAAATCACTTAGAATACAATTACTCAAAAGCACCCAGCAAACAAATATTTAAAATGTGTAGATGATGGATCCTGTAAAAGATGTATTCTAGTTTGAATGTGTTATCCCCATGAGACCTTCAAATACTGCGCTGAAGAGGAGGGAGAGATTATTCACTTATATTATGAATAGGGACGTTTTTTAAAAGTGTGATTACTTAAAACCTAATTATAAGTTGCAATGAGGAAAATCGACCCATAATCAAGACGTCAGATGGAGGATTGTTATATTATCTCTAATATTAAATGACATACTGAGGCAAAATTATTTACTGATGGGATTTACTTATATGGTCTGATTAATGAAAATTGGAAGTGAACTTGCGACCAGTTCATTTGTGAAGAAATATTCCACCAAACCAAACATTTGTTATTTATACAAAAATCATCTGTCACATGAACTATTCTAAATTACATCAGAAATATATGTATTTATTATTTGACGTGTAAAGTAAATGAATTTAATGTGTTTTAGTTTGGCATACTATGGGCTTACTTACACAGTCCTGTGGTCAGAAATATATGGATTTATAATGAATTAAATGAACAGAAGTAAAAGGGAAAATTGAGACCTCTGCCCCTGTAAAGCTAGGACAATCTTCCATTCGCCATTTTATATTTTTATGAAGCGTCAAAATCATCTTATACCAATTATATAGTTTTACCACAGTGCTAAGAGCTGTCACCTGGTGTACTAATTATTAAACAGTAAGCAATTTTGCCTGTGCGATACAGATTAAATATTGTCTGAAGTTATTAAAATATTTGATTCTATAAATTATATATTGTGATCAAATACAGTAGATACTATGCATTAATGCAAGTAGAAAAAGTTATAAATTTAATTATTAGTCAAGATGTTTGAACAGATCACTATGTCATAGTTACTTCTTATTCTAATGTCTGTAATGTAGTATCAAACATATATGTACTCCTTCATTTGTAAATCTGTGATACTTTATTTGGTCAATTCTTACTTTTACTTTTATTATGTTGTTGTATTTTATATAATAGGCAAACAAATAAAATGACAAATATACAGTTGTTTGCAATATTTTTGTATGCAACTCTTAGAGAAATAATAAATATATGTAATGATATAGACTATATTATAACAAATTGCATATATAGCGATTAGATACGACTAGGGCTGATGTGTATACGTGAGGTATTTATGTGCACATGTCATTCTGTGATGGCCCATAATCGTAGGGATTATTAGGAAACCAGATATGCAGTTATGTTACAATTTCCTTTGTCATAATAACATGTAATACACTTCAGTAGAATCAATTGTGTAGACTTTTCATTTACTTCTGAGGGTTGAGGTCATTACAAAATCTTTACCAGGTGAACGTACATATTGTTGTTTCAAGTCCTCATTTCCCAGCCTCCTAATGGACTTGCAAAGTTAAGCCCACGAACCAGTTGGACTGACTTGGATTCTGCCGCTACCTTGGAACTTGATAAGTTTGACTTGAAGTTTCTTTCATTTACATATACTGAGTTGCAGAATTGCTTCATGTTACACAAAAACTTCAAGTTGTTGTCTCTTTTAAATTATAACTTCCAACTGATAAGAAAATATAAATAGCATTTTCAAAAAGCAAAGATATTTAAAACATAAATATCTCTGCAAAAAGGAAATTGCATACAAAATCATTTTTTTATCGAAAAGACTTTCTTGTTATATCAGATGAAGATGTGAACTTCTTTTAAACACCATCGCTCCAGAAGTACATATTGTTTAATTCAGTTAATTGTATATTTTCAAATTTGTGAACTATTTAAGTACGCGATTTATTAATGGTAACGTATGAAATTAAGATTTACCAAGCGTGGCGATGTATTAATGCCAGAACCCTTTTGGGCCTCCCATTCAGCGTACCGGATATCACGTATGCGCAAACTCAGTTGTTGCTGAAGAACCCATGTGTTTTCGTTTCACAAGACCGAGCAAATAATTTGGACCGTAAAAATTCTACATGTTAATAAACCTCGGTAAGTTTAATCTTTTCTCAGTGAAATTAATTAGTTCTCATTGTGTACCACATGGTAAGCAAATGTGTTTGTGAACGGCAGACTTTGAAGAGGAGTAAATACAATGTATGAAAATGACATTAACAAAACAAAAGCGTTTTCTGAACCAGCTTGCAGTGGGTTGGCAAAGGGCTGGCTTTTCAGGTGGCACAGGTTTACTGCACTGGTACGTGTACAAGTAGCTAAGATAGAGAAACACATATATTTATACACATATAATATAAATATACAATGATTTCATAAGATACAAGCGTTCCACGTTCAAAGGAATGGCAGTGTGCAGACAACAGTGAAAGCCCGGGAGTAAAAGTATACTCGAGTAGCCACTTTTAATGAAATTATGTCCATGGTTCAACAAAATTGCTCATTATGGCTTTATTGCCCATTATGGCTTTATTGCCCAGTTATCTCCCAGTTATCAATGATAGTGGGTGAATCAATGATAGTGGGTGGTATCACACAGATACAAGCACAAGACTGTCAAGAGATAGCTTCTGCATCTGCATCTGCACCCATTGACCTCAGTCATGCTGTGTTGCAGCTGTCTCTTCAGACAGAAGCATAATAATAAACATATCATTTGGCAAATCCTAGCTGGGTGCATTTTTTATGTTGCAGTTCTTTGGATCATATATTTTAAAGTCATTGAGCTACATTTTAAAAATTAAATTAGCAACCATTTCAACATCTGCTGAGTCTGAGAATCAAGAGGGATTCAAATGTCACTGTTATGCACCTGTTGAACTTTTCAGAACAATGTCAACTCTTCTGCTTCGGAAATAAATCTCAGTTCCTCTTATATCATATGCTAAATATATTACATCACTACACACCAATTTCTAAACTCTTCACTTAATCAATAATTGTGTAATACAAAATGCTGGATAGTACAAGTAACCTTCAAAGATAGAATTGATTAATGTCCCAGTTCATGTCTGCCCATACGTCAGTAGAGTTTATATGTTTCAGTTATCTTTTATATGATACTTTATTGATGGTATAAGTCCCTTTGACTTATCATAAATGATTGTAATAATGAACAAGCATTGTCAATATCAAGTGCTGTGCTGATAAGTAAGATAAGTCTTCATTTGGTAAATGGCCTCAGCTGACCTTGTCAATCTAAAACCCCTTTCAGTTCCACTTTCAAGCATCTTATTTCCCAGAAATTGTGTTGTTGAAATTATATTTAAACTATTCATATCTGATGTATTTGTATTTGTACATTGAACTATATGTTGTGAATATTGAACTTGATTGTTTGAAACTATTTTAACAGTGAAGAATTAAACTATCAAAATGTGTACATTGAACATATCTGTTTGAAACCTTTTCAAAAGTGAAAAATTAAACTATTAAATGGCTGAAATTATTTATTCTAGGTTGAAAAATCATACATCATGGTGAAATTTAAATTATGTTCATGAAATTGTATCATTAATTTATCATTAAGAAAAACTCTTCAAAAGTGAAACGTTATACAAAGTCTTGGCTCCAACCAGACATATGATTTTTTATACCTTGCATAAATCAGTTGGTGCTAATTATCTATTTAGATGCATATGAACATGACCAAATGGAACCACCTAACTTCTATTCAGGACAAGTCAAGTTTAGGTCCAGTGTTTATGTGTGACCACATAGTTGTTTGGCTCAAACTGTAAATTGATTCTTGACAGACTTGTCAGTTTGGCCAGTGATGAAAGTCTTCAGGAAATAACCTGAATTCAGGTTTTTTTTTTCTAAATGTGAAATTCAAATTGGTCTGAGCTCAGTCTGAAACATCCAAAAATGATATTTCGGAAAGGGGGTAGGGGTATCTTCAGGTTAATTTTTTAGGGTTTCAGGTTTTTTCCTGAGCGCTGACTTTCATCACTGTTGGCTTATTTCTGGCTACTTTAAAACTCATTGTGAAATGAGGTGGAATAATTGGTCATTAATGTTTTGCTATCAGTAGTTGGTATCTTTAACCTGGTCAGGATACCTTCTAAAATGGTTAGACATTTTGTGAACCAGGAGCTCACATTAAGCCAGTGTGTGTAATCACTGCAGGATCTTGCACAGCAGTACAATAATACCCTCAAGCTGCCACCATATGGTTGGAAGTTTATATTTGAATTTTGTCATATTTCTACATTAACACATCAGCTTGCTATTGCATTTGAAACAAATTTAACGGTATGTAAAATTAGCTTGATTGAAATTAGCTTAAATAAAATTAGCTTCTTATTACAGTTGAAACAGATTTTTGTAAAATATCTAGACGATATTAAATAAGATAATTCTGTTTGAGATATTTAGTCATATAAAACATTGTTGGTATCATATTCACCAGTTATAATGAATTTGCCTTGGATTTTATTCATGACCTAGATAATATGAGCCAAACTCTGTCACATGGCCAAGTTGAAGGATAATAATTCTAAGCCTGGGTTAGATTTGATATTCAGAGTGGAAGGAAGCAGGAAATTAATGTGATTGCATTTCTATTTGTTTAAATTGTATATAATTCAAATACTGAATTAGTACCGGTAACCTGTAAGTTGGACACATATTCTATTTATATCTGTTTTCTCTTTAAAATAAGCAGGGGCTAGAGGAATATTTGATTTTGAAAACTTGATAGATATGTGCAGACAGAGAGCTAATATTTGACTTTGGGCTACAAATCACTATCATCATCGCCTGAACTGAAATCTGTCAGTGCGCCAGACAGTGTAGGCCTGTGTTCACTGAAACACCAGATAGGCATCTGTCACTTTCCCTGACAGTTTTATTTCTAAATGTGATGTTTTTGGGTGCACAAAATTTAGTATAGAAAATACTTAGGAAGGAACCTTTGCAATAAACTGAGAGAGGTTCCATCAGCATAAAGGTTTGTACTTTGAACATTTCAGTGTATAAAAGTTGACAGTTTAGGGTGTTAAGATCGATCAAGAATAAAGATATTCATTACATGTAGTATTGTATTCAATGAAACATTTTAGAACAGGGCACACTTAGTTAATTCTGCCTCAGTTCCTTTGTACAATATATGTCTTTTCATAATATAGATGATGGTTAAAGAATTGGTGAGTATTTGTATAAAGAGAGTTTGTAGAATGTGATGGCCCCATATGTGTCAAGCCCAAGCATTAATAGTATTCACTTGGTCACCTCATTGGGTCGCATCTGGATGATCATGTTCAGAGATAAATGTTCTCAAATAGAAGGCTATCATATGGTCAGATTCAACTGATTGTGACCACATAGGCTGACATAGCACTTGAGCATGAACAAATAAGAGTTCAACTCACTGAACCACATGTAAGTAACCAATTGGCAGTTCTGATAAGACACCTTGGAAAAAAAAAATATATATATATATATATATATATATATATATATATATATATATATATATATATATATAACCATTAACTTGATAATTGGATTGTGGCATTCGTTTAATATTGTTCTTTTTTTATTTGTAGAAATCATTTTTATCAACCAGAAGCAGGCATAGGATTGGTGCGAATCTCAGTGATATTTCTCAGCAACAGTTACAACATAGTTAATATAAGTTATACAAGATGGTTGCCAAGGATATGATAATCGCCACGGTGAGCCTGACAGTGCTGCTCCTGGTGACAGGCCTGGGAGCATTCATTTGGATGGCAGTACAGGGCTGGGGTGACCTCCCTGGGGTCAGTGTCGGTATCATATTTGTATCACTCGGAGTTTTGCAGACTATATTTTCTGTAGGCTGGTTCCGTGTCACAAAGAAAAATGATACAATTCTCCAAAATAATCCTGACGAAAATGTGAAATTCATTGAAATGAAAGACTTGAAGGAGCATGGAAGAGAAGCTAAAGCATAGGAGAATGAGTTAAACAAATCCAAACATTCATCAGTCAAGACCAGAATAAGGAATGCTTTATTCTCCTTTGAAAAATGTCATTCATCTCAACATCGATTTATAACCAATTCCCTTTTCTCCCATTACCACGAAGAGAAACAGATGTAATATAAGGTCTACTAAGCAGTTCATATGAGAGCTCAGGGCCATCTCCATTGAAAAGTACACACCGGAACTGTACATCTTTACCAGAACCAGATCTGTTCAACTCTTCTCTATTTAACTTAACTAGAATCAGAACTCTCCAACTCTTCTATATTTAATCATTGATTATAGACATTGGCAGGGAGCCTAAACAGTCTGGACATGATGGAAACTATGACTGTTGTCAGCAGATGATAAATAGTATGTTGTCATAAACAAGGCGTAAACCTTGCCTGCCATGATCATATGAATCAGATTACGTCTTCTGAATCTGTTAATTCTGCAAGATTAATGACTGAAATCATTTTGAAACATATCATGATATTTTGTGGTCAAACAGAAGTTATCTGGTCTTGACAGACCTTGATCATCATATATACTGCCATATAATACAAAATTGTAATTAAAAAAATGTATATTTTTATGGATATTATTTCACAAACCTTGCCAGTGAAACATTTTATATATGCGTTTTTGTTCATGTTGTAATGGAAGAAAAAATTACTTCTGCTGGCTGAATGTGTTTTACTTTCACAAAATGAGAAAATGAAATAATGTGGTCAAAACATGAAATAAGCAGAGTACAATTTTCCATCTTGAAATGGAACAGATATACTACAAATTTCAGAATGTATTTGAGAAAAAATAAACTGGTTTGATTAAAGAATATTTAAGCAATCAATGCATTTATTACAAAAAAATGAACTATAAAGTATACATCTGGTACATAAAATAGTATCATTAATATATGCAGTAGATTAGAAGAGAACAAGTGCAGCGTAATACAATAAAACCATGTCCGGCACGTAAATGAGTGTCAAGCCATATTATTAGGACTTAAATGAGGATATGTGGGCCATTTACTGAGGATATGTGGGCCATTTAATGAGGATATGTGGGCCATTTTGTCGTGCTGGTTGGCTGTGTGATTATTTTGCCATCCATACATAGTACATCAGGCATGAAATATGGCTACTTGATCAGCTCTGTTTAATCTTATTACACTACAACTGAAAATGTTCAAGAGATATGCAAGATTAACATAATACATCATTTGTATGCTGATACTGATATACTGATTCAGCTTTACTAATTAGCAAATAACGATAAACTCTACTCATATAATATTCAAAGGGCTATATGAAATGCAATAAATTGTTATTTTCACTG
The DNA here is from genome assembly GCA_949316495.1 of Amphiduros pacificus. Lineage (NCBI taxonomy): Eukaryota > Metazoa > Annelida > Polychaeta > Phyllodocida > Hesionidae > Amphiduros > Amphiduros pacificus. The sequence goes on along the minus strand of OX439002.1, from coordinate 43,409,454 downwards.
TGAAGTTTTAATTGTTTTTCAGAGCAAACAAATATGTACAGGTTGAAAAACATTAGCATTTATGGAGTAGAGAATTCTTGACTGAAAAATGATTTGAGATCAGGAATATTGTTATTAATTATGCACAAATGTTCAAACAATATTGTCATAATGAAATATTTGCTTTGTTGTTTTGAATGGGATGGTTGAGTTTGAGTGTGTTTTTCTGTTGTGAATGTCAGGATACTTTGCATATTATTTGGTTGTTCTTTATAATTATATATTACAAAGTCCTCAAATGACCTGTTTTATGCACTCTGCTCATAGTTATTGTGTACACTGCATTTACGAGATTATGTCAAATATGAGGACAGGTTGAGACCTGATGATTAATATTGTAGTTATTTTAAATCTCCAGTCCTGTGTTAACAATGCAATGGGGATCAAACTTGTGGGAAAGCATTCATGTGGTGATATTATTAATAGCTTTGCCCTCATTGTTGTTAAGTTAAAGTAAAATGGATCATTGTTATTGTCACATTTCTGAGATCTCAATAAAGGATGCATGTACAAATGTATATTTTACTAGCTATTCAACTGGAGCCACATAAAATACATAATTATCATACATTGCAGTATAATTTGATTATCTTGGTTTGTACTCTAAGTGTCAACATGTTTCTTTATTCCCAAAAACATTGTGCTGTATACTGTGTGGAAGTTGGGAAAGTTGTTCCATAAACTATGTGAAAAATAAGGATTATGACCAAAATATCTGTTTTGTGTATATACTTGATATTGATTGATATGTAAACAAGAGACACTTATTGTTTTAGCTTTTCCAAATTTACTCTGGTTTTCTTGTGACTTCCCGAGCAGCTGACTTATGTGTAGCTAGTGACTTTAAAATTGCTTTATCCCCAGAAGTAGTGTCACATGTGCAGCTTTATTTTCTCTCAGGTTGAGGGCAGAATTTAATACTGTATCAAGATTATATTGTTTTAAAATCATTTTGTCACAACAAAAAATTATCAACAAAATATAATGGTGATATTATTTTCTGCAGCTTGTCACTGTGGAAGTGACTACCAAAACCGTACCATACCTACAGCAAACCATGCTGCTTTCTGTCAGGTTAAATCACTGAAATCAAATAAATGCTTCAGAAACAATGTATTTGTTGTAGTCTTTTTTCAATAGTAATTTGAATTCATAAAGAAAAGCTTTTGATGTAACAATATGAAAGGGTCTTCTAATCTAAGATAAGTCAAGACCTGTGAATTGACAGTATTTACCGTATTTACTCGTGTATAAGACGACCCCACAAAATTGAGGTTATTTTGCTTGAAAAGACCAATTTCCGAATATAAGACGAGTTGGTTTTTCTCGAGATATCGGCTCTGTAACCATTCAAGCTTGGTGGCCATTTTAAAAGTGAAACATTAATCTGCTTACGATACAAGATCTTAATGGTCTTATACACAAGTATTTACGGTAAAAGGTAAATACGATGTTCATATTTTCGAAATAACAGACATCGGACGTAGCGGATCGATTTTAATTACGTTTTAAATGATAAATAAAGGTATTCACTTAATATTATCACAGTTACGCTTCTCAGGTCGAGAATTTCTCCATGTGCTTGATCTTAGCGACAGAACGAAGCGTTTTCATTATTTATCATTTAAAATGCAATTAAAATCGATCCACATGTGAAAGCATTTCTGTCAAAAAGGAAGACACGACTCAAAGCAGTGGAAACAATGACGAAATGCAAAACTGTGAACGCTGATAATAGGAATCAGTGAAAACAAAGAGTTTCGAAATAATAGACATCGGACGTAGCGGATTGATTTTAATTACGTTTTAAATGATAAATAAAGGTATTTACCCAATATTATCACATTTTACGCTTTGCAGGCCGAGAACAGAACAAAACCCATCAGCGAGAATGAGTGACATAGCGCATGTAACGGGTCTATATCAGTGGGAGTTGTGGACGTCAAGAAAGCACCCTGCAGAGCACTTTCAGTGACATTTAATATTGGCCGATTTCTACTTCCATCAACCAAATCAACCACAAAGAATGCCATTTTTTCAAAAATTATCAAAATGTTATAACCCAATTGACTCTACATTCAATATATTTTTTATTATATTTTTTTTAATCATTTCTATTCATTACTAATTTTCTCATAATTTTCAGGGAATATTTCTTCTTTTTTAGGTATTATTATGATAAGAGCAAATTATTGCTGATTATTTTCTGAAATTAGATTAATATTTGATTTATCTAATATCTCAAAAATAAATGTGAGGTCAAATTAAAGTCCGTCAATTTGTCACTTTTGTAACCCTACCGATTTAAGCTATTTTTAATCATTTTAGCTTCATAATAAATCTTGAAATTGACGGACTTTTTTTTCAATTTCTTTTTAGTATTAATGTGTTTTTCTGCGCAGTATTCTATATATTTTCATAAACTAACCCCCAATAAGCTGGCATCTTTATATTATTTAAAAAAAACTCAGTATCATAGTATTTTCCTCTGTTTTCCCTTATAGATTGACCCCAAAACTATATATTGCTCTCAAATTGTTAATTATGAACATATTTTGATGAATAAGGACTCTACGAGCTCGTATTTGAATGATGTAGATGATAGGACAATAAAACACGTAGATAATTTCTTGGAAATAGGCTTTCTATTTTCAAGGTCATTGAAAGGTCACTTCAAGGTCACTTGCAATATTTGATCAAAATAGCCTAAGAAGGTTGACATTCATTCACATATCATTTGTAGATGTATTCTGAGTTGTAAAAAAGTTATATCCCTATGTCTGCCATTTCTAGTGATGATCCATCCATTTAACATGCATTAGGCAATACGAGGTAGTCATTTAAAAAAGCGGGAGTGACGGGGACAAGCTCCTATTTTTTCCGCAAAAATGATCGTAGCCTTATTAACTCGCATTGAAATATTAATATATTGCACAATGATGGATCCCTGGCTTCTCATGTTGCGGACGTGAATTACCGAGACGTCACATACATCATATTTACGTTTTACTTCGTGGAGAAATTCTCGACCTGCAAAGCGTATTTTGTGATAATATTGGGTAAATACCTTTATTTATAATTTACAGCGCAATTTAAATCGATCTGCGTGTGAAAGCACTTCTGTCAAAAAGGGAAGACACGACTCAAAGCAGTGGAAACAAAGACGAAATGGAAAACTGTGAACGCTGATAATTGGAATCAATGAAAACAAAGTCAAAACAAAGCGTTTCGAAATAATAGACATTAGATATATACCCAATATTACAAATTACGCTTTGCAGGTTGAGAACAGAACAAAACCATCCATTATTGCGCAATATATTAATATTTCAATGCAAGTTAACAATCGTTTCCACGCCAAAATTAAGAGCCTCTCCCGCTTTTCAAAATGGCGATCTTGAGAAATTGTCGACCTTCTTCTTCTTCTTTCTGAGTATATTCGTCCGTTATCTCGAACCACCTCCTATTGGAGTATCATGGAATGTTTACTGTGTTTCTGCTCCTGTGTAGCCTGTAGCATAGCTCATTGCATTCACCATTGAATCTAACTAGGAAGCTACCTGTTGCATCTTCTACCTCAGTGATCTCATTTATGTCATTGAAATCTGGGATCACAATGGTAGAATCACAGTGTGATATGGCACAACAAAAGCATTGGTATGGTGCAAACATACAAATGGATAATTGCTACAAGAAACAAGATACAGTTATTTAACACAAGTTTCTATGCTACACAACACAACACTAGATCTATACTATGCTACACAAACATTGTATTCATCAGATGAGGGATCTATACTACATATAGGCAAACAGATCTATAGCAGTACTAGCAGGGTGGCCCCTTCTTCTCAGTTAAATCCCGCCGTTCATTTCCGGCGAACCTCCTTCAATGCAGGAGTAGCATAAAAGTACATATAAAAAACCAATAAAAGTCTAAAATCAGATAAAATCCGATAAAATCCAAGTGTCTATTCCGCATTCAGTAAATCCACCACTGAGGGAGCAGCTAGCAACCTGCAGCCCGACTTGTGCACAGGCCAGTGGAGAGCTTGACAGTTCCGACTACAATAAAAAGCAGACCGGCACTTTGTGCACTTTTTCAGTCCACCAGGAACTTGGCTCTCTGGTACTCCACAGCGGTAGTTGTAGCAATGTTCCTCCAGGGGTCCTCCTTTTGATAGAGCCCGCAACAAAACGTCCACATCACCAGCACTATCAACAATTTCTTGGACGGCACCGGTGGAAGAACTGGCCTCGATATCATTAGAGTCCCGCAGTGCTGAGAAGTACTGCGCCCTAGGGTCAGGCTCAACCTGAGTCAATGCAGAATCACTTTGGTCCAGTAATGTGGTTGTGTCATGTGACTGTACCAAGCCCTCGGAAATTTGTGCTTGGGGCTGGCTGGGGGTGTTGGTGACTGCAGTGGCGTGGATCTGGTCCTGGGGAACAGACTCTTGGTTATCCACTGAATCTGTCCCCTGGTGTGGGCCAGTAGAGGCAACCCCCCTTTTTTTGGCCCTCCAGTTCTCCAGTCTCTGCTGGTCTCTTCTCCTGGTGGCAGGAGACTTCCTCTTCTTCCTTGTCTTGCCCTCAGACTTGGCTGGATTGTCCACTCCTTTGTCCGAGACCTGGGCTTGCTTTTTGGCGGGAGATTTGAATCTTTCCCTACTCCCTAAGTCCAGGTAAATTTTGGAACCTGTAAGGTGCATAGACCATCTTGGACTGTCACAAGTTGATGCACCCACATTCTGCAGTGTATTCACAACCTCAGCCGGTATCCCAAGCTTTGTGAGAAGGCCATTTTCCACAAAAACTGGAGCTTCCAGATTACGTGGTACCTCCTTGGCCGCCATCTTTCTCCTGAAGTACCCTGCGAAGCATAATTTGTGATAATCTAGATCCTTTGACATGATAATTCACTGAAGCAGCACTCTTTCTGTGACAAGTAGGTCTCATCATATGATGACTGAAGAAATGTTGAAAGTGATGTAAAACTCCATACAAACGCATACAACCTGTCGCACATCCACACACTTATGCCACTCACAGACTTCACTCACTCATCCTTCTTTCACCTCCTCTTCTGTCTTCCTAACATTCTCAGCCAACTCCATACATTTAGCACTCACACTCATCATTCTCTTATGCGCATCTTCTCTCTCTACACATCTCATCCTCTCCATCTCCCGTGCATCTCCTAACTTTCTTTCCACTCGCTCCAACTCACGCTCGCATCTCATTCGCTCTTCCTTAGCATTCATCCATTCTCTCCTTCTCTTCTTCCACTCTCCTTGCACCCTGATCCTCTTCCTGTCCCATTCATCCAGTTCTTCTTTCTAAAATACAAGTTAATACAATATTGATGAAACAAATACCAAGGAATCAAATCCCAATTTTAATTTGATCATATTGTAAATAATATCTTTAAAATTTACATTATTTTGTTTATTTGCCAAATCGGTTTAATGATAATCAGAGATAATTCCTGCCAAAATTTGAAAATACAGCAAATTAGATAATTTTGCTAATTAAAAACAATATCTGGCTGTTTCAACTCCTTGGGGGCTTAGTGGAAATTAATATTATGGTTACCCTTAAAATCACCAATTAATTAAACTTACCATTACATCAATCTTCCTTTAATTGGCGTCATCCCCAAAGACAACGCCTGTCGCAGGCTTTCTCCTAGCATACAAGGGGTTCAGAACTGTAAAGAAAAATCAAGACTCAGGAAAATAATTCTGCAGAACATAAAATATAAGACAAATATAAGGCACAATCCTTTCCAATACAAGAGCTGATGTTGCTTCAATTGTAGAATAGTGTCTTAAAATGTGCTGGTCTTTCAAATATATTAATTTCTACTAAGTACTGTACCTTTTGTGTGTGATACAACATTGGTGTCAAGAAAGTAATACAGATAAAGTTGAAATCTGAATCTCAACCAAACGAGTGTTAGTTTACACATTTGAACATCAACAAGTGAGAAAATGTACAAACTGCAAAATAAAATAAAACATAATTTTGCAAACCAAACATTTCAATATGCATACTCGACATTCCTGCCTTTCTTTTTCGATTGCTCATTCTGAAATTAACAATTTTTTTGCCTAAGATTATGGTAACTCAAAAGGGCTTGTTGTTTACTACACAGATACAATATCAATGAATGCTCTTGAAAAAGATATTTTAAAGCCAGATAAAACAATATTTTGTGACAATGCACTATATATTTGTCTCTTTATGACTATAGAAGCCAAAGGCTCTTTTTAGGTACATATCAATTTATATTCCACTGACTCTGGGGCCACAGGCCATGGCACAGTTGGTTAGAGCACAAGCTTATTGACATAAGTTCATCTGTGAAGAAGGTTTGATTCCCCGCCATGAAGAGATTGCATTCATGTTATAATTTCTCATGACCTGAGTCCAGTGCCTTAAGGGTAAACTTGTCCTTGTAAATCTGTGATTGGGTGGGCTGTCATGTCGAGCACCTGCGACATGCTAATTCAGTGAGGCAGCACTTAATTGAAGTAGGTCATCATGATATAATTGTAATGATGTTGAGTTTGACATAAAACCTCAAATGAACAAATTGTTAAAGACAAAACTGGTAAATTTAATAACAAGGATAATTATTGACCCATTATTCTGGTGAATATTATGCCAAAGGAGGTAATTAGTCAGACTCATTATGCTCTACATGTATACACAAATTCTTACATGACAAAAGCCAACGGGGAATGGCACAAGGGTATATTATCTCCTTGTTTAATGAATATATGGTCATCAGAGTTGTAGAAGTAAAACAAAAGCAGTAAAAAGTTGTATGTGGCAAATATTACTTGTTGATTCAGTTGATTCAGGTGAATTTTTAATTGTCCTGTTATAATAAGAAATCTTATTTTCCTTCATAGTTAAATAAGAATATCTTTTGGAAAATTAAAAGTAGTAACAAATATTGATTGACATGTACTTTTATTAAAACCAGCTAACTTAAATTATAAAAACATTTAAATTTCAGCACCAAGTAATTTGAACACATCAGAAAGTCTAATTTTGTTTTATCCCAAACCTGTTTATTATATTATAATGAACTTTAAGTGTGACCCTTCCCCTTGACATGAAACATCTTAAAATAAAAGGTCTTTCCTCACAAACATAAACCTCCCCCTATTCCCCACGCTGATACGTCCTCTTAATTTCCCCTAAAAGTTGATTCAACTGGTCCATTTCTTTTATAATCACAGTTCTGCGTTTGGCACTTTCTTTTATTTCTCCTCCAATTGCCCTGGCTTCCTCTACAATAGCAGTGAATACCTGAAATATAACAGTATATTTTTTTCTTTCATTCTCAGAAATATAATTTTTTTCTCTTATCAGAAATCTATTAAAATTTTGGGTGAATAAAGACAGGAGTTATGCTGAATTATACATGACATTAAAATTAACAAGAGATTTTTTTTAACAAATTGCTCCTCTCTGATTATTTAGCAATGAACATTTGCCATTCAAATATCTGTAGAGCTATTATAATTTTTGGTAAGATACAGGAATTTAGACTAATACTACTTTTTATTTAATATACTGTAAAATAAATCTGATCAATTCATTTCTCTTCAAATTATACATTTCTTTGTCCTTTATGTTATCGTGGATTTCAATACAAATTGAGGAAACCTTAATGCTTGTTAATAATCACAATATATCAACTTGTATTTAATGGAAACTATAACAAATGAATTATTTAATACCAAAAATATTTGAGTTTAAGTTAGGGTCGGTCAGGAAATTGCACTTTTTTGGACCAAAAATTGACCAGATCGACAAAATAGCGTGGTTCTCAATCATTCGTCAAAGATTAATTGATAAAAACTACACTTTTTACAAATCACCAAATAATGCATCAATTGTGAATGCACACTTCAGGTGGGGTATGCAATTTATTTTACCAAAATGTTAGTAATTTTACCCTCATTTGATCTGACCATAATTTCATAATAATTACACATTGTGGAACATCTCTTGAGAGATTCAGTTTGTACGGATTCCTTGTTCCACCTGACACTGGCATCGCTCCTCTCATTTCATCCCTCCACCTCAATTTCTCATTTTCAACCAATGTATCAATCTAAATTCAATTTCATTTAATAATATGAATTGATGAATTGATAAAATCGAAAAGACGATGCACAGTATCAGTCTTTGAGGTGCTACCTTTATAAGTAACTACTTACAGCTATGAAACCATGCTTTCGAGTTTTGCAATAATCATGATCCATCACTGAAATAGGTTTGTAATAAGATGTGAGAGACAGCTGCATCAGTGAGAGATAGTCACAACGCTGATGAGGCCATAAATTGTGCTTAAAAAATGTTGCCTTTGCTATATATACAAATACATACCTGTACAGTGTAAAGTCACTAAAAAATGTTGCCTTTGCTATATGTACAAATACATACCTGTACAGTGTAAAGTCACTAAAGAAGCTTGCTCGATTTGAGCAAGTTTGGCCACAAATATCTGCTAATTCTTCATTTTTTCTTGACAAAGGACCATCACCTCTCAGCTGGAACCCTGTAGAGTGAAAAAACATTGAAGGTTTTCAGCTAAATATGGTTTCTCAGCTGAGGCTTTTAATTGTCAAACTCTCAGATGCAGTGAGGTCCTTCTGACACTAGTGACAGCAACATAAGATTACATATAGCTCGAGAATCTCTAGCAGTGAATTTGCCTTTTGTTTATTTTGGGCCCGGCGGCCCCTAAGCTGCTCAAAAATGTTTAAAATGCAAATAAAATATAGCAGAAAATATCCTTAGGAAAGGGCTAGTTATTTAGGGAGTGGATGCCATGACTAGACTACATGTAGACCTACTTGAACCAGACTACTGTGTACACTCGATAGTGTGTAATGTTTACATCTATGCTTTCACCATAAATATGTATATTTACATGTACATGTACATGTATGTGTTTTAAACATTGTATACACGTACATCTACATTTAAAAATTGTGCTGAAAAAAGTTGCCATTGCGATATACAAATACATACTTGTAAACAAGCGCAGCTTACTCGATTTGAGAAGTGGGCCACATGCAATGTCGTCTGCCAATTCTGCAGCTGACAATCTCCAACACAGAAGAGTGCGTCACTGAAATCCGGGACTTTTGCCCTCGGTGAATATTTGGTACTTACCTTTATATATCATTTAAAACGCAATTAAAATCGCTTCGCTATGTCCGATATTCGTTATTTCGAAAATATGAATGTTCGTAATGAAAACTCAGTGTCATAATTTTTTGGCGTAAATCCTCGTCCACAGATTGCTCTCACAGATTGCTCTCAAGACGAACCCCCACATACATTAAAGGTATTAAGCATCAATTCTACAATTCACTGAAATTGAAAGCTTAGCTACACATGAACATCATGACAAATTAAAATTATAATAGAGTAGTAATATAATTTACTATAAGAGTTGCACTCCCAGCACAGGTCTGTCTGAGCCATAAGCTGCACGTCACAGGTAAACACGGGTAGCGTGAACTTTGTTTGACCTCACTTGAGGCTCAAAGCAGGGTAGCACTGTTTGACGTAATTCTGGCACTATTCAAAGGACAATGCATTTCATGACGTCATAAGTATATTGTCATACTCTTATGACGTCATTTTACCTTTCAGTGCCTCTATGGTCAAACTCCACATAAAAATGACGCCAAGAAAGAAGTGTGCTTTCATAAAGGGGCAATAGATTAGGGTCTTGTTAAAATAGAATTGACAGGCAAACATGGGGATGCACTAATAAAATAGAAAATAGACATCAAAATAGACATCATCTATCACCTATATGTGAATTTGGAACGTTTTTTTCAAAATCGGTGCTTAATCCCCTTAACTAAAGTTTTGTGTACAAAAACCTCGTCTTGTACACAAGTAAATACGGTAACTCCTCAACTAAAGGAGTTAAGCACAGAAATATCCATATATATTTTTAAAATTGTGATATCAAGTTAAAGTTAAGAGTAATTATAAATTGAACAGATTTATTATCGTTTAATGATATTAATCATATTTCATTTCTTTGGTAATTATAGATAAATCATGAATTCATAGGCTAACATCAATGATCCAACTTTATTATGTAACTGGGAGATCTAGACCAAAAAAAAGACTCAATGTTGGTTTGCTAATATGTGGTAAGAAAATTTTAAATGTTACCATACCAACCCCAAAACAAGTTGGGCATCAAATAAGGTCAGGGACCAAGGAATAGTTACAGATAAAAAATATAGCATTGAAGAGTGTAAAATAATGCAAAAATAGATTTTCCATGTACAAATATGTCCGATTACCTGCTTGTTTAGACAAAACAGAGTGCATACCCTGACACAAGCAATTATCACTTTGACATTGGATTTTTGAGACACGACTTGCAAGAAATCTAAAATTAGAAATAGTTAAATTGCAAATATATCATAGTTCTGCAGCGAGAGTAGTTTGGAAAATAAGAAAATTTTATATTACATAAAAACTTCCTTTAAGAATTAAATTGGCTTCTACTCTGCATTTCACGGTTAAGTCTCTGCCAAGAAATGTTGTTTGTCCAGTTATTCCGCACATTAGCATGAAAGTACCATCCAGCTGTGCAATTGGTTGGGTCCTGTACATGCTCATGCACAATGACATGACCGCATACATGGCCCGGTACATGCCAATTCTTTATGTTAAAAAGTAATTTGAAATGGATCATTTGTGATATATAGAGGGAGGGGTGGGGAGATTTTGGAAATATCTGGTTGGAAGGGTATATCATTGATACATCAGGTTTTTTTTTGGTGTTTTCAACTTTAAAAATTTCAGTCATTTCATTGAGCCTTTCTTGAGAAGTAAAAAAAAATCAGGATTTCCCCACCCCTTGGTTAATGGTCCACCCCCTGACTATTGACTATTGTTTGCTACTTTGGTTTTCATGTCTCTAAAATCTTAACTCATTTGTTGTTGTTCTAACTTTGTTCATAACAATGACATTAAGTGGCCATGCTATTACAAAATAAAGCTTGCAAATATTTGGCGTGGTCTCCTAAAAAAAAGTCAAACTACTTTTAGATGCAGAGTAAACCCAGGAATTCCTGAGGAGAGTAATTCGATTCTTGATAGTGCCATAATAGATTAACAATATTACTAATCGGAAAGTATACAATGGGTGAGCACTTGAGTACTTGTCATCCCGTTTGAAACCAAATGAAAATCAAAGGTCCATCCAGTCCAGTATTAACAATAAGTATATGGTACCAAAGTCTGATATGAAGAAGTTTGAGGTGTATGCTCCATAAACGTGAAATTCCCTGTTCCTACTTGTTTAAAACTGCAGACAGTTTTATGAAGCATTTATAAACGTATTTTCTCTAAAAAATATTTGCGAGAGGGCCATTAGCAGACCTTTGATAGAGCACTATATAAATATTGTATTTGTATTTTTATTAATGGAGGCATGTAGAATTATTTGTAATAGGCGAATGACCATTTGTGCTGAAAAGTAATTAAGATATATTTCAATCTTGAAAAACATTCAAACAACACTCAAATAAAATTCTGATGTATATTAATGTAAAAATGGTTTATTGGTGAATTAAATTACATAACATTAACTGTACTTGAATAAAGCTACAGTGATCATTTTGTTTTCCTTCATATCACATATTTTGCATCGAATAATATAAAAAACAATTACAAAATGGGAATACATTGATATTAACATAGTACAATAAATGTATGTCAACATAATTCATTGATATTAGCATGATTCAATAATTGTATGTTAACATGATTCATTGATATTAGCATGATTCAATAATAGTATGTTAACATGATTCATTGATATTAGCATGATTCAATAATTGTATGTCAACATGATTCATTGATATTAGCATGATTCAATAATTGTATGTCAACATGATTCAGTGATATTAGCATGATTCAATAAATGTATGTCAACATAATTCATTGATATTAGCATGATTCAATAATTGTATGTCAACATAATTCATTGATATTAGCATGATTCAATAATTGTATGTCAACATGATTCATTGATATTAGCATGATTCAATAAATGTATGTCAACATGATGAGCATAATCATTGGGGAATTAATTAGATATTGGTTTCTCAGATTTGATCATTTCTATAAATTGTATGCAATATTTTATAAAATGTACAACATAACCATGTGTATAGATGCCTTATTTGTTTTTTCACTCTTCAGAATGTGGTACAAATACATTGCCATCACTAGAAATGGGAGACAGTGAACATGAAACGGATAGTACAAAATATCCTATTGCAGTGGTAACATTATGTATCTTTCACCCAACATAAATGGCGCCAAAATAAGACCACATTCTCCACGTTTCACACATATTCAGGAGATGATATTAACCTATTCCCCTTATTGTAGAAAATAAATATATGTAAATTAGCAGAAAGATGCCAGCTATAAAATGAGGTAATCCATTTATGTCTACATTTCATACAATTGTTATCACCTTATTTTATTCTATTGCCAATTTATTCCATTTACTGAGACATTTTCTTATACTATGAGAGTTTGTTATCATTTTATATGTACTATCATAATTAGAGAAACCTATTGGGGGTTATGTTCTGAAATTACACTTATATTACATATATCTGAATCCTTAAAAGATTGCATTGGATCACTTTAAAGTCAATTTTCATCTTTCATACACCAACTATGTTCAAGCTTTTTTTAATCAAATTTAGCCTGTTGATAATTCTCAAAATTTACGGACTTTTAATTTCAGTTTTTGTCCAGTTTTAAAGTTTTTTCCTGTGCAATATAATATTTACTTTCATAAATAACCACCAGTCGTTATTATAGATAACAGCTCAGCATGTTATTTGTTCCTATAATTTCCCTTCAAAATTTATCAAAATATATGAATTCCTCTAATATTGTTAATTAATATGGATTTTTATTTAATTATAAATGAATTTTAAAAACGAACTCTACAAGTTCGTATTTAAAAGATGGAGATGACTGAATTTTAAAATCTATAGTAAAATCCACGGAAATAGTTTCACTTTCAAAATCATTTGAAGGTCAGTTATAAGGTCACTGTCAATATTTGATACAGAAAATAGCCTGCAAAGGTCCACATTCAACCATAAATCATTTGTAGATGTATCCCACGCAGTGAATAGAATTATTAGCCTATGTCTTTCATTTCTACTGATGATTAAAGAATTATTTTAGTCAAGACCCTGCTAGTCATCTTTTTTTGTATCTACAAACCAAACAAATTCTGTCTTCAATATTCTTTGTCCGATATATTGTAAATGAAGTGTACCTTTATAAGATGGCAATTAAGCACGGCATAACCAACGATAGAAATAAGTTTTTTACCTTGCATGTTTTTTTTTTTACCTTACATAAGATTACTCATAAACCTTCATCTTATTGTATTGCAAAATATGTCTGTGCTAAAACTGATTAAGTCATTGGTTCATGTCATAAAGCCAAGTGACAAACCCCAAGAAATATGAAGTAATTTAGATGTAATCATGGTGAGTGACCTTTGGTGAGAGATCTGAAGTTGAACTGTTGAAAATAATTCCCTTTTCAATAATTCTTTTCAGTGATTGTGTTTCAGCCAGACAATAAATTTGTAATTGAATTATTAATTTATTATAATATGAAATATATTAATATAGTAAATATCTTCATATGTTTTGAACTTCGCGACCGGAGATAGGTTGCTCAGTAATACATTAATATTCAAATTTGTTTTATTATGTTAAAGGTTGGAGGGAAATTCCAGTTGGATCACTAAAGAGGATTTCGAAACAACCTGTGAAGGGTAATCTTTGCAATATAGTACTAATTCTAATCGGGAAAATATTTTGTCCAAAAAAATATTTTGTTCACTTATAAATAAATAATACAGGTAAAATAGACTCAAAAGTTTGAAAAATATTTATTTTGAAAATCTGTTTCACTATAACCACAGTCGAATTTATTTCCTCCAAAATGCACCCAGTATATTAAAAAATAAGGCTTTCACTGTTGAATTATCTGTACAAAAGAATTTTAAAAATTCATTTTCATTGAACATGGAGACAAAAATGTATTTTGGTACATTCATCAATCTGCCACCAGAAGGTCCTCATTAAAACATAAATACTTGACAGAACTTTTTCATTTCTCAATTCTACATATATATTGATTCATTATTGCAGTGCTGAAATATTAATATAATTCATTACGTTAACACTGACTTTTTCTTGGAATCATTTTTTACACCGTCAATGTAACACCTCACATCAGACCAAATCATTAATTTGGTACATTTATCAATCTGCCACCAGGGGACACTCATCAAAACATAAATACATGACAGAAACCTTTCATATTTTTACTGTTGCTACCCAAAATAGATTTTCGTCGATTGTAATCAATAAAAAAACGTACATGATAAATATTCTAGATGAAAATGACAACAGAATTACCCACACAGTACCATTTGTAATATTTATTAAGAAATTAGAATTTGTTTGGTCTTAAATGCTAATTGTTTTATAATTTAAACTATGTAGCCAATTTGCTTTATTTACAAGCTAAGCTATTTTATTATAATGATCGGTAATCTTGATTGGGATAGTCCTTGCCCCACCCTTGGTTGGAAAAATTCCCAACAAATATCTGAATAGATAAATAGGGAAGCCTGGATTGACAACTTTGTGCTATTGGCCAAGATGTGATTATAATAAACAATTTTTTTTTTACAATATTGTTTTTTTTTTTTACACATTTCAAATAAGTTTTAGGAAATAATCAAAATAATAACATTTTTGTACACAAGCTCTTAATCTATATAAAAGGTTTTCCTATCAAACTTTAATAAGTTATTACAGATCTCCCACTTCAAAAGGGCAGATGGAGTAATATTCCTGCAGTATCTGTTCTAGAATCAAATCAGCCCATTGCCTAGTTTGAGGCTTGCCTGTGTCCTTTATTCTCATTTGAAATTCTTAAATACACACTCATTACACGTTACAATTTTGACGCTGTATTCAACCAACTTGTAGCCACCATGTTTTTATAGCTTTCACAGCTTGGCTACCACTAAGGCAAACGAATTTCCCGGTAACACAGTAGGTGCAAATGCTTTCGCCGCTCTGTCCTTTTCAACTTCATCTGCCACGACTGTTCCTTACTCCAGTGTTTCACTTCCAAGGTCAGATGATTTGACGTAGAATAAATGTTGATATATTGTGACACCATGCAGGTTTGTGAGTACTTCATTGAGTATGTATGAGATCTCACCCTTCATTTGACATTGGCAAATTGCCTCAAAACTGTTTTTTTATTTTGCCATATTCAGCATATTGCAATATGCACAGTAACATATGGTGCGGTTTTCTGGAAATAGCATTGTGATAAGGCTTAGGGAGAGTAAGCTGAGACACCTGTCCATGTTTGAAAAAGGTTTTGTGGTAATTAAAGGCTGCATTGTGTTTTGATGTTTATATTTGGAGTCACACTGAGTGTAACTCCCTTCCAAAT
This sequence comes from Amphiduros pacificus, assembly GCA_949316495.1. Taxonomy (NCBI): domain Eukaryota; kingdom Metazoa; phylum Annelida; class Polychaeta; order Phyllodocida; family Hesionidae; genus Amphiduros; species Amphiduros pacificus. The sequence continues at coordinate 43,393,824 of OX439002.1, read as the reverse complement.
AATTGCCATCTGCACCATTCCCATATGGGATATGTTCACCTTCTCCCGTTTTCCTTTTTCTTTAATCAAATTCTGTTATCTCCATCTACAGATTCCTGTTCAACATCAATTGATCCCGTTCTTTCACGTTTTGGCTTCACCGTTTGAAGCTTGCCTCTTCGCTCTTCGTCGTTCCTCTTTAATCTTTTGCTTTTGCCTATTCAGATATACAGCATATACAATCCCCACGAGGCAAATGATAAAACCAACCCCCAGCAGTATGGGTCCGGCTAGCTGCTTAGGGTCATTTTGTATGTCTTTAGGTATTCCAAAGGCGGCTAATAGACAAACTGCTACTATCAGAATTAATGCTCCAAATGAAATCAGTAAAAGGCCAGGCAATGTTTTGTTACTCTGAGAAAGTTTCACATCGCTTTGCACATTCCTGGTACGATACCTTCTGGCCTCCATTATTCAGAAAATATATGTGTACGCTAATGAAAGTTTCTAAATGAGAGTTGTCAAATAAAAAGGTATTGTGAGTTATCCAGCATACAAAATGTCATGTTGCAAGGGTGGCTGCTCGAGCTCCTGATTAAAACCATTCCTAAAAAGAAACAAAAATATTGTTTTAAATAAAACAATACTTATATCGTGACTGAAAGAAATGCCTCATCCCATTATATATTCTGTGGTGAGAGCGTCTCTTACGTACCTCTGTGTACATTGCTTGGCAAAGTTGACATGAGTCTGTGAATGAAACTTCAAAGCTTCAAATATGCTACTACCGCTACCGATGTTAGTAAATGAAAATGTTGACTTATTGATTATGAATGGTCAGGCAATTGACCTGGTAGCACGCACGTTGTGATTGATTGTCTGAGTCAAAGCAATATAGCAACCAGTGCTTGGTGTAGAGTAACTGCTGCAGCAAAATGCAGCGGTTAATTTTAGCATGGTGAAAAGCAATCTGTAGCAAAATGGCAATGTAGTGATCTGAACATGGTGAAAAGCCATCTTTGTAGAATAATGACAATGTAGTGATCAAAGCATGGTGAAAAGCAATATTTGTAGCTTAATGGCAATGTAGTGATCAAAGCATGGTGAAAAGCAATCTTTGTAGCAAAATGGCAATGTAGTGATCTGAACATGGTGAAAAGCCATCTTTGTAGAATAATGACAATGTAGTGATCAAAGCATGGTGAAAAGCAATATTTGTAGCTTAATGGCAATGTAGTGATCAAAGCATGGTGAAAAGCAATCTTTGTAGCAAAATGGCAATGTAGTGATCAGCGCATGGTGTAAAGTAATCTTTGTAGCAAAATTCCAATGTAGTGATCAGAGCATTGTGAAAAGCAATATTTGTAGCTTAATGGCAATGTAGTGATCAGAGCATGGTGTAAAGTAACCTTTTTATCATAATGTAAACAGGGCATGAAATATAGTAACATTGTAGCAATGTAGCAATCATAGCATAATGTATATATGCTTTGTAGCATAAAAAAAATAATCAGGGTATGATGTATAGCAACATTTGTAGCATAATTACAATGATCAGGGTATGATGCATAGCAACATTTGTAGCATAATTACAATGACCAGGGTATGATGTATAGCAACATTTGTAACATAATTACAATGATCAGGGTATGATGTATAGCAACATTTGTAGCATAATTACAATGATCAAAGTATGATGCATAGCAACATTTGTAGCTTAATGGTAAAGTAGTAATCAGGGAATAGTGTAAAGTAACCTTTAGCAAAATGATGTATGGTAATCTTTGTTGCTTAATGGGAATGTAGTAATCTGATCACAGTAAAATAAACTTTGTAGCTTTGTGGCAATGTAGTAATCTGTTCATGGTGTAAAATAAACTTTGTATCTTAGTGGCAATGTAGTAATCTGTTCATGGTGTAAAATAAACTTTGTATCTTAGTGGCAATGTAGTAATCTGTTCATGGTGTAAAATAAACTTTGTATCTTAGTGGCAATGTAGTAATCTGTTCATGGTGTAAAATAAACTTTGTAGCTTACTGGCAATATAGCAATCATAGCATAATGTACAGTAAGTTTTGTAATATGATTGTAATGGAAAAATCATGACATAATGTGGAGTAATTATGTAGAATAATGGCAATGGAACAATGTAACAGGAAATGCTGTGTAATTACTATTATAACAAAAAGGGCAATACGGAAATGCTTAAATATTTCAAGCATGAATTCCATCCTGTGAATGAATAATTTAAGTTGCCATTTAAGAGTGTATATTTATGTGGGGACACATTATAAGAATATTTTATTAATAATAAAATATTAATGAAATCAGATTTCCAAGCACCTTTTACTTGCATAAACTAACTGTTTATACCCCACACTTTACGATCAAATACTATTTGTCAACAAACTTTGTTCAGCTGACCAGTGATCTAGTGCAAACACTTTTTTAGCTAGCAATGGGGCACCTTCCGACTGGAACATTGGAGTGATTTGGCTCACGTAGGCTGAGGAGAATGTATCAGATGTATTATAGATAGTCTTTGAAATCTTTGGCACTCTAAATAAAAGTATGAAATTAATATATGTATCTAATAGTTGAGCATGTTCTTTGACAAAACCATACATTTGCACCCATTTAAAGATTTTAGACAAAAACTAATTATTTTGTAACGAAATTAGATAATTTTGACTTTGCTCCCTATGTTTAGCTGTGCTGACTTTTTCATCATAGCTTATGCAGTGAAAGGGGAGAATTTCCTGTAAATGTCCATTAAAATCGATCTTCTCTGAAAGTACTGGATGAATTTATTAGCTATTTGTAGTAAAGATGGGGTATTGTCAGAAGATGAATCCTGTTTTTTTCCATAAGGTTTATTTTATTATTTAATGATTTAAAACATAGAGTGAAATGTTTTTCACATGCATATAGACCTGGCATATTACGTGCTTCATTCTGATAAATATAACCTCAGTTTGATGTTTCTATAGCAAAGCAAAAGTGGGACTGGATGGAATAAGCCCATCATATGTTGACAAGGCTCTTGGATAGATACTTAAAATGGGCGTTTACAAAGCAATTTGGAAGCAATTCTAGGAAATGTTAACATAGTGCTTTTCTTTAATGCTGTACAAAAAGACCAGTGACCTTAAATGTAGGAAAAAAGCAACGAAATACTTATTTTAAATAACATAAAAATAGAATTAGGGTTAAAGTGCTTACAATCATACATAGAAAGGTATTTTATTGTTCCGTTATCGATTTAAAAACCATGCTCCTTTGATATATCTGGTGTCTTAAAAAGATATATGGACCCTTTTAAATTGAAACTGTACATCTGGTTAGTTTCAGGAAAGGTTCGACTAAAATTAGCTGCCACTGGCCAGTGGTTGTTGACAATATGCAATTATCAGTAATACGATTGGTACAATTCATGAGACATGCAGTCTGTATTACTATTTTTCTTTCTTTCCTATCCATGGAGGTTGAATTTGTAGAGCACGTTGGTATACTTTTGATATATAGAAAAGCGGTTATCAAAATAATTAAAAATGTTATACTGGAAGCAAATCCTGCAATATGCTAATTAGCAATATTTTAGCAAAGATATATTATGAAAGAGTATAAATGCTAAAGAGGAAATACTCATTTTTAATAAATATAAAATAACAAACGTGCATAAACACCAATTTTAAAAGAAGTCAGCGCAAGCTGTTAAGCTTCAATCCAATCACAAGATATTTCATTAAAGCTGAATAGAGCTAATGATCATATTGTGCTGAACATATATATGATGATTATATAGTGGTGAGCATATATATATCTAATGATTATACAGTGGTGAGCATATATCTGTTGATCATATATATGTATATATTGGTATGGATATATCTGATGATGTTACAGTGGTGAGCAAACAGTGATGTTCAAATAGTGGTGAGCATATATTTGATGATTATATAATGGTGAGCATATATCGAATGATTGTATAGTGGTGAGCATATATCGGATGATTATATAGTGGTGAGCATATATCGAATGATTATAGAGTGATGAGCATATATCGAATGATTATATAGTGGTGAGCATATATCGAATGATTATATAGTGGTGAGCATATATCGGATGAGTAAATAGTGGTGAGCATATATCGGATGATTATACAGTGGTGAGCATATATCGGATGATTGTATAGTGGTGAGCATATATCGGATGAGTAAATAGTGGTGAGCATATATCGGATGATTATATAGTGGTGAGCATATATTTGATGATCATATAATGGTAAGCTTTTATCGAATGATTATATAATGGTGAGCATATATCGGATGATTATATAATGGTGAGCATATATCGGATGATTATATAATGGTGAGCATATGTCGGATGAGTATATAGTGGTGAGTATATATTTGATGATTATATAATGGTAAGCATATATCGGATGAGTATATAGTGGTGAACATATATCGGATGAGTATATAGTGGTGAGCATATATCAAATGATTATATAGTGATGAGCATATATCGGATGATGATACAGTAGTGAGCGTAGAGTGATGATTATACACTGGTGTGCATAAAGTGATGATTATATAGTGGGGAACTTATATTAAGCATTATTTATATTGGTTATCATTGAGCTGATGAGTAAGTAGTGAGGATAAGTGCTGATTATTATGTAGTGATGAGCATATAGCTGATTTTTATATTGTAGTGAGCATAGAACTGATTATTATATAGTAGTGGGCATAAACGTTGATTATTATATAGTGATAAGCACCGAGGTGATCATTATAACGGGATATAGAGCTGATGATTATATAGTGATCAGCACCGAGCTGATGATTATAACGGGATATAAAGCTGATGATTATATAATGGTTTCTGTTGCATTGATTCATTTACATATAAATATGTCAATACAAATCTTAAAAACACATAATACTAACTAAAATATTGTAAAATACCTGATTAAAAATGGTATATACCAGCTTGGTATGTGTAGAATAAAGTAAATCAAAAATGATATAGCAGACTATAGCTAATAATGATTAGTACCGGTTTGGATAAAATATAATGATACCAATTTGAGACCAGCTTGATATCATATTAGATACAATGGAAAGTTGATTTATTCTGGTCAATAATGTATATATATTCTGGTCTATAATAAAGATATGTCATTAATATTTTCATATTAATCACCATTTTAGAAATACAAGGATAACGATTGATCTTTCTTATTGCCTAGTATTTCGGATCTGAGTTTTCCTTTTTGGTGTTTGTCTTGGCTTTCTTTTTCTTCTTCAAATATAATGAATACATAATGCCCAGCAGAACAGTCAGTAACCCAACCCCCAGCAAAATGGGGCCACATCTCTTTTGCTGTGCATCTGCCTCAGCATTGGGGTAATAGACAATAAAGAGGACGCCCCCAGTTATGATGAGCATCATTCCGAGACATAGAACAACGGCACCTGGCACTCCAGAGCCCGACACTCTGACAGGTGTCCCCTTGACCTTGCTGCGGTACATAACAGGCATGCTGAATGCAAAGGCTTCTCAACTCAAGAGACCAGTTATGCTTAAATTGTGACACCCAAACACTCTGGTAGTTATAAGTTGTAGACGTGATTACACAGTTGTTGAATGTAGCATATAAAACATTGGCAAAACATATCCGATTTTTGTTCTCTTTCCGTGAGGCATTGATTTTAAGGGAAAATTAGATGGGCATTTCCAGTGCCAATAGGAGATATCCAATCCGGAATTTCACTTGTCGTCTTGCAGTGTGGAGTTCATGTGAGACTTTCTTCTGAAATGAAATACCCATATTCATATAAGAAAAGTGAGACCTATGTATTGTATGTGTCATTATCTAACATGTTACAAAACGCCTTATTTTAAGTATTTTATATATGTTAAGCTTGCAATTGAATTTTAACATGAAAGTAGTGAAGTACACATTGCCTTGTAACAAGAAATGACCATGAGAGAATATTAAATCTGTTGACTCACCTCCTTCACCTTTCATCCAACTCACTCATCTTCCTCACCCTGTTATCTCACTGCACCTATCCTACCTCATTCAACCCACTCATCTTCCTCACCCACACTAGCTTTCCTCATCTGACCCGCCCCTCCTCACATACCTCTCATTAAGTATGTCATATCTCACTAATCTACCCACCTACCCATCTCACCCCCTTACCCATGCACGTACCACATTTGATCAACTTTATCAACCTCACCTGTTACACCTACCTCACATGAACTATCTACATCATCTGAAGCGATACTAGGCTGACCACGTTCATCTATTGAACCACCGGCATCACGCTACTACCTCATTAGAACCACCTCATTTACCTGCACTAACTACATCACCTGAACCACATACATCAATTGGCCCCACTAGCACAGTTGGAAGAGCGTATACATAGATAGATTCTGTGCCTTTTATTATTATATTTTATTTTTATTTGATGGATAATAGATGAAGGAGGGGAGGTGGTGGTTCCGACTCCCACTACCGGCAGTGCTACTTTCACACTGATTAAAAGGCTCGAAAGTTGACCTGATATGGCCATAGCTGATGAAAGGGTCGTAAAAACACCATTTCACAATTTCAACACCTACATCATCTGAACCACCTACATTAGCTGAACCACCTACATCACATGACCCTGCGAGCTTTTTATGAACCGACTACCTCACATGAACTACCTACATCACCAGAAACTACAGGTACGAGTACTGTTAATACTATTTTTTTATTTCTTTGAAATCCAGGGAATTCACTTGAGTTTACATTTTTACCTTCTTTTTCTGGAAGCCTATCACTCATAGTGTCAAATGAAATGATTTGAAAATCAATCTTCTTACCTTTCGGGAGAAAACGATTTACACGATTGTGACGATTATTGATGCCGCAGTGATATTTGGTCCAACTTTGATATAAATATATTTGTAGATAGAACCATCTTTTTTGAATGTATTGAAAAAGATGGTTCCCGACTTTTCTGTGCTCTTCATTTGAATGTCCACTAGAAATATGTGAATTATCATAATTTGATATTCTTGTTGATTTGGGGTCAAAGATTAGTGCACATGCGTGTCTTGGTGTCAATTGTGTACCAAACATGCTTGCTCATAAGACTAGTGTGAGCATAATGCAAGGAATGATATTGACTAGCTATTAGTATTGATAGAAGGTCCTGTACTCTTCTACAGCGAGGGACACTAACAGGTATGAAGGAAGTCTCGGCTATACCAGGTCAGACCTAATTTAGTGTCAGGGGTAACAATGCCCTACTCTTTTTTAAGAGTGACTGGGGTCCTTCTTTTGCATTATTGCATAGACATGACAACACAAACCACGGCCCTTGATAAACAGTCATGGAACACTAGCTGCAATGGAAAACAATTCATTAGCAGATGTCCACATTTTTTTGGCTATTCAACTGACTCCCCAACTGGAATCAAATCGTGTGGGAGACAGATGTCTGAGTTATATCCCACCTCCCATGTTTATCGTAAGTGAGACAATAGGGTTGATAAAATCATCAGACATGAACATGAATCCAATTAAATTGAATTATGTGTGGATGGTGATTATGGTGATACAATACACAGTAACAATATGACTATTGACAGTAATTTATAAGCAATGTGCATAATATATGACTTACTTGTATTCACGAATGAATTTTCTTTTATGAGAGGTAAATATGTGAAGTAAATATATGAAATTTTGAGAGATACATGATGATAGATGTCAAACCCAGTTCAAAATATAAGGGGGCATAAACGAAGGTGTGACAGGTACATGATGGCAGATGTGTCACCCGATTTTGAATAAGTGGGAAATAGGCGAAGTTGTGAGAAGTGCATGACAGATGTCTAGCACTGAATTCATATCCGAATATAAGACATAGATATAACTAATATATGAAGGTGTGGTATGCACAATGGAGATACAAAGCATAATTGTTGGTTCAGTTGTTTTATACAGACGCAGTGGATCGACTGTGACCATGGCAACATGTAAACAGTGACAACCCTTTTATTGTCGTAGGTCCTAGGTATATTGAAGAAGAAAACACTTAATCCATGAATCAATATATTTATTTACATTACAATTCCAACATTTACCCTTCATTGAATTTGGTATCAACAGTTAAGGTCTTGAATAATGATCTTCTACATAAATGAAAATTGTCACATAATTATCTTCATGTGTTATCCATCCTGAATGCATCTCGGAAGCAGTTAGAATTATTAATATTTTTCAGAATTTATTTTTTACAGGTCCTAAGCAGACACGCCACGTGCAAGCCATGTGGTTTTCTGGTTGAAATCTCTGAAAACTTCAGGTAACAATGCCTAATTGACGTGACTTTCAAGATGTGGATAACTGGTCCAGTTTATGACGTGGCTTACCTCAACCTTGGATTTCATTATACTCCAAGCCTCAACATATGAAATTATGATGTTTTACAGTATTGATATTCATAAATGATTTTGATTGCACAAAATGAAATGCGTCACATTTTGTTACAGTGAATCAGTTTAAAGGGTGTGAACAACTTCTAGAAATAATAAACTATGAAATATGATAATATGTGTCTTATAAGAATTGATATTTTGATACATTGATATTTTGGATTTATTTTTTAAGCATAACCCGACATTTACGTCATTTCAAAAGTACATTGACGTGAACATGATTACTAACGAGGGTACAAAACTTTAGATTCCAACCATGGAAAACTGAATCTTCACTTGTATATTTGCATGCCTACTTGGAAAAAACACTTTTGAATTATTGCTCAATTATTGCTTCAATTATTGCTAATTGCTTAACGTTTTCAATTATTGCAATATTTATTGTTTTTATTAATAAGCAGATCCATTGGAATTCACAAACATATTTTACTCAGCTTCATAACTTTGAAGAAAACAAAAAAAAGAGCTGGAGATTGGCAAGGCATCAATAAAAAGTACCTGATATAAGAGAAAGCAATGATATGTTTCAGCCTTTATAACACATAGTGATGACTAATTGCTGATTCCACTAGTGCCAGATCAGATGGTTGTCAGGAGAAAAGTTGAGGACCATTTTAATCCTCATCCAAAGTGACAGAGAGGGATAGTGAAATGCTATGCCTGTCTGATGTAATCATTGTAAAATGTTGGAAAATTCTAATTAATCATATCAGGTGGGAGGCAGGATGTGTAAATGCAATAGACCAAACTCTATCCTCAATGCTTAATTATATAGAGGTGTTCCAAAGTTTTGGTTTGGTTGGAGAAAAAAAAGAAAAATGGAGATTGGCAATCGCCCTATGGGATTGCAAGTCACTTTCACCTATGTAGCAATGTCATTGCCCTGTATATCAGTTTGCTGACTTTGTGTTAATGATGGCATGAACTGTGAATGCAGAATTTTGCGGGTTTCAAAAAAGGTTTCACTGAACTCGTCTATTTTTTTTCTGAAAGAAGAGCAATTTATTATCACACAACCATTTCATATTAATACAAGAAAGGTTTACCCTTCTGCAAGGGTCTTGAAAGAGATCTCCCGAGAGACATCTCATGAGATCTGCCATGACAATAGCGAAATATATCAAATAGATCGCCAAACAGCGCCAATTAATGCAAAAAGACTTTAAAAGAAAAATTTACTCTGCGTTCAACAAATAGGTGTTGAAAACGTTGCTCGTAACTGTGCTGTCAACAACATTTGCTGTAAATTGATGACAAATGTACAGTAACAACTATTTACAGTGTGCACTTTCAACTTTGATATCTCTTGTTTTCCTTCTGTCTTCTGCTATTCTCTTTTTCTTCTTATTTAAATGTAAAGCATAAGCCATTCCTATAGAGGCAAGTATGAGCCCAACAATGAGTAAAATAGGCCCAGATATCTGTATAGGGTTTTCTTTTATGTTTTGAGGAGCATAGCCAGCAAACATAACCACTGAGGCAATTAGTATGAACATGGCTATTGAGACGATGATTAAAGCAGGCAGTGTGGTGGTATTGTTGGAGTACCTCGCATTTGGTGTCCGTGAGCGCTGTCGGTACAAAGGATTCATGATGGATATTTTTTATCTTTTTCTTTAAACTCCTCCCTAACCTCTTTTTCCAGTATGTAAACGGAAAATTACCAATGTGTAATTAACTTTGGGAGATGTAATATGGATACAAGCATAGTATTGCTACTTAAATATCCTTATTCGAAAGAGTTATTCTTCAGCTCATGCACTTTTAGATGGTTTCTTCTCATATATTTGATGAATCAGTCCATTAAGATCAAGAATCTGAAAATTAAGGCATACGCATGCATTATATAAAGGCATTCTTTAAAAGGCATACGCATGCATTATATAAAAACATTTTTTAAAAGGCATACACATGCATTATATACAAACATTATTTAAAATGCATGCACATGCATTATATAAAAGGGAGAGATAAATCAAATTTGTTCTTATATTTCTAAGATCATAATGTTCTTAATTAGATAGTCAAAAAGAATTCCACTCATAAAACTATTGAGAGCAGCTCTGAAGTACTAATTAGTTTGGAGTTTTCTCTGGAATATTAATCCAATGACACACACTCTAACTGCTCGGTGTTTAGCTGCACACGTCCACTTGGCTATTCTCAGGGAGTAGCTCAATGATGATATAACGCTCCACCAAGCATGAAGAGCTTTGAAACCAAGCCTTGGGTCAGTACATTAAGGGTTTCGTGCAGTTATCGATCCTGCTCAATGTGAATGACACTCTAATATCTTTGTTAAATCACAAAATGTAGCCTATTTCTGGAGTTGTAATGCTACAAGAGATGCATCTGTCATAATAAACAGACACTGTCAGACATCATTGCCTGGTGATAAGGTTTGATTTTCCCGGGTTACATTATACTTTCACAGCTCAACTAGGGTTCTGAAATTACCAAGAATATACCTGCCAGGATAAATGTGTTTTGCTGAAACTGTCTTGTCTTATGTGGTCACAAGAGTACAAGCTTGTGGCCGCTGGTGTGGTCTGTAAGGGTGCTTGGCCTATGCCAATAAACAATGGACAAACAAACCTTTATAAGCCTTTATATGCCAAATCAATCATGACCAATACGTAAGGTAAACGTGTTTGTAAATCTGGCTTCATGAAAGATTTTAGTACTGCAATATACATTTACTTGAGACAATCAAAATGTCTATAACCGTGTGATTATAAATGTATACATGAACAGACACAATTGTGTTCTCGTGCTTATAAAATCTTTTAATTAGAATACTTACATTTTGTAACAGTGTAGTCCATTATCTGAATGACTTTAATTATTTGTATTTTGATGATTGAATACTTCATTGGATAAACATAGAAGGATTATTAAAATTGCAGAAACTCGTCAATGCAAATGGCTTGAAATGTACAGTACATAAACTTATATGCTCCTCGCATCGTTTGTGTCAGCTTCAAGCCATTGGACACAGGTAGTACTACAATATATGATTGTCAATATATGACGGTCTACTCAACCATACAGTACGATTGTTGCTGGGCAAGAAATATATGCACATGTTGCAGTGATCCTTAATGACTGAATACAGACAAAGGCTCAACAGGAGGATTCTATTATACTAGTATTGGCTTTCTCATTAGATAATTATGGTTCGATTTCCCGTTTATTACTATTTCCCATTGTATTATTAATGTGTCAATATATGCCTATTTAGCGTTGTACTCGTGGACTCAAGTAGAGGAAGCCTCGTGGACTCAAGTAGAGGAAGCCTCAGAAGACAAAATTTCTCCCAGTTGTAAAACATATAATGTACCATTAGGAGTGGTTGCAAAGGTGTGCAATGCACTTTGATTATTTTCTCATTTGAAAATTGAGTTATTATTGTTATTTGAGCGTTATTTTCTTAATGCGTAACAGATTTCCTCATGCGTGACAGATTTTAACGTAACTGCATATCCCGTGATAAATGAGTTTTCAATCCTCGAAATTATTATATTTATCAATTCAGAACAGTGACGTGATATTCCTATTTAAAACCTAGATGACGTATTCTGTGAAATTGCTTTTGAATTGAATTATTTTGTTTTGGAGATGTAGCTTATTTGGTGATTGATAATAATTTATACATACCAAAATACTCAGGATATGGACATACACATTGATGCTTCTGAGGGATTATCATCCAGTCAACTAGTCTTCAATTCAGGTTATTCAGACAACAGTTTTTTACATTTTCATGGCAGATTGTCCAGATCGCTGGTTTAAATGAATGAGCATCTCGATATCTGATGACAATAGGTTGGAACCTTCCGTCATTTCCAAGATTGATTGATCATCCTTAACAATGGACTCACTTGATAGGTTATGTATGTAAATATCTTGTAATGTTGGAACTTATCTGCCAGAACAAAGGACCATTTTACAGTATACGTAGACAGAAGTTCCAATGATATTCCTGCCTGTAGAGCTTGCCGCTATAATGGCGGAACTTCCGTGGGGACCAGTAAGATAACACCGCTTCTGCCCCTATATAGAGTAAACACATTATGATGTATGGGTCGCTTGTAATCTGCAACCCTCAGTCTGTATGCTTGCATTATGATTAATATTTGTTGTTTGGTGTGTTTCTCTCTGCAAAATCAACACTAATTTGGCCTAGTGTGTACTCTGAAAACAAGAGGCAGTTGGTGTATGATACATAATGCCATAAGCACTCGATCGATGTTCATATAGTTATGAATGTAAGAAACCCAGCCCAATCTCACCAACAACGTCATTAAGATTGAATATATGTATATACACAAATATATAATTTGAGTATTTGTTTTTACTTTTGTGTATATGTTTTCTCACATATGGCTCCAGTGGAGTACTCATTTTCATAATGATATCTACAAAGCTTATTCAGATGTCATTATTAAAGTGAACCAAAGTGTGTAATTTGAATTGCATTCATTGCTATTGCATATGTATTTCAGTAATACGCCTGCGCATGCTGAAGATGATCATACAATGTTGGGTCAGAATACACGAACATTATACACAAGGCCAGGTTCTATTTGAGAGGATATTCTATTGTCCATATTCTATTGTCCATAATAATTGGTAAAATATCTATGATATGGAAGTATACCTAGTGGTTTTGTAACGATAATGCATGGAGTTAAGGAATTCAAATTAATGTTTCCCGCGTTATTGTTGAGGTCGTTGTAGGCAGATCAAGGCCAATTAATGAGGTTTCAACTATACCCCCTAAAGCAAAGAGAAATCACAGAGAACTAATTACTCATAGAATGAGAGCGTTACGACACAACGTTTGCTAATTATTGAACGTGAGTGAAATATCTAACTAAAATTGATGATGTCAACCCTTTAGTTACTTTGGGAAATTTTACATTCAGGTTTATGACACCTCATATTTCAGGTTAAAGAAATTAGACATGGGTAACATAAATAGTTGGTACAATCGTGCGTTGAACGATCACAGAACCGGATATTGAGCTGTTGAATTACTATATGTATTACTTTGTGCGCCTGGCCTAGATGTCTGAGATGTCATGTTAAATTTTGTACAGTGCCATGCCGTGTTCATAGCTTTATTGCATTTGAGTTATTTATCAAACTACACACACACACATATATAATTTTCAGTGATTTTTACTGCTGGATGGATAGAAGCCTGCTACCTAGATCCAATGCCCTACTCATTCGAAGAGTGACTGGTTTACCTCTTTTTTTGCATTATCACAGAGTGGTTGGAGTTTCTCACTTACTGAACCCTTGCAGCTGATTTCTAATATGCAGACAACTGTACATATTAATATTGTACTTTGGATCAGTTTTCTAAAGATTTTGTGGTCAGTTCCATTTCTATTGGGAAAGATCAAGACATTGCATAATATTTCTGACAAGCTAAAGGAATTCCATTGGCTTCCAGTTTATGCAGCAATTAATTTCTACGTGGAAGGCCCTGATGTTGAAGGTGCCTTTTGATCTACTTACTGTATAAAATCATCAAGTAAAAATGTGCACTTTCATTATAGATTAAACCTTGAAGTACCTTTTTCGATTACCGGTATAGCCCCTAAAATCTCGAATAATCTGTCTGATGAGATTAGAACATTTTCAAGTGAAGTGATGCCTTACTAGAGACATTAAGTATGATCTCAGTTTCTGCTCCAAATGTTATGTGAATATAAGATGGATTATGATGATGAATATCACACAAAATGGTGTGTGTTGAATATCGCACAAAAAGGGAATATACTGAATTTCCAATAATTTTCAAGATACATTACAAAAGATAGACGTTAAAAGTTGGGGAATATTCATGACGAGATCAGTAAGTGGTGTGTGGTTTTGGCTGATAACATCACCAACAAAAAACGTTATGTCCAACACATGACGAGTACCTAAAATACCAAAAACTGAGAGGAAAAGCAAACACTGAGAGGAAAGTATTTGGTATGGAGCTAGCGTGGGAGATTAAATAGTTGAATTGGGGAAAGCGTCGAATGCATTTGCAGCTTTTTTGTTACGGTCAAAATCATTTGTGATAACTCGTGTCAATGTGAAAACACCTAAACCAAGATGGCTGATTGTTGGTGGAATATTGCTTCAGAATCTCTTAAGGCCTAACACTTCATTATTTATGAGCACGTGAGTTCAATCAGTGCGCATATATCGTGCACATATCGTGGGTAATCTGAGACTGCATTGCACTGGATATATTCATATATGCTCAAAGTTAGCTCATGACCAGCTTACTCAAAGTTTATAATCTTAAATTTGCCTCCATAGTTTGACACCGGAACCAAAATGGCTGACAGATGGTGGAATATTGCATCAAAATATCCTAAGGGCCTAATACGTCATGATTTTTGAATAATGTTTTAAAATCTTCTAAGGGCCTAAAATGTCATGATTTATGGATGATGCATGAGCTATCGGCCGCTTGTCACCTCAGTGTTGACGCCTGAGTGTATGTATTGAGAAGAATAGAGCATGTGGGTTTAATCAATGCTAATATATCTTACATGGTAATCTGAAACTGCATTGCAGAGTGTCGTCAATAAATCATGGATTGCAAACTTTTATTATGATTTATCATCTGATAGTATTACTACTAGCTTAAGTCATTTTAATTTTGAATTTAGCAAATCCAATTCTGCCCTCCTGTACCAAAAGGCAGTTACGGCCAAAATGATATTTTGCGTTAAAGAGTGAAAACCATTTCCTGTTTTTCTCCATCTATACCTGCTATTTGTCAGTTTTTATCTATGGTTACTTGTAGGAGTAATCAATTAACTGCATTTTGCTAGTGTAACTACCTTTTACCAATTTATTTCATCAAGGGTACCTCACAATTGCATTTTACTTGTGATTTATCTCATAACATATTACACCCAAAGAAGATAGGTAGTTAAGTAGCCAGTTGGTAGAACTTGAAAATATGATTTAAGGAATAAATGCATTTTGCAATTGACTGCCTTTTGTCATTGGAGGATAGAATTCTACCCTTCATCATGTGAGAGACTGCAAAAGCCTAATAAAATTTCAGAACATTTCACAAACCCCTGGAACAAAACCACGTCGTTTAAGTTTATTCTGAAGACGATCAGCATACATTCTAAATATTTTATCCACTTTTCGGATGAAAATTCATATTCAACGAATCCATAATTAATGATGAGTCC
Organism: Amphiduros pacificus; assembly: GCA_949316495.1. Lineage (NCBI taxonomy): Eukaryota > Metazoa > Annelida > Polychaeta > Phyllodocida > Hesionidae > Amphiduros > Amphiduros pacificus. Next base: position 43,378,110 of record OX439002.1, on the reverse strand, counting down.
AACACAATTTGATGTAAGCAAAGTTAGTGATGGAAAAGAATTTATCTTATTTTGAACTTTGCAAGCATCTTGAAAAAAATCTCTCAAGTAATCACGAGATTTACATTCTGTATTATTAAACAATACAAATGAAATCAAAATGAGATCTGTAACAATTTTCCGTAAAAGGTTACTGCAGATGCGGCTGTTCATTCTTAACCAAACTAACAATTGCTTTATACTAAAAGTAAGTTTTCTATAGCAAATATTTATAGTGAAAAATTTTTTGAATTAAAGACACTCTATTGAAGATTCTAACTGATAAATCAGAAAAATTAGTCACGATTTTCATGACAATATTGAGTTTACAAGTGATGTCACAAGGGGCACTTCATTTAATTTACTGATAAAGCATATATATTTGTTAGAGTATACCCACCGAATCAATAAACATGTAAAGGGTGAATTTTTTTCTTACACAATATATATGTAAGAATTTTGTTTCTCATCAGTTTTTTCGTTAAAAAATGGGAAGAGAAGAATGTGATTTTTTTTTTTTTTTTTTAAACACAACGTCACAAATGCATCAGTATTGTAAACTTTAATTATCTAAGCTTGATAGTGCCCTTCAGTTCTACGATCATCAGTAGGTCTCAGATACCAGTAGTAATTAGTAACACACACAGCTGGCATCACAAGGACTACGCGCTTAACTTACCTGAGGAGGGGGGAGGGGGGAGGGGGAATCTTCCTCCTGTCTATGGTGAAGTAAAGTTGAGCGCGTAGTCCTTGTGATGTCTAGCTGTGTGTGTTACCTATTATAGCACATTCGCCCCTTGTTGTGGGTGAGGCAAAATGAAGATATATTTATATATATTTTATGTGGTCAGTTTTCAGTGAACAAATCAATTAAGACCTATGTTCACTTTATAATCCATTTTATGTATAGTTCTTATGCTCAACACCAGAGGCATCACTAAAATATAAAAACATAAACTTGTACTATGATTTCATTTACCCTTAATTCAACTCTCACATTCACCACAAGAGGACAGCATTGGAGAGTCAATGCTACACAAAATATAAAAACATAAACTTGTACTATATGATTTCATTTACCCTTAAGGCAACTCTCACATTCACCACAAGAGGACAGCATTGGAGAGTCAATGCTACACCAATTCTATGGTACACTTTGAGCTAGAGTGTTTTGGTTAATGTTTCTTACTTTGAATCTTGTATATACAGTCAAGCCCCGCCAGTCCGTCATGGTCTGTCACACATAATTCTGCCGGTTTCACGAGTCTGACGGTTTGATGAAACGGACACCTGTGATGGCTCCCAATCGTCACCGCTACTGATAACAGTAAGCCTGCCCACTGCTGAGGGCAGGGCACGTGTGTTACTACTATAAAATGTCTGTCTCAGATAAACAAGTGGCCCAAAGTGTTGTGTATACTGTGAACGCTACCCGCATCCCTCTCCCCCACCGCCTGCTCTGTCGGCAAACATCAGACAGACCGGTGTTGACTGACACGTGCCACATCCTGCCTGTCGCCTGGCCCGCACCACGTGGGGTCTTTCATCAGCTGGGAAGTTTACCCCAACATGTTTATTCACCCCTTAACTTAATGTCGGTTTGATGATACAATTTACATTAGATTTAGCACTTTTGTTCCCATAAATCACTGCCGGTGTCGGGATCCGGATTTGATGGTTTGGTGAATACAAATAAAGAAAGATTAGACTGGTTGCAGCCAAATCACTGTCGGTAATTGATATGCCGGAGCATCGGGGGACGGTCCGGCGAGGTCTGACTGTAGATTGAAAAGAATGGTAGATGTTACCTCATCTCACTAATAAAATGACACAGATGAACTATAATGTAGTATATCAGCCTGGCAACAAGCAGGCAAGATCTCCCTGCATGCTTGTTGCTAGGATGGTTGCTATGGAAACCAGCCGCACTCGGGGGAATCTTCCTCCTGTCTATGGTGAAGTAAAGTTGAGCGCGTAGTCCTTGTGATGTCTAGCTGTGTGTGTTACCTATTATAGCACATTCGCCCCTTGTTGTGGGTGAGGCAAAATGAAGATATATTTATATATATTTTATGTGGTCAGTTTTCAGTGAACAAATCAATTAAGACCTATGTTCACTTTATAATCCATTTTATGTATAGTTCTTATGCTCAACACCAGAGGCATCACTAAAATATAAAAACATATTTGACATTTGAAGTTGTAAACCTTGTGTGCTGGATGAGGTTAGGAGGAAGTGAAGGTGGTGTTTTCCATTATTTAAGCCAAGTAATTTGAGAGGGATAAATAGTGTTTTCATTTGTTGATGTTTGTTATAATTGAGAAATTTGCTATTTATACAGAGAAAAGTATATAGTGCCAAGAAAAACAAATTTTTGGTTAAAACCTCCATTTATATTTTATTAAGTGCTAAAAGATGAACATCTTATGTAGTATGTTAAATTTGTAGCAGTATGTTAGTTTGATCAGATCATTCTGAATTAAATCAGAGATTGTGTAAGATGTACAAGATGTTCTCTTTGGTGATGTGCTTATTTTGTTTTGGTCAAGTGATATCTTGTCCATCAGGTTGCGTTTGTGATTTGTCATTAAGGTCAATGGAGTGTGACCAAATTGAGGTTCTAGCCAGTGATGATATTGATGAGGATGTTAGGAATGGAATTCATTTTATACGCATCACAAATTCATTTTTGGCATCTAGCAGCATATTCCATATATTTTATAATTTGGAATATGTGATGGTTGTAGATACGATATTGGGTTGTGATTCTATGTATCCAATAAGTTTTGTCATCATTGGAGAATGTATGGATATGGATATTCTCTCCCAGACTGTTATGGACATTTCTACACAGGCCACCATGGATATTTCTTCTCAGACTTTGGATATTTCTTCTCAGACTTTGGACATTTCTACTCAGACTATGGACATTTCCACTCAGACTATGGACATTTCTACTCAGACTATGGACATTTCTACTCAGACTGTGGACATTTCTACACAGACTTTGGATATTTCTACACAGACTATGGACATTTCTACTCAGACTATGGATATTTCTACACAGACTATGGACATTTCTACTCAGACTATGGACAATTCTACTCAGACTGTGGACATTTCTACACAGACTTTGGATATTTCTACACAGACTATGGACATTTCTACTCAGACTATGGATATTTCTACTCAGACTTTGGATATTTCTACTCAGACTATGGATATTTCTACACAGACTATGGACATTTCTACTCAGACTATGGATATTTCTACTCAGAATTTGGATATTTCTACACAGGCTATGGACATCTCTACTCAGACTTTGGATATTTCTACTCAGACTATGGACATTCCTACTCAGACTGTGGATATTTCTACTCAAACTATGGACATTCCTACTCAGACTATGGATATTTCTACTCAGACTATGGACAATTCTACTCAGACTGCTACTAATATATCACAAGATATTAAAATTATTTATCATGAGATAAGTGATCAGAGATTCACAATTCAATTTGTTCTAAAATTGATTTTGCCTGCTATTTTAGCTTTATTAGTTATTATTTTTCTGGTTGTGGTTGTAGTTTGGTACAAGAGGAAATATTGTAGACAATATACATTAGATCACAATATTGAAATAGAATTAGTAGAATATTATCATTCTGAATTTGTTAGTACTGTTGAAAATCCATTTTATTCTCATTGAATAAAATGTATTTTCAGGAAAACAGAATTAGAGTAGATAGATTTAGAGTTATGTGCCCCTTTAAGATAAAAATATCGGCCACGCACACTTTACAACAAGGAGAGTGGAGGCTGGGGACCACCCCTTGTGATAGAATGCAGCAGCCACAAAGTTGCCAGAGATTGGAGTTAAATACTGATCTATTTTTGAGGGCTGCTCCTCAGCACTCAACACAACACCACGCAAGACCATAACACCCGGCCAGCGCTGTAAACTTGAAATAATGACTGATAATTGAATCTTTCTTCAAAGAACTTAAAGAGGGGGTCCAGTACCCCAGAAAAGCAATACGGTCAGTTAGCCCCACCTCAGATTTTGCCCCAGCTGCTGATTGGTGCTGCTCCACACAACACAGCTACCTTACAAGTTGACCATTGGTCAAACTGTCCACTCACAGCCCACTGGATGCTGCTGGTGGCTGGACAGGCTGTTTGTAAACATAGGCAAGAAAGGGGTTGTATCACAACACCCTGCATTAAACCCTCTGACTATCTCAGTGACAGTTCTCCCCCTTGATCTCATAAAGAGAGGGGGAAGAGGATAAAAGCAGAAAAGGTGAACCTTATAATTTAAAGTGTGCATATGTCATTTTTTACATGTTTATCAATCAAAAACTTTCGGGCCATTCAGAAAACATAAATTAAGCACTGAAAAGTTTATCTGAGGAGGACCAGGAAATCAAATTCTTATTTTTACATAAGTTATATAATGAGTCTCTGAAGTTGACCGCTCCCCCATACAGCAGCAGCAACATCTCGCCCATGGGAGGTAGGGGGGTAAAACCACAAATATGTTGTAACATGCTGGACACATGCATTCAGCCATGTGCTTGGTATTTATAAACAAACATGAACCCACATCTCACACACACTGTCAATTGTCAATCAAATTCAAAATAATTTAAATCTCAGAACACTTTTATTGTTTTAAAAGAGCTTTGATATCAAACATTTAGATTTCAGATTAAAATATGTTGTAACCCTTGTGTTCATGCATGCAGCATTGTACCAAGTACCACACATTTCTATTTGAAAGTAACAAATATATTAGAATGTATTCAATTTATACTGGCTGAGTTCTGGGTGTTTTGATGGTCAAGACCTGTTTAATAGGCTTCACCCCCCCTTCTTTTTATATTTGAACCCCCTCAGAATAGGACCTCTTTTTTATATGAAGTCTGTGGCAGTATGTAATCTATGTATGATAGATAACATCATTAAAACAACACAAAGTATGCTATCAGTGTGTATGCCCTCACCTGTGTTCTTGTTTAGATGATTTTTGTGAGATTGCCAGGTTACAGGATCACCCCTAACACTTGCTTTTCTAACAGCTAAAAATACTTGGTTCGAGTGTGTGACCTTTAAAATAGACGGTGAATCTTGTGGAATGAGAGCATTGACGTAGCATTTATTTTTTTGCCTACCATAGAGGCCCAAAGGGGGGAATATTCAAAAATTAGAAATGCATTATATTTTTGTTATATATCAAAACCATTAATTCTTTGTAACATAAATGTTATAATAGATTTATATGACTATGTCATAAGGTGGGAACCACCTCTCCTCTTCTCTGATTTCTCAGACTTCAGAAATTATCTTATGTATCCCAGTAGATATACTTAACTGCCTTGTATAAATCCAAATCTTAAACATATTTTAATTGAAAATATAATGTAAATCTAGATGATGACACAAATTGGTTGTATATCTATTTGAAGGAAGAAAATGATATATATTTACAGTTAAAAAAATATTTTATATGTATATATCAGATATTTTTATAATTTGTTCTATATAAACAAATATTCATAGATATCAAACTTTTTGTTTGTTTTTGACTTAAAATAATGTGATTTGTTGAAGTTTTAGTCTTGTAAAGCTTGAAACAAAAAATGAGATGTGTCAGTAGAATACAACAGCTAAGGGGAGTAGGGGACTACATATTTACTTTGGGGTCGTTGACTTGTTATATCCCCCTGAAAATAGGTTGATAAGAGGGGTTTTGGGAGGTGTGGTAAATATTTGACATGCGTACTCAGTAAGAATTCAAATGTCCTACCTGTGTGTTGTGCCTTATTTGAGGGGAGATAATCTGTTACCCACGCTTAGGGGGAGGAGTAAGCAGCTTGGCTTCCTTTGTGAGTGAAGGTGGGATGTTGGGGGTCTCCCCCACATACCCCTATGTTGTGCCTTATTTGGGGGGAGATAATCTGGCCTCCTTTATAAATGAGGGTGGTATGCTGGGCCCCCACACTTCAGGAGCAGTTGGACATTTGAAAATCTGGTGGTTGCAGAGATACAGTGTGCATGTGTGCAGGTAAGTTTGATTTTTGTTTTTTGGTGTGAAAGTATATTAATTAGAAATGCTTTGATATAACAAGTTTGTGAAAACATAGAATAATTTCTATTTAGTTTTCATTGTGCAAAGCCACAGGCAGCCAGAGCAACATCCACTGCCATCATTACTTTTATATATGTTAATAATATATATTTTTGGTTGAATTATCTTTGAGAAAACTGATATTTTGGATGCCCTGTAGATTTCTTATATTGTCACTGTTTTGCATAGAAATGTAAGATGCATAATTTCCTACCCCAAATCTTGATAATTATCAAATATTTCTATCACACAATCACACAATCTTACATTGTTTGTTAACAAAGTTATCATTTTAGAATTTTTGATTTCCACTTTGTCTCTTGACTACAGCAAAGACAATATCGTCATGTCAGTGCTGTCATGGGTGTGCAAGAGCTTTCACCATGTACCATAAAAATCCTCATAATTTCAAAATATCTCCTTGTAGTCTGATAAAAACTGGTAAGAAGACATGAAAACTCATAAAAGTGCTGTGCATGAAAATAAATGATAATGTTTGTTCATAGCAGTTGATTAACCACAATGAAATCATTTTCCTTCAAACCTTGTGCTTCCCAGGCAACGGCGACTTGTGTGAAATCTCCAATGCAGAAGAGCGCGACCTCGTTTTGACCCACTTTTGCCGTTGGTGAAAGGCGAGGCCTGAGTTTACAGTGATGAAAGTCAGCATTCAGAAAACAAACAAAAACAACCTGAAACCCTTAAAAATTAACCTGAAGATACTCCTACCCCCTTTCAGAAATGACATTTTTAGATGTTTCAGACTGAGTTCAGACCATTTTGATTTTCACATTTGAAGAAAACAAACCTGAATTCAGGTTATTTCCTGAAGACTTTCATCACTGTATACTCCCTAGCGAAGCAAGTTTATGTAATTGTGTCTCCAAATATATGAATATGTCAATTTTGCAATGTTTAAATACTGACTGTTGATTATGAAAACTGGCATCATCCTTGTGGCTGCGGATTTGAATCAATATCCACGCATTGGGTGATACAGCCAGAAAAGTGTAGGAGAACAGTATATGTGTTGTTTGCGTCCATCGCAGTTTCGTTTAAGCGGCCCCGTATCGAGCATTTGAAATTTACGTGCACGTGGTTGTTGTGAGCGGCCCCAAGACGAATTTAAGCGGCCCCGTAACGAGCATTTGAAATTTACCCACGTGGTCGCAAATTAACAATTGACAACAAGCAATTTTATTTTGTAAATAATCTTTAAAAGACGAATTTAATCGTCTTTAAGCGTCCATCGCAAATTAACAATTGACAGCAAGCCATTTTATTTTGTAAATAATTTTTAAAAGACGAATTCATTTGTCTTTTAGCGTCCATCGCTTAAGCGGCCCCGTATCGAGCATTTGAAATTTACGTGCACGTGGTTGTTGTGAGCGGCCCCCAAGACGAATTTAAGCGTCCCCGTAACGAGCATTTGAAATTTTCGCACACGTGGTTGTTTTGAGCGACCGCATCTTTGTTTTAAGCGGCCCCGTGAATTTTTCCACGTGGTCGCAAATTAACAATTGACAACAAGCCATTTTATTTTGTAAATAATCTTTAAAAGACGAATTTAATCGTCTTTTAGCGTCCATCGCAAATTAACAATTGTCAGCAAGCCATTTTATTTGTAAATAATTTTTAAAAGACGAATTCATTTGTCTTTTAGCGTCCATCGCTTAAGCGGCCCCGTAACGAGCATTTGAAATTTACCCACGTGGTCGCAAATTAACAATTGTCAACAAGGCATTTTATTTTGTAAATAATCTTTAAAAGACGAATTTAATCGTCTTTTAGCATCCATCGCAAATTAACAATTGTCATCTTTTTTTTTTAGCGTCCATCGCAGTTTCGTTTAAGCGGCCCCGTAACGAGCATTTGATGTTTTCGTGCACGTGGTTGTTTTGAGCGGCCCCAAGACGACTTTAATCGTCTTTTAGCGTCCATCGCAATTGTTATCTTATTCACCTTTATTTTTGTAAATAATCTTCAAAAGACGAAATTAGCGTCCAATGCACTTTTGTTTTCAAATTTTTCATTAAAGGTAAAAGTAAAATACAAAATCTACCACACCTAAAAAACGAAACGAATAGTTTGAAAATGACAACGGCCCCGTAACGAGCATTTGAATTAATCGTCTTTTAGCACCCATTCACAAGTAAAATACAAATTCCACTACACCAAAAAACGAAACGAACAGTTTTCAGTTTGCCACCAGAGAACAGCACTATACATTACAGGGTGAATAACAGTTGACAGTTTTTCTCAAGATCCTCACAGTTTCTCAATTTTTTTTGTCAGTTTTCAGTCACTGAGGTCCAGGCAGTTACTACTTCAGATGGAGGGGTGAATAACAGTTGTCAGTTTTTCTCAAAATCCTCCAGTTTTTACTTCAGATGGAAGGTGAATAACTTGATTTTACAGTTTCTCAATTTTTTTTGTCAGTTTTCAGTCATTGAGATCCAGGCAGTTATTACTTCAGATGGAGGGGTGAATATCAGTTGACAGTTTTTCTCAAGATCCTCACAGTTTCTCAATTTTTTTGTCAGTTTTCAGTCACTGAGGTCCAGGCAGTTACTACTTCAGATGGAGGGGTGAATAACAGTTGTCAGTTTTTCTCAAAATCCTCCAGTTTTTACTTCAGATGGAAGGTGAATAACTTGATTTTACAGTTTCTCAATTTTTTTTGTCAGTTTTCAGTCATTGAGATCCAGGCAGTTATTACTTCAGATGGAGGGGTAAATAACAGTTGTCAGTTTCTCTCAAGATCCTCCAGTTTTTACTTTAGATGGAAGGTAAATAACTTGATTCCACAGTTTCTCAATTTAATTGTTTGTCAGTTTTCAGTCATTGAGATCCAGGCAGTTACTACTTCAGATGGAGGGGTGAATAACAGTTGTCAGTTTTTCTCAAGATCCTCCAGTTTTTACTTCAGATGGAAGGTGAATAACTTGATTTCACAGTTTCTCAATTTAATTGTTTGTCAGTTTTCAGTCATTGAGATCCAGGCAGTTATTACTTCAGATGGAGGGGTGAATAACAGTTGTCAGTTTCTCTCAAGATCCTCCAGTTTTTACTTCAGATGGAAGGTAAATAACTTGATTCCACAGTTTCTCAATTTAATTGTTTGTCAGTTTTCAGTCATTGAGATCCAGCCAGTTACTACTTCAGATGGAGGGGTGAATAACAGTTGTCAGTTTTTCTCAAGATCCTCCAGTTTTTACTTCAGATGGAAGGTGAATAACTTGATTTCACAGTTTCTCAATTTTTTTGTCAGTTTTCAGTCATTGAGATCCAGGCAGTTATTACTTCAGATGGAGGGGTGAATAACAGTTGTCAGTTTCTCTCAAGATCCTCCAGTTTTTACTTCAGATGGAAGGTAAATAACTTGATTTCACAGTTTCTCAATTTTTTTGTCAGTTTTCAGTCATTGAGATCCAGGAAGTTATTACTTCAGATGGAGGGGTGAATAACAGTTGTCAGTTTCTCTCAAGATCCTCCAGTTTTTACTTCAGATGGAAGGTGAATAACTTGATTCCACAGTTTCTCAATTTAATTGTTTGTCAGTTTTCAGTCATTGAGATCCAGGCAGTTATTACTTCAGATGGAGGGGTGAATAACAGTTGTCAGTTTCTCTCAAGATCCTCCAGTTTTTACTTCAGATGGAAGGTAAATAACTTGATTTCACAGTTTTCTTTATTTCACAGTTTTCTTAAATTAAGCTACGCAAGTTCAGTGAATCTAATTTTTTATAATTTTCTGTACATATTATTTTTATAACAGGTGTGATGACTTCAGTATCTTGATGTCTTTTTTTTTTTTTTTTTGTTGTGTGGTGTCTCCCCCTCCCTCTCCCCGATGGCTTGTGACGTGACTTGATGTCTTCTACAAAGTGTTTTGTATATTTTATCTAATAAGGAGGCGATTTTTAAAAAAATTATGAATTATCACTTAATATAAAATATTAAAGTAATGCTATTTTAAAATATTCTTTATGTACATACTAATTCATTTGTTATTGGCGGGGGGTGGGGGTTTCTTGTGTAAATGTTTGGTGACTCTTTTATAAATCTTCGATTGTCTTCAGCGTTGTGAGGGTTTGACGAGTGTCTTCAGATCTTCGGATGTCTTCAGCAACGTGAGGGTTTGTCGTGTGTCTTCCGATCTTCAATTGTCTTCAGCGCCGTGAGGTTTTGTCAAGTGTCTTCTTCTTCAGATCTTCGGATGTCTTCAGCATCGTGAAGGCTATCGGTGTCTTCAGTGTCTGTGATATCTTTTAAGCAGCATCTAGTCTCGTACAACTTATTTTAAGAGGTTAGTTGTGGATATATATATATCTTTTTTCAGTAAGACATGACACAGAGATTTTTGAAAAATATTGAAAAATGGTTTTGTTAATTTTACATTTTAAAATTCCAATTTTTTATTACCAGGAGGAAAAAAAAATAAAAAATCAGTATCAAAAATCTATCTTTTTAGTGTCTTATTGAAAAAAGTCTTTAGAAGTGTTTGTTGATATAAAGCAAAATGGTAATTAAAATGCATGTTAGATAGAGTTCCGATCTTCGGATGTCTTCAGCGTCGTGAGGGTTTGTCGAGTGTCTTCAGATCTTCGGATGTCTTCAGCGTCGTGCCGTTGACGGTGTATTCCGATCTTCGGATGTCTTCAGCATCGTGCCGTTGTTGGTGTCTTCTGATCTTCGGATGTCTTCAGCGTCGTGCCATTGTTGGTGTCTTCAGTGTTTGTGATATCTTTTAAGCAGCATCTAGTCTCGTACAACTTATTTTAAGAGGTTAGTTGTGGATATATATATATATCTTTTTTCAGTAAGACATGACACAGAGATTTTTGAAAAATATTGAAAAATGGTTTTGTTAATTTTACATTTTAAATTCCAATTTTTATGAAAGGGGTTTTTTCTATACCAGGGGAAAAAAAATCAGTATCAAAAATCTATCTTTTTAGTGTCTTATTGAAAAAAGTCTTTAGAAGTGTTTGTTGATATAAAGCAAAATGGTAATTAAAATGCATGTTAGATAGAGTTCCGATCTTGGGATGTCTTCAGCGTCGTGAGGGTTTGTCGAGTGTCTTCAGATCTTCGGATGTCTTCAGCGTCGTGCCGTTGACGGTGTATTCTGATCTTCGGATGTCTTCAGCATCGTGCCGTTGTTGGTGTCTTCTGATCTTCGGATGTCTTCAGCGTCGTGCCATTGTTGGTGTCTTCAGTGTTTGTGATATCTTTTAAGCAGCATCTAGTCTCGTACAACTTATTTTAAGAGGTTAGTTGTGGATATATATATATATATCTTTTTTCAGTAAGACATGACACAGAGATTTTTGAAAAATATTGAAAAATGGTTTTGTTAATTTTACATTTTAAATTCCAATTTTTATGATAGGGGTTTTTTCTATACCAGGGGAAAAAAAATCAGTATCAAAAATCTATCTTTTTAGTGTCTTATTGAAAAAAGTCTTTAGAAGTGTTTGTTGATATAAAGCAAAATGGTAGTTAAAATGCATGTTAGATATGTTATGATATGAAAATTACAATCAATTCTGTTATCATCAAAATTCATTTGGGAGTAAATGTCAAGATCAGACAACTTGTAAATACATACAGTTTTTTGAAAGAAAAAAACATTTTTTATAATAATACAATATGTGAGAAAAGTGGTAGCTTTACTTATAAAATATTTCCATCTGGTTGCATAACTTTGTGGTTAAAAAAAAATTCTTTGCATTGGTCTTTATCAAACATTGATACAATTATTGTTTATTTTTTAAAAAATTTGGAATTAAGATTTTTGAGTTCAAATCCATCTAAAATTAAAGTTAAGTTATCAAATTTTCAAGCTACATTTATTTTTAAGAAATGTAATTGTTCATTAAATGATCTTGCATTGAAGCTCTCTAAATTGATAATTGATGGTAAAATTTCCATTAAATCTAGCTATTGTTCAGAAGGATGTTGGGTACCATACAATAACACAATTGATGGAAAATTTTGTTCATTGTTAATTAAGCTTAAACTTACTAATTCTACATGTCAGATTAATCATCTTTTTAAAGGTTCATTTATTATTAACAATTTTAGTGATCTTGCATATTTTAAAGCTGTTATTTCAACAGCAGTTTATCAAAAGTAGAAATGGCTCTTCTACAGGTTGACTTTAGAACTCTATGTGATACGATAGCATCAATATTATGTGATATAACAAATTCCAATAACTATAGTTATTGGGATAAAATAAGGAGGTCTAAAAATGTTATGAATTCCTTTGATATTTATACTGAACCAAATATATTAGCTTCTAAAATATTGGCAGAATTTTTTAAAATCATGAAAGAAGAGAAACCAAAAGCTATTCAATTCATCAAAGCTAAAAGTATTAAACCTGAGTTACTGAATTATGTTTTGGTAACTCTTGCTACACTTCTTAAAATCAATATTGATTTATATAATATTAGTAATGGACAGAAAAAACCATCAGTTTTTAAAAGTACAAAGGAAGTATGTCGGGATAAAGCAGTTGGACTTGATTTATTAGCTAATGGTAAATTTCAAGTTTATTATTTTGATAATCAAGAAGTAGAAAAGGATTGTGATTTATCAATGCCATCTGACTTCAAATTTCCCTCACCTAGTAGATCTTCAAAATCATCAATTGGTGAAGAGAGTTCAGCTTCTCCTTTTGCAGCAGATAAAGATTTTTCACCACCGGTTGATATAGATTCTGAAGTTATTAGATTAAAAAAAATGATAGATAAAGACCATAAGGATTCATTAAAAAAATGTGATAAACGGCAAAAAGATGTGTGTGATAAAGTGGCTTTAGGTTGTGAGATATTAACTAATGAGCTTAGCCATATTTTAAAATTGAAAAGTTATATTTTAGATCATGTAGATAAATGTGAAGATGGATGCCCAAGGCATTGTCTTGTTCCCTGGAAGCAATCTATTAAATCTTCCAGAGGACCACAACCACACACAAGTAACAAAAGAAGTAGTGATATCGTTAATATGTTGCCTAGTAAGAAGAAAAAATAGGTTTGCATGTTTTCCATATATGATGGGTTTTGTGACACCAATCTAATTGTTCCTTAGGGTCTAGAATGACTTTGGGATAAGCTTTGCCTTTCACGATGCCATATTCCCTTATGTCCATGCAGTCAAAAGGCTCATCCTGATACTCTTGGGCAAGTAATTTAATCATCTTAGTTTGGCCGAGGTACTTGTCACATATATCATGGGTTTTGTGACACCAATCTAATTGTTCCTCAGGGTCTAGAATGACTTTGGGATAAGCTTTGCCTTTCACGATGCCATATTCCCTTATGTCCAGTGGACTATTGCTCTGAAAACACCTGTTTCATCTGCAAGCAAAAGTATTTATTTATGACAGTAAAACTGCCATTATTAATATAATATATTTTTTCCCCCTTCTTATAAGTATCTCCATAGGATCGCCAACACACAGGCACAACCACATGGCTGCAATTTCAAAGTAAATAGTTGAGGTGTAGGCGTCCATACTCAAATTCAGATATCATAGATCTGTTTGCTGGTAATGTATCAAAAATCAATATTCTTCATTTCATCATGTTAAAAATGGAATGGTCGGTACTTTTTTTGATCCTACTTTGGTTCTGCTCACCTGATTGCTTGAGATGGAGCTGGTTGCTGTACACAGCAGAGCCTCTTGATTGTATCATCATGATCTTTATGATTTCTTAGCAAGATAGCAACCAACCAATTGATATAATTATTTTCTGCTAACCTGATCTGCCTTAATCATGTACAATGACACATTTTATGTGGTCTCTTACCATTTTTAAGTACATTAAGATAATTTTCCTTACATATAGGTTCCATCAAATCTCTTGTTAACTTTTAACAATGATTCAAACATTAAAGAAAGTACTAATGGAAAAAATTATTATTCCATCTCACAATAAATGGGATCTTGATAGATTATTATTATCTTACAAAAAAACTTTAAGAAGTTATATCATACAAGCCTTAAAACGACATAGGAATATTAAATTTCAACTTTTTGTTGAAATAAAATTATCAAAGTTTAATTTTGCAACAAATTCAAAAACAGTGATAACACCATGGTTTGCTGCTGAAAATCAAATAGTATTGCATAAAAGTACAATTAATAAATCTTTAAAAGATGCAATGGCAAAAATCTTATCATCGTTAGACACTTTTGTGAATGAATCGTCAGGGTGGAATATTAAAGAAATATTGCATCTAAAAATTATAATTGTTAAATATAATCCTTTTGGTGGGGGCAATATAAATCATAAATTACCAAATATAATCATTAATAAAAAAACATGTCTAAATATTTCTTGTTCTAAAACTGCCCCCCATATGTGTTTTTTGTATTCTATTTTAGCTTTCCTGTATCCTGTTAATGCAAACAAAAATCGTGTTTCTTCTTATTCAAAGTATTTGGAAAATCTTAATATAATTGGATTACATTTTCCTGTTAATATCAGTCAAATACCACTTTTTGAACAAAATAATCCTGATATTTCCATAAATGTGTACGGGTTTAAAACCACTCCATACCCATTATTTGTTTCAAAAAACAGCCTCAGAACACATCATATTGATCTACTTTTATATAAGAAGCATTATTATCTCATAAAAAACTTGTCTGCTTTATTTGCTAATTTCTTTAAAATAAAACGCAATAAGACTTATTACTGTAGGAAGTGTTTTACAAAGTTTTTAAATCAAAATGCATGTAACGAACACTTAATTCACTGTAATAACACTGGGCAAATTTTTCATATGCCTGAAGAGAAGACATATTTGAAATTTAAAAACATCCGTAATAAAGTTCCTCGTCCATTTTGTCTTTATGCAGATTTTGAAGCATTCAATTTTCCAATCAATGAGAAACTAGGGAAAAGTTCAGTAAAAAAAACTCGTCATTTAGCTAATGGGTTTTGTTGTATTAGAATTTGCAGAGAACCTGAATTCAATTCAAAACCATACACTTATTTTGGGAAAGATTGTGTACAAGAATTCATTAAACATTTACGTTATCAAAGTTGTGAAATACTTAGTATCTTTCAATCTGTCAGGCGTCCTATGAAATTTGATAAAGAAGATAAAGATAGATTTTTAAATCAAAATAAATGTTATATTTGTGATCAAAAATTCAAATCTAAGCGTGATAAAACTAGAGATCATTCATACCTTTCTGGCAAATTTTTAGGAGCATGCTGTCAAATTTGTAATTTACACATGACAGCTATAAAGCAAAGTTTTCAATTCCCTTGTTTTATTCATAATTTAAAATCTTATGATGCACACATTATTGTTCAAGAAATATATAAATATGTTGAAAATGTTGATATACTTCCCAAATCTAGCGAAAAATATATGAGTATTTCTTTTGAAAATATTCAATTAATGGATTCATATTTACATCAAAATTGTTCTTTAGATAAATTATCTAATATATTATTCGAGAGTGGTGGAGAAAAGAACTTTCCATACATATTGCAAATGATTCCAAATGCTAATCAAAGGCAATATTTCTTTAAAAAAGGTATATTACCTTATGAACATATAAAAACTTGGCAAAATCTTTTGGAAAATAAACTACCCCCAAGACGTTGTTTTTTTAGTAGACTGAAGAATTGTCATGTATCAATTAATGATTACAAAGTAGCTCAGTCAGTTTGGAAAGTATTTAAATGCAAAACTCTAGGTGATTATATAAAAGTATATGTAACAATAGACACATGTTTATTGGCCAGTGTATTTGAAATGTACAGAAATCAATGTTTAGAGTCATTTAATCTTGATCCTGCTTATTATTACACGGCTCCTCAACTCAGTTTTGATGCAATGCTTCTAATGTCAAAAGCTAAATTAGAACTTTTAGCTGATAAAACACAATATGATTTTTTACAAAGGTCTCTCCGTGGAGGAATAGCTTCATCAATAGTTAAATATGCAAGAGCAAATAATGTATATATGGATTGTTATGACTCTTCAGAAGAATCATCTTATATAAGTTATTTAGATGCCAATAGTCTTTATGCACATGTGATGTTAAATTATAAAATGCCTTATAAAGATTTTAAATGGTTATCTGATAAGGAAGTTACACATTTTGATATATCAAAAATAGACCCAGAATCTAATATTGGATACTTTCTTGAAGTTGATCTTATTTATCCGAATTCTTTACATTCAGTAACTTGTCACAATGCAATGCCATTAGCTCCAGTTAAGAGGCAAATTATGCTAGACGAATTATCTCCTCATACACGCAATATGATGAAAAAATTTGGGCTTAAATGGGATAGTGCTACCAAATTAATATTAGACTTGAATGATAAAGAAAACTATGTTTTACACAGTGCAAACCTTAAATTTTATTTAGAAAATGGACTTGAATTAAAAAAGATTCATAAGATTATTTCCTTTAAACAGAAAAGATATTTAGCAAAATACATACGTTTTAATATAGAAAAACGTAAAAATGCTTTAACTCCAGTTGAATCACAATTCTATAAATTGTTAAGTAATTCAGTCTTTGGTAAATGTTGTGAAAGAGTTGAAAACAGAGTTGATTTTAAATTAGTTTCTTCTCCTCAAAAATGTGTAAAATATGTATCTTTACCAAATTTCCAAACTGCAAAAGTATTTAATCCTCATCTGGCTGGTATTCAATTAAAAAAAATTAATATATATCTTAATAAACCATCTTATGCTGGTTGTGCTATTTTAGAATTATCAAAAATTCATTTATATAACTTCATATATAATTATCTTCAAAAAAAATTTGGTGATTGTTATGATATTTTATATTGTGACACTGATTCTATAGTTTGTCACATAAAATCTGTCGATTGCATTTTCAAAGTGATGTCTGAAGATCAATATCTATTTGATACAAGTAATTTGTCTAAATCACATTTTTTATATTCTACAAACAATCAAGGGGTAACTGGCGTATTTAAATCTGAAATAGGTGATCATATTTGTATAGAATTCTGTAGTCTTAAACCTAAAGTTTATTCATTACTTCTTCAGGATCAACCAAACATAAAAAAATCAAAAGGTATTCCACATTCTGCAGTACATAACTTAAGTCATGAAGATTATGTCAATTGTTTATTAAATACTTCTGAAACAAGAATTGATTTTCATACCATTAGATCGATAAACCATGATCTTTTTTTGATAAAAAGTAATAAATTAGCATTGACTCCAATAGATAATAAACGTTATTTTCATGATAATAACATTGATTCATTTGCCTTTGGCAATTGCAATATAAAAGAATAATTATATCAATTTTCCACAAAACACTTTTTTTGTGTGAAAATATATATGATACAAGTATTGGCTCTGAGCCTGCTCTGTTGCTGACAGCTGCTGGTTCTGTATCTGTTCTATTGGCAGCTGCTGGCTTTGTACCTGTTCTGTTGACAGTTGCTGTCTAAATTGATATATATATATCCAAGTCATTTTTTCTTTGCCTCCCCTGTGGGTTTGGGACAGTAGAATAGGCCCACTGTATCCCCTGCATGTTGTAAGAGGCTAACTAAAAGGGGGTTGTATCTGTTTCTGTCCCAGAGCAACTGAAAGACCCCATTTGCATTATGAGACTTCCAGTTCATTTTGTAACAATGTCTCCCTATATGTATGCAAATGGATTCCCAGTCTTGGACATTGTCCTTCTTCAGTTCCAAGAGTTCAGTTCAGGTTTTTGTTTTGTCACCACATTATCATGTTATTGTCGTATTGGCCATGATCTTATTCCCCGATAAAGTGTATATGATTGTGGTGTGAGAACATGAATCATACAGTTCTGGTCTAGTCTCCAACTCTCTTAAGCAACCGAGTGGCTGCATGCACATTTATTGATACTATATTACAGGCAGTGAGAGTGCTGCTGGTTTCCATAGCAACCACCCTAGCAACAAACATGCAGGGAGATCTTGCCTGCTTGTTGCCAGGCTGATATATTACATTATAGTTCATCTGTGTCATTTTATTAGTGAGATGAGGTAACATCTACCATTCTTTTCAATCTTGCATCTTTTCACATTTTACTAGTGAGGTGAAGTGATAGTTGTCCATTTCTTTATAGTAAATTCAATACGTATTTGATCGTAAACCATAATTATCTTGTGAGGTGAGGTAATATTCATCCATTCTCACAATATCTTTTAATCTTATAAGTTTAAATACTTATTGTTGGTACACATTAAAATCAAATTTGTTATATATCAAATATGTCTCAAAGTAAACAAATTAGAATTGGAAAATTGAAATATATATCATCCAATATATATAAGGGAAAAATATATGTTCATTTTAATGAAAAATCAGGTAGAAAATCTATCACATTTAGTGAAAGTGAATACAAAATATTAGCAAAAAAAATGCATCAAGTAACTAAAGATGTTCATAAATTACGCAACAAACTAAAAAAATCCAGTGAGGAAAGTGAAAGTAATGATAGTGAAGATGATGACTCGGATACTTCATAAAATTATGTCATTTTAAGTTTCTGTTATGTCTTTTTCTTCTTTCCCCTTCACTTTTTCACTTATATACAAGATTACATAAGAATATATTTAGAAATAAAATGATGTTAATGTATGCACAAAGCATAAAAAAGTGATGAATTGAGCTTTAAAAAAGCAAACACCCATATTCAGAACAATTGAGATGTTTCTGTGGTGTTTCTACTATCAAAGTAACAGTAGAGTTCTAACATTTGAAGAGTGCAAAATTGGGGTGCTCATATGGTATTCCTTCTTCCAAAGTACCAAGACAGTTCTTACGTTAAAAACTTGGAGACTGCAATCACTTGCACTTAGAGCAAAGTTGCTCTTGTGGTATTCCTTCGTTCAAAATTATCAGTAGCGGTACAGAAATACCATTGTTTAAAATATTTATTCGCTGCTGCATACTGAATGGAAAAAGTGTATTTTTCCTGCTATATGAAAAAGCCATATTAGAAACTAGTTTTCTTATAGCTTTGCAATAAAAAGGTGAGGTGAAAACAAGTTAGCTAATTTGTATGCAATAGAATTATCTACTTATCCGAATTAATGTGTTGATTTAATATGTTCTTTTATAAACAAAATTAGTTTCACGACTTTGTGGAAAAAAGTGGTGAGGTGAGGACAAATTTTAAAGGTAAAATATCAAGCAATAGGATACTCCAAACTTAATTTATGTTCTTTTATCAACAAAATTAGTTTCACGACTTTGTGAAAAAAAGTGGTGAGGTGAGGACAAATTTTAAAGGTACAATATCAAGCAATAGGATTCATACCAACAAAGTTGGAGGTGAATACATTTATTTTTAAATAATACAAGTAAGTAATATAATACTACATAGAAATTTCTAAAAAATAAATATGATTCTTATTTGTCTAGAGGGAATATTAGCAGCTGGTAAAACAACATTAATCCATAAATTAGAAACATGTGAATCCATTAATCACTCTATAATTGAAATATGGCATGAACCTGATCATTTATTTAATGATTTTGAAGGATTTAAACCTTTAGAACTTTACTATAATAATCCTAACAAAGAAGCTTTTGCAACTCAACTGCATATCATCCGCGCTCTTCGCACCCATTATATAGACAAAATTAAAAAATTAAAACCAGAAACCAAAATAATTGTAACAGACAGATGTTTACTGTCATGCATTAGTTTTGTATCTACTATGGAACAAATGAAATATATCTCAAAGTTCCAAGAAAGGCTTTTGAAAGAAATAGTTGTAGAAGACCAGAGTTATTTGAATATGATAGGTTGGCCTTCTTCAACCCAATTCTTTTTTATTGATACAGATATTGAAACTAGTTTATCCAGAATAGTAAACAGGAAATCCTATGGTGAAAATGATTTTCCCACAATGCGATCTTATCTACATTTTTTGAATTCAAACTTTCAGATATTCATTTCTACTTGGGACAGTATTCCTGGATCTAATTCAGTGAGATTAGTAGTTAAGAATAGTACAACAGAAGAACTACTTCACCTCTTAGTTGAATACATAACTTCATTAGAAGAATATAAGGAAACATGTCTTCCCTCAAACCTTGTTCCTGGTGTGGAAAAAAAGATGTAAAAATGGCTACAGGGAAAAACTATTGTATTATTTGCAGTGATGATTCTTATGCAGAATGTATCCGGTGTCATAAGCCATATCCATCACCAAGGTTCTTTACCAAACATAGCACAAGATGTAATAGTTGCCAAACAAAATTAGAAAAAGAGAGAGCTAAGAGAAGTACACAGAAAAAGGATGAGATTGATGTTTCTAGTGGAGATGAAAGTGGCAATGATTCAAGTGATTTTGATATAACAGCTCCAGTTACAAAAAAATTTAAAAGTAATTCTAAAGATAAGAATTCACCAAAAAAGGTAATTCCTAAAAAACCCTTAATTTCATCCAAGAAACCTGAATCTGTGGCACAGAATCCTCCTCTTTCACCTGTTGTAATCAGTGCAATGAATGATAATGAAACTGATGCACTCTTAGGAAAAAAACGAATTGCTTTTATACCTGTTTATATATAATAAAGAAATGGAAACCAGTAAAAAACATTTTTCACCATTAGAAATCAAACCACTTGAAGTTAAAATACAAGATAATAATTGTTTGTGTTGCAATGAGAATAAGGATGAAGTAGATCATTCTTTAAGCAAATGGTATTCTTGTTGCTGTCTATATGGAGCTAAAAAATGTATGAAACCTGTTAAAAATCAAATTAAAAACAAAAAACTAACAAAATAATATCGAAAAGGAAGTAAGTGATTTTTCAAATATCAATTTCTATGGAACCCGAAGGTGGTGCTGTATGGAAACTGTTAAAAAAGATATACTATGATCCAAAAAACCCTGCAAGTTTTTCCTCCATTAAAGCTCTTTACCTTGAAGCTAAAAAGACATTACCAGCTATAACATATAATCAAGTTAAACATTTTTTAGAAAGCCAAGAAACGTATTCTTTACACAAACCGATAAAACGTAAATTTGAACGGCGCAAAACTCTTGTTCGAGGATTAACATCCCAAGCGCAAGGTGATCTTATAGTAATACCTCGATTAGCTCCTGAAAATAGAGGACATAAATATCTTTTATGTGTCATAGAAATACTCAGCCGATATGCCTTTGTTGAACCAATAAAAACTAAATCAGCTCGAGATGTTATAAAGGGGTTAGATAAAATCTTTAAAAGAATTAAACAACGGTTTGGAAGAATGATTTCAACACTTCAAACAGACCAAGGTCGCGAATTTTTAGGACATAAAGTACAAAAATATTTACGCAAAAAAGATATACACCATTTTACAACCTCATCAGACACTAAATCTAGTATCATTGAATCTTATCAGAAGAGATTAATGTCCAAAATATACAAATATTTCACTGCAAATAACACTTTAAAATATATAGATATTTTACCATCTATTGTCAGTTCATTAAATCATAAATACCATTCTGCCATAAAAATGGCACCAGCTGAAGTCAATCACCATAACCAAAAAACAGTTTGGAATAATTTATATTCAACTTATATTCAAAAGAGATCAAAACCTAAATTATTTAAAATCAATGATAAAGTGCGAATCACTAAATACAGAAGAGAATTTAAAAAAGGTTATTTACCTAACTTTCAAAGAGAAATTTTCACTATTGCTCAAAGTTTAGATACATTACCTCCAACTTATAGACTCACAGATAGTAAAGGAGTACTTCTTCGTGGTTCTTTTTACCATTCCGAACTAGGCCATACTCGTAAAATTGATCAATATGGAGATATTCAATTTTAATTGCTTTTTTATACAATATATATATATATATATATGCTGTCTCTTTTTTAGAGAAAGTTTTTGTTTACTTTATCTAACAATTTCAACCTGAGATGATGAGGCTCTCCCCCCCTTTGCACCACCTCGTTGGCTGACGCAACCACCTCCATTCTGAATTGAATTGTTGCATGGTTTAATGACCAATGGATTTTATTTCTTTCAAAAGTACTTCTTCAAAGGTAACTCAGTCTGTTGAACCATAGCATGTGCTGCAGCTGCTGCCTGTTATCTGTATGATTTTTTTAATTAAGCACAAGTAAAATCTCTAATTAAGATGACAGTACAATTATAAGGAATACTGATGATGATTTCTTGTATTACATGGCAACTGGATACACTGTACTTGATGCTAGATTTCCACATCCATCATCCTGGATTATCAGTGGACAATCACAAAGTGGAAAAACGACATTTGTATTGAATGTACTAAAAAATGCAGATAGACTTATAGATACACCTATTACATATATTGTTTATTTTTATGGTATTAAAACTAAAGTTGTCGACATTTTGCAAAAAGATCAAAATGTCATAACATTTGAAGGAATACCAGATTCATTTGAAGATTTTATCAAACCAGGTCAAGATGGAATTTTCATCTTAGATGATCTCATGACTCGAGCTGATAAAAGCAAACAAGTAACTGAATTATTCACAATAAAAGGACATCATCAAGGAATAAGCGTAATTTATCTGACTCAAAACCTCTTTTCAGAAGGAAAAGAACGGTTAACTTTTTTAAGAAATTGTCAAATTTTAGTACTCTTTTCTTCAACATTAGATCAATCATTAGTACATAGCCTTGCTCCAAGAATATTTCCAAGAAACTCTAAAATTTTCTATGACATTTTTGAAAAGGCCACAAGTGTGCCCCACGGCTACTTATTGATTGATGGTAGCCAAAACACAATTCGTCAAGCACGTTTCCGCACACAAATATTTGGAGAAATACAAAAAATATATATCCCTAATATTTGGTTAAATGGCTAAGTCAAAGAAAAAACCTCGCACAATTACAAAAAGACAATTAAAAAAATCTGAAGCCTTAAAACGACAAGACTACCTTAGTCTCTTGGCTAAGGCTAAAAACACTCGTAATCGGAATAATCTATTAGCTATTGCATCAACTTTAGATTTAAAAGCTATTTCAGAATGTGTAGCCAATTTCCTAGCAGGAAATGTTAGAATAAATCCAAAACATTTAAAATCTCTCTCTCGATACAAAAACGCCATGAGATCAATTGCTCAGAAAAAAACATCAATGAAACATAGAAGGGACATTCTTAAAAGACGTGGTGGATTCTTACCTTTAATTCTCCCAGCTATAGTATCAGGAATAGGATCATTGATAAGTGGCCTTGTTAAATAATTTTTTATGAAAAAAAAAGAATGACCTCATTTCAAGAATGTGTCATAGTTCCTTTGAGTCTATGGGATAAATGTAAATTTGCAGTAGACAAAAAAGATACATCTATCAATATTTTGAAAAATCCTAATCTAGCTCCAGATGTCAAAATCAAATTATATTCCCAAGAAAAAAAAATGGCATCTAAACCAGATAATATACAAAATAAACAACAAGATATAAATATACCATCACCATCAAGTAGCAATAACTATATTTTAAGTGAGATGGATAAATCATCTTTACCCTATGTTAAAAGTATTTTACAAATAATTGATAATTATAAAGAACAAATTTGGTGGGATGAAGATTTACAATTACACATTGATAATAAGTTATTCTTAAATTCTAATATCATAGATATATTTAAATTTCTTATGAAAAAATTTGAACCATCTACTATAGTACCAATTGGCGCTTGGGAATTAAAAGATAAACTAGTATCAATTGGTACTCCAATCCAATGGATACGAGCTACAAAACTAATCAAACAAGAGCGTGGTCGCCCAAAGAAAAGAATTCATCATAAAGCATCTATTGAACACTCACTTTCTCCAAAAACAATAGAACAATCGTTGTCTCCATTGACAGTACCATCATCAGGTTATCATAAATCAATGAAAATTACTTCTCCCAGTCCTCCTCCACTCAGAAGATCAACAAGAAAAAATAGAGGCAAAAAGTATAGAGAACAATTAGGTTCTGGTTGGATTATTTGGTAAAAGGGAAATATGGCACACCGTGATGATTTTTATGTTGTACTACCATCTAATGTTATATGTGAGGAATATCCTGATAATAAAACCTCACATTACATTACCCCACTTCCAGGCGGATTAAATCTTGATAGAAAGTACAGTGTAGCACTTGTAGAAATAACATATCCAATCAGTTGGAATAATCTACAATGGCCTTACAATTTAATATATTATAGCAAACCATCAACAAGTTATTTACCAGTATTCTTAACAGAAGGGTATTATGCAGATGGTAAAGCTTTATGTAGACAGATTAATGAGGCTAGACCAGATACCTTTATGAGTAAATTCCAAATAGACCCCATTGACAACAAAATAACTATTAAAATGGTAAAAGAAGAACAGATAAAAATTGCACATAAAAAGTTAGCAAAAATGATGGGATTTAATGAAATTAGATCATTTGAAGTTGATGAAAATAGAACAAATTTTAAAGCTGAAGAAACAGTACAACTTGATTCTTTCATGAAGACAATGTTCATCTATACAAATTTAGTTGAAGAGCAAATAGTAGGCAACCTACAAGTACCTTTATTAAGGACTGTACATGTTAGGGGAAAAGGTGGAGAATATTCAGAAAAGATATTTGAAAAAGGACATTATTTACCATTATCATCCAATTTTTTTTCTCACATTGAAATTAAAATATGTGATATGTTTGGTAATCTTGTAAAATTTGAACATGGGCACATTATCATTAAATTACATTTTAAACGAAGAAGAAATAGTTTTCTAAGTTTATAACAATACTTATTTGTTTACCATAAAATGTATACTTTCTTTTCTTTTAATATTGTATCAAGATAACTTTCTTGTTGAGATGAAAAATACAACTCTGCTTTCTAAGCAGAAAAAAGCATAGAAATTTTGGATCTACAGTTCTTATTGACATTAATAATGAAGATTTGTCCATATCAAGAAAATCCTCACCATATTAAAAGCTATTATCTAAATCAAGCAGGATCTGGGTTACCAATATTTATTGGTAAACAATATCAATCTGGATATGGTTTTGGTAATTTACTAGGCGGTCTCTTTAGATCTGTAATTCCTTTGGTTAAAAGTACAGTTATACCACTAGTAAAAAAAGCTGTTGTTCCTGTTTTAAAAAGAACAGCTAAAGTTGCTGGAAAACATGCCTTGTCTGCTGGGGGAGATATTGTCAGTGACATTCTTTCTGGCCAGAATGTAGGAAGATCTATAAAGCGTAGATCTTTACAAAGACTACAACAAATACCCCAAGCACTTATTAATGAACATAAATCCCCTGATGTGAAGAAAAGACGCCGTAGAAGAACTATAAATAAGAAACGTCATCAAGATATATTTGACAAATAATGGCTTTAGCTGATTCAACTTCGTGTCCTTGTGTCAGTTCACAACTCGATCTTTTTACTGTGCCTCCAACACAGATCTCTATAGATGAATCTAGATATGTAAAATACCATCCACTAACTAACATAGAACGAAGTGCTCCTTTAGAATTTCTAATTCAAGTACCAGATTTCCAATATTTAGATCCATCAAGTATTATATATTTTCTTAAAAGTAGAATTCTTACATCAAATAATGAACCATTACCACCACCAGCTGAGGGTGATGATTTAACGGCAGTCAAAAAAGTATTTCCAATCAATTTATTTCATGCCACCCAATTCAAATCAGTTGAGATATATTTAAATAATAAATTGATAAGTAGTTCAGATAATCTTTATCCATATAGAGCATATCTAGAAACATTATTTACATACAATCGGCTTACTAAACAAGAACAATTAACGTGTAGTCTATATTTTAAAGACCTAAATCCTATGGATGAAACTGATGATTTAGAAGGGACTAATAATACAGGAGCAAAATCACGGTTCAACCTTACCAAATTTTCCAAATCATTTGAATCATTTGGTCGCATATATAGTGATATTACATCACAACCAAAACTATTAATGCCAGGTACAGAACTCCGCATCAGATTTATTAGAGCAGATACTGATTTTTGTCTCATGGCAGCTTCAAATGATAATAAATATAAAATTCTCACTGAAAAAGCTTATCTGCTGGCTAAACATGTTAACGTATCAAACTCAGTTCGTCTTGCTCATGAAGCTGCTCTCCTTACCTCTCGTGCTAAATATCCCATTGAAAAAATTACTACCAAATTTTACTCTAAAGCAGCAGGAGGTACAGATTTGAGTATTAATAACCTTGTTACTGGTATCTTACCAAAAAAAATTGTTATAGGTTTCCTAAAAAGTACATCATTCACAGGAAAACAAACGGAAAATCCATTTAATTTTCAACATTTCTCAATGCAATCTTTTGTATTGAGAAAAAATGGGGTTGCCATCCCATTTGAAGAAATCAAAATGGATTGGGACAATGATAACTATTTTGAGGCCTATATGTCATTTATTCAAGGTAGTGGACGTCTTTACACAGACAGTAGTATGGGTATTAGGCCCATATCAGATTATCCAAAAGGATATATGTTCTTCATATTTGATTTAGATGCAACTCAAAATAGTGATGGCAGTATGTCTCTTATAAGAGAAGGAAAGATAAGTGCAGAAATAACTCTATCTAGACCTGCCACTGATCCAATCACTATTTTTGTCATGTTTAGCTATGATTATATCCTTGAAATAGACAAAAATGGATTAGTTTATTTTGATTAAAACAGTCATCTATTTACTTTTAACCAGTAATAAGGTTTACAATACAAAAACAGCTTTAGTTTAGATAATTTATCCAAAAGGTGTGACACACAGCGTCTTTATAAATATCAACCTTCCTGCACACATGATATTTTCTCCGCTCTTAGAAGGCAGGCAAACTAAGATTGTCTATAGAACTAAATGAATTTCATTCTTCTCTTCTACTTTCTTTAAGACATCTTTTATGCTTCCACTTTCTTTAGAACAGTGCTGTACTTGTATCATTTTTGAAAAAGTGTGAAATCACATTTTATTTTTCTTCAAGAAAAAACAGAATGTGTGTAATTTTCGAAGGTATTTAGAAAGATCTCCACTTTTTTCAAAGAAATAATGAATACACTGCAAATAGATCAATTATTAAATACTCATCCTATCACAAATAAATCATTTATTGGGGTCTACCCTATAGATTTATTACCACTCGCCAATCGTCCAGCCAACTTTAGTGTTGTCATAAATAGTGAAAAACATGATTCACCCAGGAATATGGGTCACTGGTGGAGTATTTATAAACCAATAAAAGGTCCTTATGAATTTTTTTGTTCTTATGGTCTAAGTCCTCCAGATCAATTATCAAAATATATGGATAACAACTTTATCACTAATCCTATTAGATTACAAGGAACATTATCAGCAACATGTGGACAATATGTCTGTTATTTCATATACAAACGTAATTGTGGTTATAGTATTGATGAAATAGTATCAGAATTCAGTACATCCAATTTATATTCAAATGATTATTTTGTAAGTAAAAGTGTTGAAACAATTTTCGACACTAGCAACTTACAAATATATCATCAACCATACATTGAATTACAACTCGGTATTTCTTTGTATCAATATATCAATAATATTTCACAACAATAATTATTACCTGAGATAAAGAAGAAATGGTACCTTGTATAGAAAAATATTTCTATCAAATATTTTCAAAGAAATATATCATCAACCATATATTGAATTGCAAATATATCAATATTTTTCACACCAAATAATTTATAATACTCTATTCAATTATCACCTAAGGTGAAGAAAAATAGTACATTGCATAGAAAATATATTTCTATCAAATATTTTCAAACAAAACATCTTTTTCCAAGTATTGAAGAAGGAAAATAAAATTTCAAAAGAAGATAATTATGGCTTCAACTATTGATGACTCTACTACTACTTCACAACAGGATACCACAAGAAATCTACCAACTCTAACAAAACTTATTTCAACTGTAAATGATGCTATAACTTCAAAAAACACACAAGACAGTGACAATAGTGAACAACACACAGATAATGAACTGGATGAAAAAGATACTGTTCTGATCAATCATGAAGAACAAGAACAACAAATAGAAGATGACACAGAAGATAGCGATGATGATTATGCTAAAAATATGACATATATACCTAAATATAGTAAAGTCAAATATGTTTCTTCATTCCCACAAAGAAATGGTCCATGGACATGGTGTGTTTTTCATGATAAAAATGCTCAATTACCTCGACACTCAACATCAAAATCTGCCGGACTAGACCTCTGTTCTAAAGATAATGTATATCTTGGTCCCAATGAAATGAAAGTAGTAGACACTGGTATATCTATAGGCTTACCATATGGATGCTATGGAAGGATAGCAGAAAAATCGGGAAATACCACTAATCATCATCTTCTTGTCATGGCTGGTGTTATAGATCCCGACTATACAGGTACCATTAAAATTTGTCTTTACAATCTCAAAAAGAGATCAGTTTATCTTACCAAAGGGTTTAAAATTGCTCAAATCATCTTTGAAAAATTTGTCCGGGCTGAAGTTGGATTAGTGCAAGACAAAAGTCATACACATCGTGGAGCAAAAGGTTTTGGTGAATGTGATAAATAAATAGCACTTGGCCTGAAACATAATTACCTGCTCCTTAATTTCTTTGTGGTGTAATTCTTTACCTTCAACAATGCCCTTGGATGTAACCGAGGCATTATTTAATATCAATACAAATATTTATAACTTCTTGTTTAAATATAAGGAAGTATTGATATTTATAACTTCTTGTTTGAATGTAAGGAAAAATATGTCATAGGATATAAACCAGGCATATTTTTTTCCTCAACATTATATAAAGAAAATGTCATAGGATGTTAACCAGACATTTTTTTTATATCCTACCTCTTTAAAAAATGTTCACGGATGGAACCGGACATTTTTAAAACATTTCATTTTCAGGGTTATTACGAGGATCACTTGAAGTTGTAATATATATGTGTGTTTATGTACATATATATATATTATATATTTACTTCAGAGAAGGCATAGATGTATACTTAAAAATGTTATGTAATATCAATATTTTACATAACCCACCAATATATATCCACAAACAACCAGCATTATCAAATAAGAATTTTATAAAAATATAAACCAATACAGTGACTGATATTTATACAGCCTTGGTTCGCTAATCCACAATTTGTGAAGGTTTTCCTCTTTTTTTTAATAGTTGTTCTTGTCATGAACAATGACTTTGCCTACCTTCATGACCTTGAAGTCAAGAGGAGAATATCTATTCAAGTAATATCTTCTGATAACTTTTTTCCACTGTAGTGAAATTATATTTTTGTCATCTTCTTTTACCTTGAAAACAAAATAGCTCCTAGTAATGTGGTAATTATGATTCTGTTACCACCAAATGTTGCCTCTTCCAATAGCACAAATCATGTCAATCCACCAAAAAACAAAACATGTAATGCTGCTTCTTCCAATAGCACAAATCATGTAAATCCCCAAAAAACCAAAACATGTGACATTATGAAGCTGTGTTATTTGTGATGAACTAAATATGATATTTGAATTAGTAATATTTATGATATTATGATGAACTAAAAATGTATATAAGTAGAATATAAAATTTATGTGTGGAAAAAATATATATACACCCTAAAAAATATAAAATCCCTTTAGCAAAGTGTGAAAATGTATAATTTCGTGTGATATATAAGTGTCAAAATATAAATGTATTATTCTTAATAATTTGTTTGGATACTTGTGACATAATCACCTGTTCCTTAATTTCTTTGTGGTGTAAAACTATTTTCTTTGTAATATAAAATACCTTGTGTAGACAACAAAATATACAATATTTATTGTGTGGGTTTGTGGAAAAAAATATATCCACTAAAAAAGAATGAAAAAATATAAAATTCCTTTTAAAAAATACAAAAAATACCCTGTGTGTAGACTCCACTAAAAAAAAGAAATGAAAAAATATAAAATCTCCTGGAAAAATACAAAAAATACCCGTGTGGAAAAAAAAAAAACAAAAAAAAAAAAAAACAAAAAAACCCACATGGGGATTGTAAGTTAAATGGTCTGTTCTTTGTAATTCGGATCTTTAACACAATCCTTGTTTGGGTACCAAAAAAGCAACAAAACTGTAAGCCGCATAGAAATCGCGGAGCATGGAACCAACAAGATTCATTGGAGCATGGAACCAACAAGATTCATCAATAAATAAGGTAAGTGGAAAAATTGGAGTAATGAGATAAGTTTTTATTTCTCTTCTTCCAACACATACATATAGATAAAACACACTCTCAAAAATATTTTTTAAATGCTATTTTTCCCCCATTGCATGTATACACAAAATAGGAAAGAGAGAATCTAATTAACACAACTTGCCTTTAGTTAGTATAGTAATTGGTGAGGCATGCAGCTGGGCTCAAAAGGACTATGCGCTGCACCTCTCTATCTACAGAAAACACTCTAGCTCAAAGTGTACCATAGAATTGGTGTAGCATTGACTCTCCAATGCTGTCCTCTTGTGGTGAATGTGAGAGTTGAATTAAGGGTAAATGAAATCATAGTACAAGTTTATGTTTTTATATTTTAGTGATGCCTCTGGTGTTGAGCATAAGAACTATACATAAAATGGATTATAAAGTGAACATAGGTCTTAATTGATTTGTTCACTGAAAACTGACCACATAAAATATATATAAATATATCTTCATTTTGCCTCACCCACAACAAGGGGCGAATGTGCTATAATAGGTAACACACACAGCTAGACATCACAAGGACTACGCGCTCAACTTTACTTCACCATAGACAGGAGGAAGATTCCCCCCTCCCCCCTCCTCAGGTAAGTTAAGCGCGTAGTCCTTGTGATGCCAGCTGTGTGTGTTACTAATTACTACTGATACCACTAGATTGTATTTTTTGGATTTGGCACCAAGAACCCTTTTCTTAAAATAAAAAAATCAGGTGAGACTTTTGGCGATGCTCTTTCACCACGGTCTGACAGAGTATGGCGGAGTTAAACTAACATGGCATGAATGCTTCACTTACTAAAATATTGAATAATGAACTGTGAACAGTGAATAAGTAACAAAGTTCACACACATTCACTTACTTGGCTGTTGGTGGAGCATTTTCCTTTATTCTTAAATGGGATCCTGCACATCATTCCTCTTCTGCATTAATTCTTTCTTCTATATCATTCTTTCAAATGCACATTTTGACATGTGTGCATATAACCTTTGAGGTTAACATATCCAATAACATTTAGTTCAGAACGCAATATTTTGCTCGGAATGTAAATGTCATGTGACAATTAATATTAACCACAAAAGATGTGTCAATGTTGGATATCACATACGATTTACGTAAGTGAGGTTCCTGAGTCTGTGTGGTACAACACGAAACGTACCATGTTATAAGACTTTCATGAAGTGAGCAGTCATTCAGAACAGGAATAATGTCATTTCATGAATATTTTATCAGATTTTTTGCCATTTCAAAGCATAAACTGTGTTTGGAATAATAAGTGAGTTGATAGATAAATATTTGACATTAACAATCAATCACTGCGCTAGCCTCCAGGCGCGTGAATGGCTTTAATTCAGTAACTCTTGAGGGAGGCATATGTGTATACGTTATAGTTATTTTCTTTATGAATTATTTAGTTTTTTAATTTCAATTATATCCCCATTTTATGTTTCCTTTTTTGTTCCCACGGATGTAAATTATCATATTTTTCATCATTGATAAGATTGGGGTGACACGCAGGAGTTAATATGATGACAAATTTGGAAAACACTTTTTTTTAGCTCTGCTGACAATGTAATCATAGTTTGCTTGTGCTGTGAGGGAAAACATTTTCTGTCAGTCTGTCTCTCCTTCAATATTGATCTTCTCTTAATTCAAAACGCCTGAGTGGATTCAGGTAGATGTTAGGTAAATGCAGTTTAATTTTATATATTCTCCATCTTATCTTTGCCTGGAGATTGACCAATCCTTTGTGGTTGCTTTGGAAACAGTTGCATACTTCTTACCTAAAGCAATGTGAGGGTGATAAAGTCAGCAGCAATACTGGGACATTATTTTTAGCCCATTGACTGTTCTCAGGCAACAAAACTGGATGACTGATTATAAATGAAGTAATTAATTTGCAGGCATTTCCAGCAAATGTTCTAAGATTTAAACAAATCAATGCTAACACAATTCATTGACATGTTTTATTCACATCTCTGACAACATGAGGAATTGTTAATAATTGATCAAATGTATTATTTTCAATTGAAAAGAGCAAAGGATATTGTAATTTACTGATTGGCTATATTAATTGGCTCCTAACATTCTTTTGGATCACCTGTGTATGTTTCTCCTTCTGTGGTTGACTTGTTCCTGTCCACTTGCACGAATCACCTATGTCATCACTAAATTTTAGTTTTATTTTGACCACTGCACATTCGCCAAATAGTCACTGCTCTTGAAATGACGTCTGAATGGTCTTCCGTCGCAGTGCTATGCCGTATCCAAAAAAGGGAACGGAGGGGATGAGATAGAATTGTATTTAATAATCCTATTTTCTGAGTTTTTCATATTCAGAGGATAATTAACTGGTTTCCACAATGAAAAAAAAACATTTAAGCAAGAGCAGATCAAGTTGATTCTGGTGGAAGGATTTCAAGAGTAGCATTCCTCCACACTGACTCTACAGTGTAAACATTTATCCTATCAATATACACAGGAAGTCCCGAGTGTATTAATTTATCATCAAAGGTCATAAATATACCATATTGAAAATAAGGTGTAAATCACTCTTCATTGTAGCAGACCAGCTTTTACAATTTTCTGTTTTTAGTTTGAAAGGGAATCCAAATATTCACTCAAAATGGTACTTAAAACTGTATGAGGATTTAATACTTCAGAACTTTCTCAAAACAAAATGACTTTTCTCAAGATAAGCTTCCACCCAACTCTCCTGAATTTCAAAAAGTATTTTGGGCAAAATGGAGACACCAGAATGTCGCGAATGACATGCAGCACCCAAACCCAGAAGGGCTGTGGAGATCCCAACACCAGATAGCAGCTCTCAGCATTATCACAAAGCTGGGGCTTTTTTTTGTTTTGAAAATCTCAAATAGCCCACTTGCCCATTACTAGGGGAATCCTGTGATACGTCACTACCCTGCTGCTGAAGTGAGGCACTTGACCTAATTGCTCTATTACTCCCTGACCTCCATGCTTGGGATAAGCCACAAACCATGCTGTCCTGTGTATAGGCAGAGATCACTAAACATTAAAATGAGCCATTGTTGCATAAAACCACAGAAAATTAAGAATGTAGCATTGCTTTTAACAGTTTACAATCATTTTCATTGCAGATTTATAAAAATATCACTTAATATTACATCTGGGACACTGATCATGATGCATACAGTATATATTTATTGTATTGAGCTGTATTGATTATCATTTCCTTGTATTGTTGACATCCAATTTTCTACCAAATTATTTATTTTTGACTGTATTATCTATGTAAATTTTAATGCATTGTATGTCGGGTATATAAAATAAAAGTATTTTTTTATTCTATGAATTTATTTATTTCATTTGTCTTATTAGATTTTGAAAAGATATTTTTCTTTGTCTAAGGCATAACTATTTGATAAAAACATCTACTCAATTTCATGATGTTCAGCAATTAAATATAATTTCACCATAGGTGCATATATCTAAAATGGAGCTTTTCGTGTGAATGTAAAATTCTAATTATGCAAAGAAACACCTACCCTGCTGGGCATGAGCATGTACCATGCTGAATGTCTCCAGTGACTTTGTCCATCTCAATGCACACTTCATAAAGTTTGTGCCTCATTGAAGCCAACACTTTGCATCGAAGAAGACAGCTATCATCCAATATCAAGCTTTCTTATGTGACCTTCCTTAAAGAATTTATAGCCTTTCAAAGTTTTATATTCAGTCCCACAAAGAGCTCTATCATGATACTTGGCAGTCCTTAAAACAAGGTACTTGTATATTTGGCCAAAGTTGACTGCTGGTAACTGTCTTAGATCCTTGCCAAACTGTACTCCAAGGGCAAGTGAGTCAAAGTTTCTTTTGGTCCAATTCTTGGTGTCAGTTCCACTATCATTTTCATTTACAATGCACTGTGGCCCAACCTCAGGGATATCCCTTGTCTCAACTGCAAGTATTCTGACAGCCAAATCATGTTTGTTCCCACTGGCAGGAAGATTTAATTCCTGACATTTTGCTTTCAAAGCCTCCTTTGTATTTCCACTTTTGAGGTGATTTATCCTAGCTTCCATAACTGTTACTGTAATGATTTGAATATATGTTCTATGCAGACTGATGAGTTTTATCAGAGTGTGTGATAGGGGAACATGTGCATTGACACTACAGTCTTGGACAAAGGGTTGTGCAAGGTGGCCAGTTGTAACCATAGTAACCAATATATGTCTTATCTGAAAAGGGCCTGTTACAAATTAGGGTACTGATATGCCTAGGTAAGCAATGTCTACTTAGAATATCATGTCACAGAGTGTGTATCTGGGAATAAACCATGTTTATAACAATGACTTGTTGGTATCACAGCATGCACCAGGCTGAAAGTGACACACCCCCTTCCCAGCATAGAGCAATTAGGTCAGAGCCTCAGTTCCAGCAGCATATCATATGACGTAGGTCTGGTCACCCCAGGGTTTCCCTGGTATTGAGCAAGGGGTTTATTGGAGGATGTTATGTAAAATGTAGAGCACTATACTCCCATAAGGTAATAGTTATATTGGTAGAAATGTACCAGGATGTGAGATAGTCAAATTTCAAAGTTTTGATGTCCAGAATATGGTTCAAAACATGGCCTATGAAGCCTTTAACCGTAGGTATTTGATGCTGATAATTAATAGAAATTGAAAGAAAATAAATTGTGAAATATTCCTTGAATATGAATACTTTAAAATTTACATTATAGACATTCTCTGAATATCTGGTTCTATCAGTGACAGCAAGTTCAGGTCTTCATGGTGATTAATTTTAAGTAATCTCTTTTTTAACATGTTCAGCTATAGTAAATAAATTATGTCATAGCCTGCAGATTGATATTCATCAAATTCTCGGTCATAAATATTTTAACATGTGAAATCCTGGACTACAAGCAAAGAGTTTGGCCATACTTCGGACACCTGCCAGAATGGGCAGATACCAGGTATTGAAATAACAAAAAGTTTATGCATGGACACAATCTTTTATTTCTTTGTAAAATATTTACTTCCTTACATGCTGGTAAAATATAAATATAACGAAGTAATATCCATTATGCTAAAATGATAGCATGTAACAGAAGACCTTAAATAAATAACATCTGGTTTCAATAAATCTAGTCTTAAATGTCTTGTATTTGATATTAATCCATCATGGTTTTAAATGTCTGTCTTAATATTAATAGACTCTTTACCTATTTGAATTTTTCTCCTTCTTATTTACCCACATAAAAATTCCAATGTAAGTGAAAAAAGAAAATCATCTTCTGGCAGTACGAATGAAAGTTTTTGTAACTCATTTCAAATTCAAATAGAGGATTTCATTTTTTGTTTTTGTTTCTCAATATTGAGGGAGATGTATTTGTTCCATTTCATTCTTTCTGCACAAAAAATTCTAAATTGCACATATTTTCTAAGTGTAATCTGCTATTGTTTTATCTTCTATTATACCCCCCGCCTCCTCTATTACCCCGATATCCTCCACCTCTCCCATTACTTTTATATGCACCATCAAAAGATCTTTTTTGTCCTCCTCCAAATCGTCCACCTCCTCCTCCTCCTCCACCAAATCTTCCTCCACCACGACCTCCATATCCTCGTCCCCCAAATCCGTTGTTCTGTTCCTCTAACTCGGGCAGTTCTGTGGCTTTGCAGAGGGTGTCCCATTTGCCATCAGTCCACCTGTCTTCTATGGTGGAGTCCAGCTCTGAGGGCAGGTCAAATACAGCACCCTGTCAAAACAAATTGATTACTTAACTGCTTCTTATCAATCATACAACTATACATTCATATCAAACATACAAAACAGAATCAGGAAAATATCAAATATAAATCAGAAAGTTGTCTTTTTTAGTATTTTTATCTCATAAATCCTGACTTCAGACATGATATTTTAATCAAATGGTATTTTCTTCTGACCTTCCACTAATGGCATATATTGTTTTAAGTTTACAAACAATTACATAGCAATATTGGTTTAGAGTTCCTCACCATTTTATCTTTACACATTCTCATTCGCATGACCTGTTCTTTGACATCTTCAGGTATCTGTCTTTCTAGTGACCTCCAACAATAACCCATTCTTTCCATTTCCTGGTTTGTGCGGAATAACCATGTCGTATAACCCTGTAGAAATTTGCAATAACATTGAGTTAGGTAAGAATCTAATTCTATTCATGCAAAAAATAAACTTCTTAATCATCAGGTTTGTGAATCTATGATCAAGATGTATACCTCTTGTGAGGAGAGCAGTGACCGTGACTTGAGTTCTGTGCTGCCAGATATGACTGCGAGGGCTGCTGCTAGGGCATTCTGGGCTCCCTTCTCTGTTATCAACCTCTCGGCATGACCCATAAAATGTCTTAACGTTGCCTCAGGGATGGAATCTAAAGATCTGTAAAACAAGGTATACATGTTAGACCGGAGAGCAACTGCAAAAATTATTTTGAGCACGAATTTTAGATACGCTTGTGAATGACACAAAATTCAGAAATATTTGGTCAATTAAAGACTTAAATTTAGATTTTCTTATAATATCTAAGCACTTGTATTATCATAGGTTTCACAAACAAATTGTCCTTTATTTTGTCAAATTCTAACAATTCTATCTGTAATTTTTGAAAATGTCTTCAATAATTTATTCAACAGGTCCAAATGATATCAACATGCAAGAGGAGTGCTTATATTTGACTTACCTAAGTGAGTCTTCTGCTGCAGAGCTGATGATATCTTCCATTGTGGGAGCACCTACTTTCTTGAATGTGATACCCTGAAATTTAAAATAGATAAGCAATTAGCAACTTGATAGCAAAGCACCTTGAAAACAAAATCTAAATAGCTCTTAATTTCAAAGTTTGATGCTTTGAAACAATTTATATATTTATATATAATTTATAATTATTTATATATAAAAATATTAGTGCACAAAAAAAAACTTACAGAAAAGTTGAAAATATTTGATTTATATAATCTGATCAATAAATAAATGTTACTCTACAATTCTTAGTCCTTGTTTAAGATCTATATAAGGTCATAACCAAATTAAGCCACAGGTATGTTGGATCAAACTTCTATAAACATGCATGTTTTAAGAAATATCTTAAGCAAAAAAATCTTGCAATTATAAATAATAATACATCAAATTATATTTTGAGTCAACATCTTTAATATTGCTTGGGGTCCTGGGCCAGCAAATTTTGGCTCAATTTTTCTCGTGTACATCTGAGTGCATTACATTGAATATTGGATTAGAAAACAATAGCTTTTTCAAACATACCGCTTTTCTTTCTACTTGTGAGATGCCATACTCCTCATTAGGTTTGTAGAAGCAGACACATGTGCCAGGACGTCCGGCACGACCCGTACGACCCGACCTGTGAATGTAAGAGTCTACATCTTTGGGAGGATTACACTGAATGACCAGATCCACCTCAGGAATGTCCAGGCCTCGTGCTGCCACGTCTGTGGTGATTAAAACTTTGTACCTTCCTTCTCTGTAACTCTACAAATATAAAATCATATCACACTAAACAATGCTTCTATCAATTGCACATTTGAAGACTACATTTTGCGGACCTTCTTATTGGACATAGGGGAAATCAATATCTTCTTTCAATTTAAACTGAATTTTGCATGTCACTCCTTGAAGAAATCAGTGATATATGCTACTCAGCTGTATTATATGATTGTGTGATAGAAATGTAAAATATGATCATGATAGTGACCTTCATTTAATATATTTTTGCACACAAGTCATTCAGATGAAAAATAAACATCACCCGCTTTATTCCTGACCAACAGAATCATGCATATGCTGATGACTCAAAGAATCATATTTGGGAAATAATGTGACCATATTGGTTCATATTTTTGGTGGATGAGACAGATATATAGCCCAGTGATGAAAGTCAGCATTCAGGAAAAAACCTGAAACCCTTAAAAATTTACCTGAAGATACCCCTACCCCCTTTCAGAAATATCATTTTCGGATGTTTCAGACCGAGTTTGGAACATTTTTAATTTCACATTTGAAGAAAAAAACCTGAATTCAGGTTATTTCCTGAAGACTTTCACCTGCTTACCAGACTATTATATTCAAGCATATGCCATCCATTTTTTTAAAATTCTCACTGCTAGAGTTTCAACATTTCAGATCCACCAGGTGTCTCTTGTGCCATGTACAATGCATTCCCCGTGACATGATGACTACCCTTTTTTTGCAGTGAAGAGAATACATTAATATTTTGACAACAAATACATGTACAGAAAAAAACTAATCTGTTTGGGAATAGAATAATAGAAAGACTGTTGTATGTGTAATAATCTGTTTGTCATTAAATGACAAGTTAGTCAACATTTTTTATGACTATAAACCAAGCTTGAATATGTCTACAAAGTTTCCGACACTTCAAAGATTTGAACACACCAGGTGGCAGCATGGCCCTCTCTAGCAGTGACAATTAATGATCTGTATGTATATTAGTTTGGCTTCTTCTGCATTTGTCAGGGTGTCGAGCTTTACCTTGAGCACCATTTCCCGTTTGTCTTGTGGAATGTCACCGTGGAGGACATGGGTCTCCTGCTTGATGTAGGTGCTGACAGCCAGTTCATCTGCATCTTTCTTCGTCTGGCAGAATATCATGGCTCGCCCATGGTTTCCTGAGTAGACCTTCAGTACATCTCCAATGGTTGATGCACGGTCATGGTAACCGCACTTGATGGCTAAATGCTGCAAGAATATGAAGATAAAGAGTTTGAATCAATTCTTGCAGTATACTAGATATCTTTAATTGAAAATTGGCATTTGTGTATACATTGCACTAAGATAACATGAAAAAAACATCACTTTGGTGTGGTAAAATTCATAAAAATTACCAAATTTTTATCATAGATTGGTTGCATATTGTTTTCATAAATATTTGATACAAGACTAAGCTGACAAAATGCAAGAATACAAGCCAAAAAATTCACGGTATTAAACAGTTTCTCATATTATGATAACTTACCTGTACTGTGGTGGATGTTTGGATGCCTTCCTTGCCTACCAGATCTATCTTGCGATAGTTGGACATCATGTATTTCTTGGCTGTGGTATACACCCAGGGAGGAAGGGTTGCTGAGAACAGCAGTGTCTGTGGATTCTTGTCTTTCTCTTCTGGAAACACAAATAGACCGAATAAAGATATCACATAGTCGCACTTTTATTGCCAAATTCATTAAGTTCATCCTTGCTATTTGCAACATCAAAGAGGACTTGGTTCATATTGCATAAAGAATTTGAATATATAAAGTGAAAACAAAACAATTCAGACAAATAATGTTTTAAATCATTTTTGCAGAAAGGACATGGGGTAATCACCTTTTTTGTATCCATACTGCAGGATATCATCCACAACATCAGCAAATCCCATGTCGAGCATCCGGTCAACTTCATCCAGAATAACAAACTTCAGCTTGCTCAGGTCCAGGGTACCCTTCTGGGCAAAGTCAAGGATACGCCCTGGGGTTCCCACTACCACATCAACACCACGCCATATAACAGATTCTGAAAAATAATCATACTTTCATATGGTAATTTCATATCACATTTTGTCAATCATATTTAAAAAGGTAATTTTTGGCCTAGAGACTATAATTCGATAATATAATTATGATGTAAACCTTTTTTTCCCCCGTTTAACATTTAACTAAATTAACTTACCTTGTTTTTCATATGGAGAACCTCCATACACACTTAGGACTTCAAGGTTGGTGCTTATTGACAGAAAATCATCTGCTACTTGTTTTGCAAGTTCTCTTGTTGGAGCCATAACTAATGTCTGAAAAGTTCATGTATACCATAGTTATTCACTCACAAAAGAATCATGCAATTTCTTATTTTGAAATTGGCAGGGATCCAACATTAAGTGTTCCCGTAACAGGAATAACTAAGACTATTAAGCTTTTCCCTCCAGATGTAGTAAATAGCTGTATTTCTAACCTTTGGTGGTCTCCCTCTCTCTGTTGATATGTCTTGTTGTAATCTTTCTACCACTGGAATGGCGAATGAAAACTGAAAATGGAATATCTCTGATTTATAACATCGTCTATGAATTATGAACCATATATTTTATGATTAACAGGATGCTCCCCATCTATTAATCATTTGCTTGTATCTTTGCTTTATTTTAAGGATTAAATACTCAAGAACGGAAGCATTGGGTTACTGCATGGTAAATCAATATATCAGGCTATTGTATCTTTACGCATGACAAATTATGAGATGATTTCATATATATCTTTCTTTTGATAATGGGATATTTGACCTGTTGGTGCCAAACATCTCTTTGGCATAAATGAACAGGACTGAACAGGGTGTACAAAAATTACTTACTGTTTTGCCTGTGCCAGTTCCTGGAAAGAAAATATAACTTCCTCTTTATAACTACACATTAACAAATTGTGAATGATTCTTAATTGTATTGGCAAGTCTTAATTAATCATTTTTGTGGGGAAATGGGGGGAAAAAGTGAGGATTACTTACTTGCTTGTGCAACAACATCTATTCCATCATATATATCATCATATGTGTTTGCTTGTACTGGGAATAAATAATTCACTTTTCTTGCTGAAAATTTAAAGATTAGATGGTTTTAAGTTTTATGTTGAATCGTCTTACATAGAATTCAAATTTTCTATCATATATAAATAGCATTGGCATGATAAATTCACAAAGATATAAAAAATTATTTTGCACCTTTAAGTTTTTCAATTGTTTTTGCTGAGATTCTGAAGTTCTCAAATGCACCATCTTTTACAGCTTCAGGTAGAACTGGTTCCGGTTTTGTCACTACATCATTTGTCTTGTCCTCATCTCCATTTTCATCAAACTTTCTGTGTTTTTTAATGGCTGGTTCAGGTGAACTAGTTGCTTCAGTTTTACGTTTCTTGGGGCTGGGTTCAGGGCTATTTTCAGGGCTGGGACTGAGGCTTTCTGATGAACTATCAGCCTCTTCTCTGTCTTTGCTCTTCTTTTTCTTGTGCTTTTTTTCTTTCTTATCTTTCTGTTAACAAAAATAATACTCATATAATATATATTTAAACATAGGCCTTTGGCCTTTGAGCTAGGCTGATGATTGATTTTTTTTCCGCATTTGTGAATATTTTCTTGAAATGCCTGCAAACTGCTTAAGAAATGATCTTTAAATCCTTTCCCAGAGAAAACTTGTGCAGATGATAATTTCAGCTGATCACAATGGACATTATATATTGAATTTGCTATCTTGATTCTCATTCGCTGATATTGTTTGTCATGTTATTTATTCGATACAGCAGCCTCCTGGATAATCCTGGATTTTCCCAAAAAATCATGAAAAGATGGAAAAAATTCTAAACCTCATGTAAAAGAGATAGAATTGGTCCCCTCAAAATACATCATACCCAGTAACAGCAAAAATCTCTGACCAGTAGTTTCAGGAGAAGTTGACAGACAGATAGAATGATAGAAAATTTCCTGGGGGTACATTCCTCCCCCTCCCTTGAGGGGTTGTGCCTTTGGCGTGCCCATGACATGTGCCCATGACGACTGATACACATCATTGATGCCTGATTTTTAGTGGATGTCGTCACTAAATGTCACACACACCACATGAATGTCAAGAGCACGGATTGGGCCAGTTCAAGTCAATTGAGAGCAGGAGCTTCTCAACATTTTAGAAAATAACCCTTTTCCCTTGTCACTCTCAC
This sequence comes from Amphiduros pacificus, assembly GCA_949316495.1. NCBI lineage: Eukaryota > Metazoa > Annelida > Polychaeta > Phyllodocida > Hesionidae > Amphiduros > Amphiduros pacificus. Next base: position 43,335,922 of record OX439002.1, on the reverse strand, counting down.
TTTTATTTTTATTTTTTTGTAAGAAGTATTTTATCAAACAAATGACCAGATTAATACAACCACCTTTAGTGTGATCCACACATCTTCCCACCACTTTCAAATGGAACTGCCTCAAACAAGATTGCATACTCTTTTCTTTGGCACACGCATCAACTTTTTTTATATACTCACCAGACTTCCTCTCTGGACTAGTCACGTTCATGTTTTTTTCTACATAGGCCAATTGCGGGTTGCCATACTGCCCCATTGAAAACAACACGCCGGAACTGCACAATTACAATCGGAAGTGCACAAAAAACTCTCTAAAATCTAATCATTAAAAAAAACAAGATGGTAACCCGCAATCGGCCTATGCATTTTTATATTTTTACAGCTCATCTGGCACTACTAGTCAAGTAGTGACAGGACTTGCTTTCTATTCAATTTCCGAAGAGTGAAGGAGGACCTGACCGAGAGCACTTACCTGGCTGAGAGCAGTTATGAATCATGTTGAACACAAGACCTCGATTGTTAAGGTTGTGCGGTTATATCATTGTCATTGTGGCTGTTATCAGTGTAAACTGATCAATGTTTATATCTATGAAATACTATAATATCGCTCAAAACAAACACGTATACTATAAGGTTGTAGGCTATTTTCAAATGTTCATCATTATCATCATGTTTCATAAATGAAAAATTGCCGTTTAATATTAACATTCTTTGCTGAAATATACAAATTTAGAAAGTCCCACGTGATAAGGTAATCGTGTCGACACCCAACAGATCCGAAAACGGATCTACGTTTAAGGTAATATATCCAAGTTATTTGAAGACAACGACATATTTTGACATTACCTTATGTTTCTTGTGTTTCTTAATTGTGTCCATGACGATTTCTTCTTCTAACTTAACCATCCCAGCCTCAGAATATTGGCGAAAATGTCGCCGTTTTGCGTGGTACGTCTTGCTCAACAAGGACCACGTGGAAAAGGATTTACAAACACTCCACCAAGTGGTAAAGAAGTCAGTGCCCCCTAGTGACGAGAGTGGTTACTAGAAAAGTAGTCCTACATCTAATTTGACATATTATTTATTATACGTTTTTACTCCTTACTTCTTACTTATTACCAACTCTAACTTGTTGTGATGTTATTGATTTAACATATTTTAATAAGACAATATGATTTCAATGATTCTTTCAAGAAAAATACAATTTATTGGCGGAGTTATTTTGATATATGCATACGCAGAGGAGCGCGAAGTTTTGAGAAGACCTGTAGCATTTGAAACTAAAAATAGTTGAAGAGTTTATGAAATTCATAAACCTGTCGATCTCAAGTATCATGAAAAAAAATTAAGAGTTTAACGGTACAGTTCCTGTGAAAATATCATTGTGCTTTTAACAACGATGGCAAGTTTCACCAGCTTCAGGGATGTAATATTTGTCCTCAAATGAAAAGGTCAGTTGTACAGTTGACTTGCAGGCCCTCGGATTCCTGTTGAAGACATCCGCCGAGGTCAATAAAGCAGCAGCTGACTAAACTGATGGAGCTGATTGACCATGTAATGTAGAATATATCAACAAAATGTATTGCCCGTCTGATATATGTATTCCCAATGTGATACCCAAAGACATAAAAGACATTATACCCAAAGACATTGTGAAAATAGACTTGAAATCCACTGTTCCCACAAACATCATGCACTGCCCATCCAATTTAACTCACGACTCCAGTAGAACTCGACTTCCGGCAACTAACAATCAAACCGTTTAAGTCAACGAAAGCTGTCAGCCCTGTTTGAAAATATTTCTTTGTTTTTTCTTGATCTTAGCATCGTTTCGCCATTGTTTACGAGCTTGCGCAAAGATGTGAAAGTGGGTCAGTTTATTCACGGGAGTGACAGCAACAATCTGGAAACTCCACAACGTTGTGGTGCTTCTGACGTCATGAAGTTTCTCCCATGGTGTTTCCATGACGTCTTCACTTGGACTCTTCTGAATGTCATTTCATGTTGTCAAGCGTAATGTCGGATAAAAAACTGAGGAAACGACGCAACAGATAACCCCCGATTTGCATTTACAGACATTATGACAGGGAAAGACAATGACCTGGGTCATAACTGCAACAGTCAATCGCTGGAGGTCGAGTTTATTTACTGGGGAAACTTAAATATGATGGGCAGTGCGTGGTGTTTCTAGAAACAGTGGATTTCAAGTCTATTTTGCGGATGTCTTTGGGTATAGTTATGTTTTCCTCAGTCAATGATAACACTATTTACAGAGTTGTAGATGACAACAGAGCCGCAGTTCCATATTCAAAGTATTTAAAGTTCATTTGCCCTTTTGAAATTATACTTATCAGATTATCGTCAGATACATAAATGTTCCAACAACATCATACGGTGTAATAAACACTGACAATCGATTGATAAACTGAAACGCAGCCCTGTTGTCCTTGGCTGTTTTCAGAATACTTTTGTATATTTTTTTCTCAAAAGATACCTGCAGTCAAATTGTGTAATATAATAATACCCAAACCAATTTTACTCGAAATAATATCTTACAAGTGAAAAATATTATTCTAGTAGATACATGATAAATCATTTTATTTATTATTTTGTGAGATTAAAATTTTAGTCGTCAATGCTATCCGCACACTGAACGTCACCATTCTGGAGGCAAAACTGATAAAACAATGCTATAAATTCTGGAGGCAGAGGCAACAATGTCTTAAACAGGCTGTCACACTTAGGATGTGCCGTGTGCAAAGGATTGTGTCAATCATGATCAATGTGACATGTAAATGCAGCCAATATGGGAGAGCAGATATTGTTTCAGATATGAATATTGTATGTTAGGTGAATTATCTGTCTGAGAATGTTTGATTGGAACAAACCAGGTCTATTGCTTGTTAGAAAAATAACTCTTCCATATCAACTTGGATTTATTGGAGTGTAAATTCTTTGGGAATTTGTCATTTGTGATATGAAGTTTATTTCCAATATCTCTTAATTACGATCAGTTAAAAAACGATGAAGATGATAATAGTAAAAATGTAAAGAATATATTTTTAAATTTTAGTGTCTTATATTTGATATCTGGTAGTACCAGGTAATCACTGCAATCATTGTGATATAAAAATATTTTTGTATGCTTATTAGGAGAAAAATTATTTTAAAAATCAAAAATCTTAAAAATCTTGAAATTCAAATCACATTATGTTGACACACAGAATGGGAATGCCAATATTCGAAATCACATTTAAAAACATGATTCAACCAAATTGTAACTATTACTTTATTTTGGTTATAACAATGCATAACATGGTTAATCAGGCATGTAAAAATCAGTTTTAGCTTTATTTTTAGTCTCTTTATAAATTTGAATATTTTCCAAAATATAAACATAATATGAATATTAATTTAGTATTGATATCTAATCGATCAACAAAATCTTCACAATAATTATATTTTGTGTATATCAGTTATAATAGAAATTGAAAAATATTGGCAGCACTGTTCTGGATTGTTTCTTGAAATGATTCACAAATCAGACTTTCAATCAAAGTTTTACATTGATCTTCAATTCACAACTTTTATATATTTTCACTTCCAGAAGGAGTGCAATGATTTTTTTATACACAAAAATGCTTGTTTTGATGACAAATGACAAATATAGTAGCACAAAATAAATAAACATATACTGGCTCCTATTTTGGTGTCAGACATGGTTGGCTTTTTTTTATTAATAGATTGGAGGCTGAATAATATCTTGATCATGTTGGATTGATGAGCATGTTTTAAATAGCTGATAATACAGATATCAGGCATACAAAAACTACTCCTGCCACATCTTCACAGCCACATAGAGAAATGGCCTAACACTTGCAATACTGATTCAGGGGCCAAACTAGGTCACAAACCTTGCATGAGTAGGTGCATGTAAAAGTAACCAATCACAAACAAGCTTACATTTTGCTTCAGCACTTTCAAAGCTTTGAATTGTACTTCATTGTGTATATACAAACTCCAAGTTAAAACTGTGCAATTACAGAACACAGCTTATAATTTACGGAATGTACCTTCTCAGTGTGTAAATGATGGACTTACCAGATTCAACAGGAACCAGGACCAGACCAGAAATGTCAAAATCACATAAGACAGATGTCCCAAAGTAAGTGGGGTGAAGAAATTTGTGGTTATCAATTATGGATATATGATGTGACCAGAAATCCATGCTTTGAATATGTGTAGAAAATCAAAAAATGAATTTACCATAACAAGTAGGCAAACATCTTGACATGCTTATTCTTGTTGATCAGAATGAGACCAGAACTCACACAGTGAATGATTTATCATTGTAGTATGTGTTAAATAACTGAATCACCATCAGATTTCAGAAATGTGCCGAAAGAAATGCTGTACCCTTAATATGATAAATGTGATAATCATCTCTGACAGGGTGGAGATGTAATGTTGTGGTTATAAAGCTGTTAATTAATAGCTCAACTCAACCTTACTTTGATAGGATGGCAAGGGGAGGAATTTACAAGATCATGAAGATTCCCCTGCATTATTTTCTTATGAGTGTCCCACAGAAGGATTGAAAAGAAGAAAAAATGCTTCAAGCACAAGTGGAGTACATATGTATGTTAAATTCAGGCAGAGAACATGCAACACATTTTTCTTGGGTTGTTGGATTATAGAGGGCAAGCTTTTATGACAGTTTTATGTGAGTTGATCATACCGGCAGATGTAAGTTGTATGGAAGGTTTATTTTCTTGCTCCCATTCATGCTATTTTTGTAGCTGAATTAAGCCACTCTGCCTGTTGTTGTCTGTCAAGCAAACTATCTTGCGCCAGAAAGCTTTTGCCAATTCCTAAAGATACAGGGCAATATTATACCATGTATAACACTCAACAGTATTTCCCTCTCCATGAACTAACATACTTCTATATATCATGTTTATTCAGGTGTCAATGTTCTTGTTATTTCTTGGCTTCGGATATGTAGATTGTAGGGTTTTAGAACACCTAGACCATAGAATGTCACATGAAAGTGCATTTTCGCAGTTTGTTGTCTTAATTTTGTTTTGTATATTTCTTATTTCAATCAACAGCCAAATGTTTTAACATTGTGTTAAAAGTACAAACAAATATGATGTTCAAACATTTATGACAAATATGTGTTATGACTATAATTATATTTTTCCTCACTTTATGTGTTTGATTTTGAACAAGTCAGATTATGTCACCTTTTGAAAAGAAGATTTGGCAAAATAATCCATGAATCCCAATTTTCATAGGCCGATTGCCGATCTCCATGTTGTTGTTTTTTCCCCATTGAAAAGTACACACCAGAACTGTACAACTTTACTGAAACCAGAACTGTACAACTCCAGTATATTTAATCATTGGTCAGAGAGATTGGCAAGGGGCGAATGCACAAAAAGTTTTCTCATACTTACAAGTTATATTTATATAATCATATCATTTTCATTTCTCATGATTATGGCAAATTCTTCATTAACATTCTGCAGTGATAGCAAACATTTGCTTTTTGAATGGGATTTTCGATATGGTTTAGAGTTTATCAAATGGATGGGTGGTTACATAGACTTGTGGATAGACTTCCATAATCAGCCACAAGAGAATCATTGACTGTTGGGTGTCCCCTATCTTAACCCTTGTTACCTGCTCATACCTGCTTATAACCCCACGGTGATCTCACAGATAGACTTGGTGAATAAACTTCTGTTTGGAAGACTTCACTCCTCTTGATTTATGAAACTCCTTACTAAAATTCACCATAGTGTTATAATTCTTTTATTGGCAGGATTAACAGGATTAACAAAAAAAGTCTTTAATGGTGTGTGCTGTAAAGAAAATGTTTATTCTTATTTTATATTTTGAAATAGCTCTTGCATTCTTGTTTGTTTGTAAAACAGATCTATATTAAATTTGTATGCCTCAAATTCAAAACTTTCCTTCCCCTTCATGCCTGGAAGATAAAACCTTCTTCAATCATTTTCCTGAATATATGATGAATGAATTAATTGCTAAATCTGACACTTGTAAGTAAATTGATCCAGTCACAAAAGTGATTATGAAACCATTGCTTAAAAGATAGTGGAAAAACATTATTTTATTAAAAATTAGGATCAAATATATGTTTACCCATTTTGTAGGGATTTGAGATCAAATTTTTTGACAACAATTTAAGTCATCGCAAACTCAACATGGATCTGAACCTGTGTTTCAGGCCATAAACTGTGTTGCCAAATCTTTTTAAAAAAGGAACATTTTTCTGCTGAATAACACTGCTGATTTCTAAATGAATATTTTTTAAAACATCATTTGCATATTTGCAATAATGCACATCCTCATAAATTCCTTCTCAAACAATGGTTCGCCATTTCAAATTTAAATTTCCAGGCATTTAGTACACTCTATCCATATTTCAGACAATATCACTCAATGTCAGTAGGGCAGATTTTTTCTTTGTTTTTTCTTCATTCATACTTTCCCATTGTCGTTTCGTTCTTAGGAACATGTTCAGACCAGGGTGGTGAGGAAACAAATTATTGAATTATGAAATCGAGATGTGACTGTCATACAATTAATTAGTGATATTGATTGATATTTATACTGTCAGTGGGTGATATAAATTTACAGAAGCTTGGATGGTTAAAAGTGATGTCATAAAAGCTAGTATTCTGTTTAAAACCATAATGCTTGTGTCCAAAGGTCAAACCACCATATTTTGTATGTTATAAAAACATCACAAAGGGTAAACTCTGTCATGTGACACCACATATTTCCTGACATTTTTCCGTTATGAATGTATTAGTTTGGTTAGGTTGGTTCATGCAAATACACACATAACCCAGTTCTCATTTGAATTTCCTCTTTGTGCACATCAGCAGGCCGTTGTGGCAGTCCGGGTACTGCATGTTGTAAGTTAACATATTCATATATCCTAAACTATGTATGTTCTCTTTCAGAGCTAACATTGAGGATTCATCTGAACCTAGTGAAAGGTGGGCAGATTTTTACATAATCTGGTTCAAAGATTATGGTGGTTATATTGTGATGCTAGTCTTGTTTATAGTTATAATGTATATCCTGCTTTATACCCTTTGTGCAAGATTTACCCTGAAGATTAATCTTTTGTGTCTTCTTAAGTTCAGTATTTTTGTGTACCTAAATAAGTTGTAAAAGTGATAGTGAAATTTGTGACTAAAATAGTAGGACAAGTGGAATTTGTGACAGCAACATTTTCACGATGAAATTTACATGTGTTTTAATGATGAAGATCCATTGATATACCTCTGCTTTTATTGTGAATATCTCTTTTTAGTTTTTGAAACAATAAATATCAGTGCTTTAAAGTTTTAATTTTGCAATGCCATATTGCATATGAGGGCACTATTAGTATTCATATTCATCATATATTTCTTTGAAGTGGCTGCCATTCAGATTATTATATTTCTCCTCACCCCATAATCACTCCTTTGCTTCTCCCTGGGGGGCAGCACATCATGAATAATTTGAAGGCTGTGCAAAGATCTGTGTGTAGTAAAGAAATAAACAAGTAGTTAAGTGTATATACATGAATATATCAAGTTATCATAGTAGATTAAGGTCTGAGAGTTTTGAGCAGTATCAGAATGTAAATCTGTCTGATCCGCATATTTTATTCCGGATATTCCCAAAAAGTCGGAGCATAATCATGTCAATCCCAGACACTTGCAACTTACTAACTCGCAACATGCCTTTGTGTAATCACAGCTGTGATGTACAGTTTACAATGGCTAGCAACACGCTTCTCACTTTAATCTTTAAATATGCCCTGTCAAATTCTCATTCTTGAGCAAGTAACTTGTTGTAGTACATCAGTTCAATACCTCATAAGATATTATGAGGTATTGATCAGTTATATAGACCAGTATAAAATTTTTTGTTTCTATTTTCTAAAACTGAGCACAGAAAGGTGCCCCAGTTAACAGTTGCTAATCAAAGCGTAATCCAGACCTGGGGGCACAAAAATCACTCTGAAAATGTTCAAGACTTACTGTAAAATTTAAATCATCATAGTCCAAATACTGTTGCACTTTCAACTGAAGCAAAATTTGTTTATTTTTGTGATTATTTTGATGTGATTTATATGGCTTTAACAAGAAATCAAGAAGTTATTATGCAACAAAACCAGCCAGATTCATTCAGAATAGGTGCAGATTGGTTCAGAACAATGATTTGGAATCATATCATTCCGGTAGTCTGCAGTAATTGTCTGGCACTGTTCAGAGCTCTCTTACACTGTGAGCAACTTTCTTGTTCTCATTCTTCTTTTTTGTTGATCAGATCCTCACTTTCTGAATTGTTGAACAAAAAGGTTGTCTACATAAACAGTTTACAGTTTAAATATGGGAAAGGGAGGAGAATATTTTTGAAAAGATATTTGAAAAAGAAGCATATTTTATTTTCTGCTACTTGCTCATCAGCATGCTCTCCATGGGCTGGAGGATATACGAGGCAAAAAAAATGTAGAAAATGCTATAACAGGGCTTGACATACGCACTGGCCCGGTGGCCCGGGGCCACCAGATCCTCTGTTTGGGCCAGTGAATGCTCTGCTGTTGTGGCCCACTTGGGCAACAATATTATTGGTATTTTAGTGGCCCAAACCATCATGATTTTATTATTCTAATCCTCAATAGATATCATATCATGATAGACATTTTATTGGAACAAGTAACCCCCACTCAGACACTATACAGCCTTATATACAATTCTCTTTATTGCATCACACATCCTATTGTCCTTAGAAACTTCGGGCCACCACTTCTTATGCTTTGGTGGCCCAACTGGGCAACCAACATTTTTCTCTTTATGTCAAGGCCTGTATAAACTGACCAGTAACCTATTTATTGCCATGTTATTACTGACAGTCAGTATTCACCCATTGTAAGCACATTGTGAACAGATTGGAGTAATAGTGTCCAGAACTTCTGGCCAGGGTGCCAGACAAGATTAACCACACCTACCCATAGAAACATTAGGGACTGTTCAGCACACCAGGCCGAGTGTACATTGAGTGGGCAGTGATGAACCCACATAATGTATATGTCCTCCAGGAAAGGGAAAAAAGTGCAACAGATGGCCTGATTAGAAAAACTTTAGTTTTCATTTTGCAGTTCATTTGAAAATTTTATAATTGTAAAAATTATATTAATTTCATGACTGAATGATTTAATTTAATTAAACCACCAAATTAACAAGAACAAAAGCATATATCTATACATAGTATAGATACATGCATTGCAGGTATGAGGCAGAAACAGGGTTCAAACCAGTGGTTTGGACAACACTCCTGCCATTTGGCACAGGCTTGCCCTCCAGATGCACATGAGATTATCACAGTTATCTGCAAAGAGTTTGGTTGGGGGCTAATGGAATCTGACAGGGAGATTTAGTGGTCATTTTAGTGGTCAACATGGCATGACAGATATGGATATGTGTGGCATACAGGATGGACTGTACGGATGTGGTAGGAGGGTGTGGCATACAGGATGGACTGTACGGATGTGGTAGGAGGGTGTGGCATACAGGATGGACTGTATGGGTGTTGTAGGAGGGTGTGGCATACAGGATGGACTGTACGGATGTGGTAGGAGGGTGTGGCATACAGGATGGACTGCATAGATGTGGTAGGAGGGTGTGACATACAGGATGGACTGTATGATTGTGGTAGGAGGGTGTGGCATACAGGATGGACTGTATGGGTGTGGTAGGAGGGTGTGGCATACAGGATGGACTGCATAGATGTGGTAGGAGGGTGTGACATACAGGATGGACTGTATGATTGTGGTAGGAGGGTGTGGCATACAGGATGGACTGCATGGATGTGATAGGAAGGAGTGGCATACAGGATGGACTGTATGGATGTGGTAGGAGGGATGGACTGTATGGATGTGGTAGGAGGGTGTGGCATACAGGATGGACTGTATGGGTGTGGTAGGAGGGTTTGGCGTACAGGATGGTCTGTATGGATGTGGTAGGAGGGTGTGGCATACAGGATGGTATGTATGGATGTGATAGGAGGGTGTGGCATACAGGATGGACTGTATGGGTGTGGTAGGAGGGAGTGACATACAGGATGGACTGTATGGGTGTGGTAGGAGGGTGTGGCACTTAGTATGGAATTTATGGATGTGGTAGGATATATGGGATGTTGGATGGGCTCTTTAAATGTGGTTGGAGGGTGTAAATTGTACGATGGGCTGTATAAATGGTAGGAGGGTATTGTATGTAGGGTGGGCTGTATAAATGTGGTAGGAGGGTGTAGTATGTTGGGTGGGCTGTATAAATGTGGTAGGAGGGTGTAGTATGTAGGGTGGGCTGTATAAATGTGGTAGGAGGGTGTAGTTTGTAGGGTGGGCTGTATAAATGTGGTTGGAGGGTGTTGTATTTAGGGTGGGCTGTATAAATGTGGTAGGAGGGTGTTGTATGTAGGGTGGGCTGTATAAATGTGGTAGGAGGGTGTTGTATGTAGGGTGGGCTGTATAAATGTGGTAGGAGGGTGTTGCATGTAGGGTGGGCTGTATAAATGTGGTAGGAGGGTGTTGCATGTAGGGTGGGCTGTATAAATGTGGTAGGAGGGTGTTGCATGTAGGGTGGGATATATAAATATGGTTGGAGGGTGTTGTATTTAGGGTGGGCTGTATAAATGTGGTAGGAGGGTGTAGTATGTAGGGTGGGCTGTATAAATGTGGTAGGAGGGTGTTGTATGTAGGGTGGGCTGTATAAATGTGGTAGGAGGGTGTTGTATTTAGGGTGGGCTGTATAAATGTGGTAGGAGGGTGTAGTATGTAGGGTGGGCTGTATAAATGTGGTTGGAGGGTGTTGTATTTAGGGTGGGCTGTATAAATGTGGTAGGAGGGTGTAGTATGTAGGGTGGGCTGTATAAATGTGGTAGGAGGGTGTTGTATGTAGGGTGGGCTGTATAAATGTGGTTGGAGGGTGTTGTATTTAGGGTGGGCTGTATAAATGTGGTAGGAGGGTGTTGTATGTAGGGTGGGCTGTATAAATGTGGTTGGAGGGTGTTGTATTTAGGGTGGGCTGTATAAATGTGGTAGGAGGGTGTAGTATGTAGGGTGGGCTGTATAAATGTGGTAGGAGGGTGTTGTATGTAGGGTGGGCTGTATAAATGTGGTAGGAGGGTGTTGCATGTAGGGTGGGCTGTATAAATGTGGTAGGAGGGTGTTGCATGTAGGGTGGGCTGTATAAATGTGGTAGGAGGGTGTTGCATGTAGGGTGGGATATATAAATGTGGTAGGAGGATGTAGTATGTTGGGTGGGCTGTATAAATGGTAGGAGGGTGTAGTATTTTGGTGGGGCTGTATAAATGTGGTAGGAGGGTGTAGTATGTAGGATGGGCTATATGATGTGCGATGTAGGATGGGCTTTGAAAAGGATTAGGGTTGTATGTATATGATGGCATGTAGCATGGGTTGAGAAGATGTGGTAGGATATTTACTTTGCAGGAAGAATACTTTTGGAAAACACTGTTTCTCTCACAATGATGTATTGGGTACTTTGAAAGGATGGGCTAGCAATATTGATTATATTCTCTGCAGAAAAAAATCAATAGTTGGCAGAGATTTCTGGAGAAACTTGTGAACCAAAATTTCCCCCTATTCTATTTATTAACAGTCCAGAACTATTTACAATGTGTGAGGATGGTTATCATGTGTATGTGCAGTCATTGTATACATGTGAGGCTTTATCTGGCTCTCAGAAAGGGGAATCTGTAAACAATATCACGCCCTCCTGCCATGCGTATGTTCACACACTTGCATGTGCATCAAGAAGGACACAGTATTATATGCTTTGTTTTTAGTAGTATTTGAGAATGTGAGGTTTTATAAGGACATTTTGTGTGCCATCAATCACTACCTGTCATTTTCTAGATTAATATCCATCTATATTTATTCAGTCTAAACTCAAGGCAGAGCAACATCTCACTTGGTAATATATTACTCTAAGGACAAACCAAAATAATGCACAAAATATAATTTCATAAAAGCAAGATAGAAATACATGTACAGCCCTGCTCATACTCATGTCAGGTCTGGTAACTTGGTGTGGCTTATAGAAGAGGTTGAACAACCAGGATTTATTTATCAAGACACAAATAGACCTGTGCCATCTCTTGACATGAAAGCCAGCCTGTCTGAAAAGATCTGACATGAGATCTCAACATGCATGCAAGGCTTAGATGCCATGCTGGATGTTTTCCTTGTGAAACATGAATAGATATCCACATAGTAATAGCATGTTATGCCCAGCATTGCATCTGTGGGGGGCAGTGGGTGGGGCAAAGAATTGCACCATGTGGTTTCTAATTCTCTCTGCATGATCCAGAGCCTGACAAGTCTCCAGCCTGCTCTGCTAAAACATGTGAAATCATAACTGATAAAACAGATTGTTAATTTTCTCAGATTCCATCTGTCGGGTAACATCTTGCATACAGAATCATTATCTTTTAATAGAAGGTTGCTTATTGACTTTTCAGGGAGCTAGAGGTTAATATTTGAGTGGAGACAATAACTTGTAAGACTAAATGTTGCTATTTTCTTGTCATTCCAGGGTTGTGACAACACCAAACAGAACAGTCCGATCCCCAGGGTCTGTATACCCAGAGGACATCTGGGAAAAGTAAGCTCCTGTTTGTCTCTTACCTTAGAAAATATTGTTCATATTTGATATTTATAAGTTGAGCATTGTTACAATTAAGTTATTTCTCCTAATTGTATAATTTATAATTTTACTTTATTGAATATTTGTTTTCTTTGTGTAAGTGTTGTTTTATCAGATATTTTATAGCCGTAGTTGTTTTTGTTTTTGTATTGAATTTTGGATGAAATGAGAGGCAAATGAATTTTTCATTGAATAAATACAAGATAAGTAATGGGAGACAGTGTTTGCATGTAAGTGGGGCTGTCCACCAGTTCCACTGACCTGTCTGATAATTAATTATAATAAAATCATCCATCATGCTCTTGCATATGGAGTTTTGAATATGTCAGTAACATTTATAACATTCGATAAGTGTTCAACTACCAGTATTTATATCATAGGGTAGCTCTGAGTCCTTAGTCAAAGTATGCACAGAAATATAGTAAATAGATTATTTGCATTTTTTTTTTTTTGCTTTAAGTCACAGTTCATGGATTTAAAGTTAGTTGTAGTTGTGCTTGATATTCCAGTGTTGTGACACATTGTGTGTATAGTTTATATCTCTTTTCATATAAATTGTCACCGACTATTGCTAACAGACCCACCAGGTGAGTTGTTAAACATTTAAATGTGAACCCCAAATGTTAGAATTATAATTGTAATCAAATGTCCTTTATATAATTTTTAAAATAAGCACTTAATTAAGGAAACCAGTTTTACTGTTTTTTATTCAAACATTTATAACACATAAGTTAAAACCAATATAAACTTGCCAAATATAAACAGAAAAAATGACAAATAATAATCATTTAACTACTTTTCTGAATATCAATTTTTTCTTACACAGATATCAGGGTTTTTTTTCTGTGCAATACAGAAATGATTTGAAAAATGATTAGATGAATATAAAAAAGTGATCATTTTGAATTATCGGAATGTTGAATAATACTAGATGATAATGATACCAGTATTAATTTTGTATTCATCAAGCAGACTGCTGTGAAAACAGGGCCACATTCGTGCCTTTCAATGTATTACTAGATACCCAATCCATTCATGGTGGTCAGTAATTAGAGATTTAGTTGATGAAGATATTACTTTATTAGCACAATGGGGCAGGGTCTGTGGAGTATTGATCACCTCAAAGTGTTAGTCTTGCCACAGATGAGTCAGACCCAGCACCTGTCTGTTTGTGGCACTGTCCTCTGGTGGTGGCCTGGGGTGATAATGATCACATTACACTGGCACACATGCTGCCCCAGTATTTATTACATGGGACCATGCGAACAGCCGCCAGCGTTCTTGCTGGCAGAGCTGAGTAATATACAATAGTAATTGTGTATACTTTGGCAGCATGAGAAGTAGCTTTAGTTTAATGAAGTACAGATCCATCTTCAACACAAACAGACAAGTGTGATCAATCCCCTAAAGTTAGATCATCAAATAGCCATATAATCCACTTCCAGATACGACCCAGATATATATTTACTGATTGTGTTTGTGTTTGGCTAATGGAAGTTCCTCTACATTCTGATTGCAGGACGCCAAAAACTGACTACACCTACTCTCACAGGTAAGCTGCTGTCAAAGTTTTGTGACTTTTTTAGGGGGGATCTGAGTGCGGGATTGGAGAGAAGTGGCATTTTATGCTGTCAAACATCAGCCAGGGTTTGACAGCTGAGGTGCTGAGCGATATTGTGTCATAGAGTCTGTTGTGAATACTAGTTGTGTTGCTGCAGTGTGTGTGGTTTTGTTTCTGGCCTCAGCGTCTAGACATTCTGCAACCAATATCCTGCCTATAATTTACAAAGAAACAGGGATTTGTGATATTATAAAAGGTACACATTTATATATGAGAGAATTCTGACATTGAGACAGGTAAAATATTTAAATTTTAAAGTTAGAGATTAACTGTTCTGTTTTCGTTTACAAGAAATTAATTGACACAAGTCAACTTTGACAAAAAATTATTGGCCTACATATTACTCAGAACATTACTAAGAATTGTACCTGGTTTAATGGACACTAAGATATACAGCCACACAGTTGGCTCGTTCAAACCAGGATCCTGTCATTATGTGGGTCAGACAAAGTGTGTCTGTAGATGCTTTGTGCATGTAAACAAATACTGCAAATATGAGTGTTAACCAATGTATTACTCCCCCACATTTTCTTCCTACAAAAGGATTTTCCCTATCTTGCGGCCTCCTGGTTAACCCATCATAAACTTTAGCAATGATTTCAACAAAGTATTAACTTTGTACTTTAATTAGTTTAATTAGATATTAAGTTGTAAGAAGTCATTCAGAAACCAATATATCAGCATCAGCATGATCAGTCAGGTCCGTGCATCTAAATCATGACTACCATTTATATATAATCAAGCAGGGTATCCTATATACTATATTAATCTGTGCCTTGACAATATGTGACCAGATGTTATGCAATATCTATTAGTGGCCTCATTATGTCATGAATATACATGATTAAATAGGACACAAGTTATTCCAAGCTTTGACAGTTTTATGTTCTAAATATTTATTATGTTCATGGATGACATAAAATCAGGAATGTAATTACTTTCACTCACACCCAGATAGACAAAATTCAACGACAATGAAATCATTCAATCATGTATGATAGGAAAAGTCAACTGATTTAATCCTGTAGTATTAGTTACCAAACTGGAGGTAATAACAAATGGATTATTATTTTCTGCAAGGTAAAATATAAAATTGGAGAGAATTATAGAACATATCATGCGCAAAACACTGGAAAGATTGCTTGCCAATATGTAAATAAAGCATAGGAGAATTTAGCATTTGAAATTGATTTCCTCAAAAGTGTTTACATAGCATGAGCAAAACCTCAGCAGAAATAAAACCACAGTTTGTGCTGGATGATGACATTTCACAGCATGCACCTGGAGTGCTGAATCCCACCAGGTCTTAATTTATTTGGCTGCTGAAACGGTAGATTGCAGGAATATTTTGTTTACTGCGAATATCTTTCAAGAATCTTAAAATAAACTAAGACTTTTTATTTTCATGTGATATTGGAGGAAGGGGATGAGATTTGTGATCACTTCAGAATTATCCCCATACATATTTATTGCAAATAAATGAGAGATGAATTTCAGCATTGAGACTTCTTATAACGTGTAATTATTTAGAAGAAGAAGTGTTTTTTTTATAGGATTTTAGTAACTAATTGTAACAATAGATTGAACAAATGATTGACAAAATACCTTGAAAGTATAAAACCATACTGGGTAGGGTTTATTTTATTGCCCTGGGGAGACCAGGGGACCTCCTGACACCCCTATTTCATTTATTTTGCAGTTGACTGTCATGTGTTTCTGTATTCATGGGCCAAAATTCTCACTGCTTGAGTTTCAACATTTGTGATCCACCAGGTGTCTCTTGTGTCAAATACAATGCAATATCAATGCATGCTGGGATGGGAGTCTAGATATGATGACTACCATTCTGTATGCTATGAAGGGAATTATACATTGATATTTTTGTGACAATGTATATTCAGGAAAAAAACTAATCAGTTGTGGAATCTTGAGTAACATAGTAAGACAGTTATGTGTGTAATAACTTGATTTGAAGAAAATGGCATGTCAATCAGCATTTGGAGCTTTGAGCCAAGCTTGCAAACCCATTCATAACCAATTTTAATACAGCAGGTGGCAGAATGACCCATTCGAGCAGTGAGAATTGGAGTGCCAGGAGCTAATTATAATTATAAATGTTTTATGAATAGGTTAAGGGGTATTCTTGAATCCTTACCCTCCATTTGATTCTGTCTGGGTAGGGATCTCTTGTTGACTAGAACCTAAATGAGCCCCATGGCTATAGTAAAAGCACTGTGATAGAAGTAATATCCTAAATGAGGCTGGTGCACATGGGATGAATCACAGGAGACCTTGCCCACCAGGGGTGTTCATGCTTGACCCTCACAATCATGATATATACATTATATCATGCAACACATTATTAGCCACAACATCAATGATGACACATACAAAGCCTGGAATTTTTACTGTGCTTTTAAAAGGTGATTTTGTTTGACATAATTAGTTTAAACATATTTGTTAGCCATGATTGTGGAACAACTTATGTTATACAAACCCCACTTATTGATATACCTAGTAATGATATATACCATAGATACCATTAACACTATGAAATCACTTTTTCATTTATCTTATTATATATTTTCAGTGGCAGTTACAAACCCAGAAGCCTGCATGAAGGTTACATAAGCCCCAATATGTCACGTCGTCGTCTGAGAGGAGGAGCTGTCAACCTCACACCAACTGTCAAAAAGCCACCAAGTGGCGCCCCCTTCAGTGGAAGGTCACACCATGACGACAACATGCCTGGTGAGTATTCACCCAACCATTGATATCTAATGGGATAAATGTGTTCTGTCACACCTGAACTTGTCTGGACTGCATCTGTGTTATTTGGTATGGCTGAGTTTTTCTTTTCATATATGGCAGTAATTGGAAGATATACCGTATTTACTCGTGTATAAGTCGACTCGTGTATAGGACGACCCCCCAAAATTGAGGTTATTTTACTTGGAAAAAAACAATTTCCGAATATAAGACGAGTTGGTTTTTCTTGAGATATCGGCTCTGCTACTTATACACGAGTATATACGGTAAAACGTAAATACGATGTTCGTATTTTCTAAATAACGGATATCAGACGTAGCGGATCGATTTTGATTGCGTTTTAAATGATAAATAAAGGTATTTACCCAATATTATCACAAAACGTAATACGTCCTTTATCTTAGCGTCTGGGTGCCCACGAGACAAAAGTGGAGCGGCCAACATGTCAAATTGAACTTTCATATCCGTAGCTGATCGATTTTAATTGCGTTTAAAATGATAAATAAAGGTATGTACTTAATATTATCACAATTACGTCGAGAATTTCTCACCATCATTAATCTTAGCCTCAGAACAAAGCGTTTTCATTATTTATCATTTGAAACGCAATTAAAATCGATCCACGTGTGAAAGCATTTCTGTCAACAAGGGAAGACACGACTCAAAGCAGTGGAAACAATGACGAGATGCAAAACTGTGAACGCTGACAATTGAAATCAGTGAAAACAAAGTCAAAACAAAGCATTTCGAAATAATATGTTTTAAATGATATATAAAGGTATTTACCCAATATTATCACAAATTATTTTTCGCAAGAATTTCTCCACGATGTAGAACGTAATACGATGTACGTGACGTCCTTGATCTTAGCGTCAAAACTAACACGTGGTAGAATATTTCTTTGTGTATTATAAAGCCAAAGATATTCATTATATCGCTTTTAATTATTATCGTTTATAGCACTCGATCGGCTTTAAATCATCGCTTTGCAGGTCAAGAACAGAACAAAACCATCCATTCATTTAACATGCATTACGCAATACAAGGTCGTCATTTTAAAAAGCAGGAGTGACGGGGACAAGCTCTTATTTTTGGCGCGAAAACGATCAGAGCCAACTAAACACGCATTGAAATATTAATATATTGTGCAATGATGGATCCCTGGCTTCTCCTCGTGTTGCGGACGTGAATTAACGCGACGTCACGTACATGATATTTACGTTTTACTTCATGGATAAATTCTCGACCTGCGAAGCATAATTTGTTATAATATTGGGTGAATACCTTTATTTATCATTTAAAACACAACTAAAATTGATCCACGTGTGAAGGCATTTCTGTCAAGAAGGGAAGACACGACTCAACGCAACACGTGGTCGCAATTTTGAAAGGCGGAAGTGACGGGAAGAGGCTCTTGTTTTTAGCGCGAAAACGATTGTTAATATATTGCGCAATAATGGATGGTTTTGTTCTGTTCTCGACCTGCAAAGCGTAATTTGTGATAATATTATGTATATACCTTTATTTATCATTTAAAACGCAATTAAAATCGATCCACGTGTGAAAGCATTTCTGTCAACAGGGAAGACACGACTCAAAGCAGTGGGAACAAAGACGAAATGCAAAACTGTGAACGCTGATAATTGGAATCAGTGAGAACAAAGTCAAAACAAAGCGTTTCGAGATAATAGACCAATAATATTGGGTAAATACCTTTCTTTATCATTTAAAACGCAATTCTCTGGCAAATCTGCAAAGTCAATGATCATATGACTTGTGAGTCACGTGGCCAATTGATCCGCTACGTCACGGACATCGTATTTACGTTTTACTTTTACTTCTATGTCTATTAAAATTATTATTTAAATATATTGCACAATTCAATTCTGCCTTTGATGTCAGCGTTCACAGTTTTGCATTTCGTCAATGTTTCCACTGCTTTGAGTCGTGTCTTCCCTTTTTGACAGAAATGCTTTCACACGTGGATCGATTTTAATTGCGTTTTAAAATAATAGACCAATAATATTGGGTAAATACCTTTATTTATCATTTAAAACGCAATTAAAATCAATCTGCTACGTCTGATATTCGTTATTTCGAAAATATGAACATCGTATTTACGTTTTACCGTATTTACGTTTTACCGTAAATACGCGAGTATAAGACTGCTCTCGTGTATAAGACGACCCCCTAAACATTAACTAAGAGTTTTTGGAAAAAAACCTCGACTTATATACGAGTAAATACGGTAATAGTGGCACACTCTATGAATAATAACTAGGTTGAAAACATTTATGTTTATGATACAACAACTAAATTAATTTTAATTCATAATTGGCTGGCTTGTTGGAGAGGGTCTGCAATATCTAGTAGTAGCAAAGGAATTGTGATCACATACAAGACTATGCTCTATGGCAATTATTTTTAATTTGATGTTTTGACAGTCTAGAAAACAATTGTTACTTGTTTTGACCTCCTTTCAGAAAGGAGGCACAAAGTATCCAAACTGTGCATAATTGAACATAAAAACCTTTTTTTTTCTTTGACATATCTCTATAACCATTTCATATTGACTCTTCATCTTCACACTCATGCTTTATTTGCATTATTTGTCATAGCTAGAATTACAACATGAAGTGGTTACTGTGTCTATCAATCAGGGCCATATAAATCTTTAAAACTATAACCTTGGTCAAATCCTTGAAACTGTAGAAGGTTGAGCCATTATTTTCCGCTAGTCCTCATGATAAAGGCCACAATGTTGTTTGTGTTGATACTCTGTGCAACTTTTTGTCTGTCAGGTGTGCATATTATCAGACATTGCAACACTTAAAAAACCTAGGACTCTGGATGGGGGCATATTTTGATTACTTTGTCCATCTGTGCATATTTGCATATATCTGTCCAAATAATCCATACATGATCACACTGATCACATTGTTTTATGTTGTTGTCAATATCTTGAAACTCACAAGAAATATATTTGCCTAATGTTGTGCTTTTGAAATTTGACCTTTTTACCCTCAGCCCCTGATGTAATCAGGCTGAGGGTATTGCAGTACTCCTGGCGTGGGTATGTATGTATGTATGTATGTATGTCTGTATGTATGTATGTATGTATGTCTGTAGCGAACATCCTTGTCATCGCGATAACTCAAGAACAAATGATGGCAGCTTCATGAAACTTGACACACATATGCATCTGGTGAAAACCTCGGACGAGTTCGATGGACGGCGACCTTGACCTATTTTTCAAGGTCACAGGGACAATTATGTGAAATCCCAAGAATCACAATAACTCAAGAACGAATGATGGCAGCTTTATGAGATTTGACACACATAAGCATCTGGTGAAGCCCTCAGAATTTTTCCTATGAAACATGACCTTCACCTACTTTTCAAGGTCACAGGGACAATTATGTGAAATCATCTTGTCATCGCGATAACTCGAGAACAAATGATGGCAGCTTCGTGAAACTTGACACATATAAGCATCTGGTGAAAACCTCGGACGAGTTCGATGGACGGTGACCTTGACCTATTTTTCAAGGTCACAGGGACAATTATGTGAAATCCCAAGAATCACAATAACTCAAGAACGAATGATGGCAGCTTTATGAGATTTGACACACATAAGCATCTGGTGAAGCCCTCAGAATTTTTCCTATGAAACATGACCTTCACCTACTTTTCAAGGTCACAGGGACAATTATGTGAAATCATCTTGTCATCGCGATAACTCGAGAACAAATGATGGCAGCTTCGTGAAACTTGACACATATAAGCATCTGGTGAAAACCTCGGACGAGTTCGATGGACGGTGACCTTGACCTATTTTTCAAGGTCACAGGGACAATTATGTGAAATCCCAAGAATCGCATAACTCAAGAACAAATGATGGCAGCTATATGAGATTTGACACCCATAAGCATCTGGTGAAGACCTCAGAATTGTTTCTATAAAACATAACCTTCACCTACTTTTCAAGGTCACATGGACAATTATTTGAAATCATCCTTGTCATCGCGATAGTACGAGAACAAATGATGGCAGCTTCGTGAAACTTGACACATATAAGCATCTGGTGAAAACCTCGGACGAGTTCGATGGACGGTGACCTTGACCTATTTTTCAAGGTCACGGACAATTATGTGTAATCCCAAGTATCGCAAGAACGAATGATGGCAGCTTTATGAGATTTGACACACACAAGCATCTGGTGAAGACCTCAGACTTCTCTTGATGGAACATGACTTTCACCTACTTTTCAAGGTCACAGGGACAATAATGTGAAATCATCCTTGTCATCGTGATAACTCAAGAACAAATGATGGCAGCTTCATGAAACTTTACACGCATAAGCATCTGTTGAAAACCTCAGACTAGTTCGGTGGACGGCGACCTTGACCTATTTTTCAAGGTCACAGGGACAAATATGTAAATTCCCAAGAATCGCAATAACTCAAGAACGAATGATGGCAGCTTTATGAGATTTGACACACACAAGCATCTGGTGAAGACCTCAGACTTCTCATGGTGGACCATGACCTTCACCTACTTTTCAAGGTCACAGGGACAATTATGTGAAATCATCCTTGTCATCGCGATAACTCGAGAACAAATGATGGCAGCTTCATGAAACTTGACACACATAAGCATCTGATGAAAACCTCAGACATTTTTGTATGGAACATGACCTTCACCCACTTTTCAAGGTCACAGTTACAATTATGTGAAATCCCTATCATTGCCATAACTCGAGAACGAATGTTGGCAGCTTTATGAGACTTGACACACATAAGCATCTTGGAAGTCTTCACATGAGTTTGATGGACGGTGACCTTAACCTGCTTTTCAAGGTCACCTGCCCATCTCAATAATTCTAGAGTAAATGATGACAGTTTCATGATACTTGACACACCTAAGCTATCAAAGGAAGTAGATTTTATGGGGTTTTTTTACCCCTGCATCAATTTGCCTTGGTGCAGTGACGTTTTGTTCACAAATATTGTGTGGAGCGAATGTTGTGCAACGAGTTACCAGGGCTGAGGGTTGATGCATCTCTGATGCCTATGTTTATATGATACGGACACAAGTCCATATTACAGAAATACTGGTTGTAATTATATAAATCTTCTTCAAATGCAGATTTCACATGAGTGTGGCATATGTTAATAATTTGTTCCTCTCTTGTAGTAGATAATGACAGGACCAGGTACGATGGCTCATTCTTGCATCCACCATCTGGGAACTTCAACAAACGTGGAAATCCCCGCAGTGCAACAAGATCCGGAACTCCGTATGGGGCGATTTGGGAGAGAGATGAGAAAGGAAGGCCTCGCAAACGAGCCTCAACAGGCATTAAACCTTCACCTCTCAAGAAAAACCTGGACATCACAAACCCAGCAGCATACAGACAGTTTGAGAAGGAGCTGGAATATGCAGGAGAGGCCAGTCCTTACAAGGAAAGCTCACTCAGTCATCTCTATGGTGAGTTATTAAAACAGGTTACGCACAATGTTTTGGCCTTTTTGAATTGGGTGTCTTTCACAGGTCTTTCACAGGTCTTTATATTTTTTATTCAAAAATTTTAAATTTTACAATTTGAATGGTGTTTCATCCCAGGTCTCGATTTCTCAGACCAGGAATTGTCAGGTAAACTCTTTTCAATCGTCAACAAGTGTTTAAATAACAGTTTTTAATCATCAAACTGAGATTGATATTCTGTTATTGTTGAAGACATACAGATATTTATAAACAAGTTCATCAACTAACATTTGTCAGTTTGTTTGAATAATTGATTTTAAGTTTTTAGGAAAGATTGAAACATAGTATTGATGAAGACCATGACTGGTTTATAGTAGTGATTGAAGGGTTTTCAACCATTCTCCTGTTCGACTAAGGCGTGTTTGACTGTGGAAAAGATTATGTCCCACCAGTTTGACCAGCAAGAGGAAGTGGACCCACTCGAGGTCGACTCCAGTCATTCTGAAATGGCTCAAAACTCGCATTGTCCTTCTAGTAGGCAAATTGACTCTGAAGGCCAAACTTTGGTTGAAAAGGAAAGTATAAAGTAGGTAAATCAACAGGCATGGTCAAAGGGGTTACAGTCAAACAAGGGAATGGTTGAAAAAGCCAGTCACTGATTAAAGTAACATATTGAAGTCAAATCTAAAATAGTTACTCAGCTTGTTGATCACATAATGACAAAGAGATTCATTTTGGATATATCTAATTAGATTTCAAAAATTATTTGGATTAGTGTCTTGTTTATGTATAGAATTGTTGTCAGTCTTAGAAAACTCATCAGGCAAAAAAATGATAATAATAATAACCTTGTTTCCGATAACATGCCCCCAAAAATAGGATAGGGAGTTGATTTATTTTTTATTTTTTGTATTATTTGAACACAATCAAATATGTTGACAATAGAGTTATATGCATAAAATTTACATGAAATTATTATCGAGATTCTGACAATTTTCCCAGTTAGTCCAAAAAACTTAAGGAGTAAGTAGGAAATTGGAAACAAGCTTCTTATATTTTGTGCAATATGTACCCTTATAATATATTATTCATATTTTGAGTCTTTCAATTGATAAATTTGGTGATTAATATGCAAATAGAAGAAGAAATGCCACCAAAAAGTCAGCCAAAAAGAAAACCACAGAAAAGTGTAGCAGTAGACGAGCAGAAAACCACCTGGTGGACGACCATTGTAACCATCATCACAACTATCATCACTTCAACAAGTGCGTTTCCTTTCCTTATTAGATGTTGTTCCTGTTAATGTAATATCTTGAGTTTTATAACTTTATGTTATATTTGGTTGATTTGGTTTTGTTCTTATTACGGTGCTATTGACTTTTGTTCAGCTACAGTAGTGAGTACAGGGAGCCAGGCAGTGATGAGAACCTTAGGCCTGCAAACTCAGAATGGTAGGTCTGCCTCATAACCACTGATCATATCCAGCTAGTACTTCTCATCATCATATTTTTAAGGATTTTTACCCTCAGCCCCTGATGTAATCAGGCTGAGGGTATTGCAGTACTCCTGGCGTGGGTATGTATGTATGTATGTCTGTATGTATGTATGTATGTATGTATGTCTGTAGCGAACATCCTTGTCATCGTGATAACTCAAGAACAAATGATGGCAGCTTCATGAAACTTGACACACATATGCATCTGGTGAAAACCTCGGACGAGTTCGATGGACGGCGACCTTGACCTATTTTTCAAGGTCACAGGAACAATTATGTGAAATCCCAAGAATCACAATAACTCAAGAACGAATAATGGTAGCTTTATGAGATTTGACACACATAAGTATCTGGTGAAGACCTCAGAATTTTTTTTATGAAACATGACCTTCACCTACTTTTCAAGGTCACAGGGACAATTATGTGAAATCATCTTGTCATCGCGATAACTCGAGAACAAATGATGGCAGCTTCATGAAACTTGACACACATATACATCTGGTGAAAACCTCGGACGAGTTCGATGGACGGCGACCTTGACCTATTTTTCAAGGTCACAGGGACAATTATGTGAAATCCCAAGAATCACAATAACTCAAGAAAGAATAATGGTAGCTTTATTAGATTTGACACACATAAGTATCTGGTGAAGACCTCAGAATTTTTTCTATGAAACATGACCTTCACCTACTTTTCAAGGTCACAGGGACAATTATGTGAAATCATCTTGTCATCGTGATAACTCGAGAACAAATGATGGCAGCTTCATGAAACTTGACACACAAAAGCATCTGGTGAAAACCTCGAATGAGTTCGATGGATGGCGACCTTGACCTATTTTTCAAGGTCACGGACAATTATGTGAAATCCCAAGAATCGCAATAACTCAAGAACGAATGATGGCAGCTTTATGAGATTTGACACACACAAGCATCTGGTGAAGACCTCAGAATTTTTTCTTTGAAACATGACCTTTACCTACTTTTCAAGGTCACAGGGATAATTATGTGAAATCATCCTTGTCATCGTGATAACTCAAGAACAAATGATGGCAGCTTCATGAAACTTTACACTCATAAGCATCTGGTGAAAACCTCGGACTAGTTCGGTGGACGGCGACCTTGACCTATTTGTCAAGGTCACAGGGACAATTATGTGAAATCCCAAGAATCGCAATAACTCAAGAACGAATGATGGCAGCTTTATGAGATTTGACACACACAAGCATCTGGTGAAGACCTCAGACTTCTCTTGATGGAACATGACCTTCACCTGATTTCAAGGTCACAGGGACAATTATGTGAAATCATCCTTGTCATCGTGATAACTTAAGAACAAATGATGGCAGCTTCATGAAACTTTACACGCATAAGCATCTGGTGAAAACCTCGGACTAGTTCGGTGGACAGTGACCTTGACCTATTTTTCAAGGTCACAGGGACAATTACGTGAAATCCCAAGAATCGCAATAACTCAAGAACGAATGATGGCAGCTTTATGAGATTTGACACACACAAGCATCTGGTGAAGACCTCAGATTTTTTTCTTTGAAACATGACCTTCACCTACTTTTCAAGGTCACAGGGATAATTATGTGAAATCATCCTTGTCATCGTGATAACTCAAGAACAAATGATGGCAGCTTCATGAAACTTTACACGCATAAGCATCTGGTGAAAACCTTGGACTAGTTCGGTGGACGGCGACCTTGACCTATTTTTCAAGGTCACAGGGACAATTATGTGAAATCCCAAGAATCGCAATAACTCAAGAACGAATGATGGCAGCTTTATGAGATTTGACACACACAAGCATCTGGTGAAGACCTCAGACTTCTCTTGATGGAACATGACCTTCACCTGATTTCAAGGTCACAGGGACAATTATGTGAAATCATCCTTGTCATCGTGATAACTTAAGAACAAATGATGGCAGCTTCATGAAACTTTACACGCATAAGCATCTGGTGAAAACCTCGGACTAGTTCGGTGGACAGCAACCTTGACATATTTTTCAAGGTCACAGGGATAATTATGTGAAATCATCCTTGTCATCGTGATAACTCAAGAACAAATGATGGCAGCTTCATGAAACTTTACACGCATAAGCATCTGGTGAAAACCTTGGACTAGTTCGGTGGACGGCGACCTTAACCTATTTTTCAAGGTCACAGGGACAATTATGTGAAATCCCAAGAATCGCAATAACTCAAGAACGAATGATGGCAGCTTTATGAGATTTGACACACACAAGCATCTGGTGGAGACCTCAGACTTCTCTTGATGGAACATGACCTTCACCTGATTTCAAGGTCACAGGGACAATTATGTGAAATCATCCTTGTCATCGTGATAACTTAAGAACAAATGATGGCAGCTTCATGAAAATTGACACACATAAGAATCTGGGAAGACTCCAGATGAGTTTGATGGACGGTGACCTTAACCTGCTTTTCAAGGTCACAGGCCCATATCAATAATTCTAGAGTAAATGATGACAGTTTCATGATACTTGACACACCTAAGCTATCAAAGGAAGTAGATTTTATGGGTTTTTTACCCCTGCATCAATTTGCCTTGGTGCAGTGACGTTTTGTTCACAAATATTGTGTGGAGCGAATGTTGTGCAATGAGTTACCAGGGCTGAGGGTTGATGCATCTCTGATGCCTATGTTTATTTGATACTATTTGAGTAAGACCTTGATTATATGCATACAAAAAATTTTTGTTAATAAGATTTAAGGTGAAATATCTGTTTCTTAAGTGGTCTTAAGGTGGAGTAAATTAAGTGTGACAAGTACCATATTTACTCGAATATAGGACAAGAAATTAGGACTCAAACTTTTAGTCACTGTTTGGGGGGGTCGTCTTAAACACAGCATCATCCAATTTTTCGAGTAAATATGGTAAACTCAGACAGTCTTTATTGCACCATGTCTCATATTTATTTATTTTTCACTGCAAAGATTTTTTTAAAGACTCTTTGCTTCCAAAAGTAGATACATGACTTTCGATGAGCTATTTTCCATCAGAACTTGCAGAAAGAGATTTCTGATTTCAAATTTGGCAATTTTTCTTGTTGTGCTTGACTAAGTGATTGACAGATATATGTGTAAATAACATTCACCATTAAATCAAAAGTGATCGCATCATGAAAAGAAGAAAGGTACTTTGAAAAATCTTATTGAAAATGGTAGCAAAGACAATCGCTTAATCACCATCATAAAATGTGATATTCAATGGTATCACACTAATGCTCCCAGAATCATGTCCTGACTGACAAAACTTGTGCAGTGTATGTTGACTATAGTGTGTAGTGTCATATTTTCATTGGTCAGGACCACACACTCTGTCAGAGTCAGAATCAGTGTTCACCAGATTATGGAGATGGTTGAAAGGCACCTATTTCCTTATTGTTACCTGGATCTCAGGTATGCACTCTGCTGTTATTTTGCACTTTAAATTTAATAAAGATGATTGTGTTGAATTATAAATAATAGAGTAAAGCAAGGTAACTAGTATAAAAAGATAACTTAAGGTATGCTTTTGTTAATACTTGGAAATAGATAATTTTTTGACAAATGTTGTTATCACTCAACTAGCCCCAGTGCGCTGGATTGGCACAACTATTGTATATCATTGGAGAGCCTTATGGTCAGATAAATCAACATCTACTGTCATTGTGTCTTCATCTCACTCCTCCTCCGACGGCATCGCTGACATCACTGACGACATCGCGGACATCACCGACACAGACACCTCAGATATCAGTCAGACAGACTTAGTGTTGTCCGAGTCCTTAATAGTGACGCTCAGTTCTGCAATATGGGAAAGCCTCAAAACTTTCTTCTCATACATATTTGGTATATAGCTATATATCTCCATACATAATCCATTTTCTTCATCTTTGACTTTTAAAAATATTGAGGTAGCATACAAATAATGTAATTTAAATATTATACAATAATAGTTATGTCCTCTTTGGATATCTGCCATCTGCTGGGTATCTTTGGGTTTACACAGTATGTCACTGCTCTGAATGATTATTCTGATTATTGACATTTCATTGTCGTAGTACCTGTTGTATGGCTGTGGCAAGTTATCAGAAAGCTGTGGGCATCATCAGAAGATGCAGAAACTGTCAGTGCTGGATCACATTCCTTGCACACGACCTCGACCATCATGACTACTACCACTACTACCACCGTCACCACTGAAACAGAGGAAGCATTACAAGCACAGCAATCAAAACCCACCACGTCCTCACAGGCCAAGCTTGGCTCATCTCTCTGGCAAAGCATTAAACACTTCTTTACCATTGTTTTTGGTATGAAATTGTTATTGTATAATCTTACATCACAAACATATTTTGTTGGTATCTATTGTGCATTATTTCTTCTTATTTAAAAAAAAAATAGTTTGTTTTTTATTTTGTTTGGTTTTTAACATTCATAAATCACTCTATTTTCAAAGCACCATTGCTATGGGTGTGGGCAACCATCACAGAATGGTGGATGTCATCTTCAGATGTGGATACAGTTTCTGCATCAACTACATCCTCTTCTGTCACCACCACCACATCCTCTCATACAGGGATGCACACACATACACCACAGTCCAAGTCCACGCTGGCTCAAATAGCTTCAGAAGGGTGGCACATTATCAAAAAAATTGTTTGGTTTATATTTGGTATGCACCCTAGGATATTTTATTTCCATTTTGTTTAGCTTTCATTGTAAATTACATTTTATATTGAACAAACTATGCGAATCCATAAATATGTTATTTAAATTTTATGTTTTAGATATCTGTGTGCTTGGTTTTTTGTTTTTATTTGATTTATTTTTCAACTATTTTACGTTGATTTCATAGCACCAGTCATATGGTCATGGACAGTTATCACAAAGATGTGGACAAGATCAGAACATGTGGAGGTCTCTCCATTAAAAACCACAGCTGCCACGAACACAACACACACCACCTCTGAGGACAACTCTACATCATATACAGCACACTCCACCTCCCAGGCCACCTCAGTGTCACACTCAGCACACTCCAGGCTGGTGTCATTGGGCTCCACTGTGTTGGACTACACCAAAATATTGATCACCTTTGCCATGGGTATGCAGTGCATGCTTCACTCCCATCTCTTATACCCTGCAATTTTCCAAATATCAAAATTATTTATGTTTTGTTTCATAATATGATCTATTTTTTTATATCAAAATTTTTCATATTGAGTTATTATTATAAAAGTTTTTCAGTGTTGAGCTTGAAGCACTAGACTCGATTGTTAAAGTTGAGCTTGAACCACTTGACTTGGCTGGCAAAGTTGAATGAGGACTTGGTGTAGCATGCACTATGTTTAAAGAAATTTAAACACATTTTTTCTGTTGCGTACTACTAGGTCCAGTAGTGTGGTTATATATGTGCACAAGGACTACATTGTCATCTGTGACATCTACCATATACTCTGCCTTCAGTCGTACGACCACTTCATCCTCCCACAGCATGACTGAGTCCAACAATACGTCCAGCTCAGCTGCTGTCAACCCCACCACCAGTACTGCTTATACTGGTAATATTATACCACTCAACTTTCAGCATGAGCTCATCTAGTTCTGTAGAAAAACTGCCAGATGTGTCATCATGATTTATATCACACTGAGATTTTAGAATGAAAATATTGATATGTATTATTTACAGAAGCTTAACATTTAAGAACATCATCAGTCTTAATGTCATAAGATTCATTACCGTCAATAATAATTATTGAAGATTATCATGAAAGCTCACAGAAGGATCATCAACCACATGTTTTTTTAGACATGCTGTTCAATTGACTTTGGGCTTGGGTTCATTTTAGGTGGTATAATGTGGAGCCTGTGGAATGGCTTATGTGATACAGGTGACAGTGTGAGGGTATGGGTGGCCTCCAGGCTGCTGCTCCTCTACCCTCCCATGCACTACATGGGTACGACATTCATACATATATATGCTTGATAGCCAGTCATACTTAACAAGATGCCATCCCCATTAGTCAATAACACCTGGAATGTAGACAATGACTCTAGATTAGATTACTAATAAGGACCGTCAACACATTCAGATACAGCTGACCTGTAATGCTTGGATTTATAAAAACCTGCCATACCTGTGCTCACTTGAAGATGTACAAATACTTGCTATTTGGGTTGGTAATTGGTTTTGAAATCTTCCTGCTTTATATTTTTAAGAGTGATGTGTGAGCATGTATCAAACACCATGTGTAACTGAACTGCATGAGGAGAAAATATTACTAACATATTTGCCTGGAACAGACATCTTATGACATATGATATGTAAATAAATGTATCTCATAGAAATGTACATTTTACTTTTATTGTGATGCTTTGTAAATCTTCAAATGGAAATAACTCAATTCTGAAAATAGCATGAAAAATATTATATCATTTAAAGATTTTCCTTTGTACATTTTAATAATTGCCAGAAAATTATTTGAATAAAAATATCAAACTACAAGGAATTTAACTGTTAGTAATAAAATACTCACCAAATGTCTTTATTTTCTGCTTTCAAGCCTGTTTATGTGACTCCTGTGGAGTGGTTGTGTGGCATGGTTGTCCCAGAAAGTGATGGTTACTGTTTGATATGTTGTAGGTAATATGATGTGGCAGTCATGGGTGGCTGCTGGCAGTAGGATTCACAGATTCCTGGCGACCACCATCGTCACAGATGTCTGGATATTACACAGGTACATTCATAGCTCTGCCTCATAGAATAG
This sequence comes from Amphiduros pacificus, assembly GCA_949316495.1. Classification (NCBI taxonomy): domain Eukaryota; kingdom Metazoa; phylum Annelida; class Polychaeta; order Phyllodocida; family Hesionidae; genus Amphiduros; species Amphiduros pacificus. Next base: position 43,305,024 of record OX439002.1, on the reverse strand, counting down.
ATAGATAGCACTGATGTGACTGAATGATGATAATGCAATTACTATACGTGTAGTAGTCTTGAGAGAGAAAAATTGAAAAATGAAAAAAAAGAGAAGTGGTTAAGTTTTGAATGAGATTGACCATGCTGAGCCCTGTTAAGCATGGCATTTGCTGTGCTGAACTGTACATGTAGAAACCAAGTTGCTTGCATTAAGATGTTTGTGTGTTTCAGCACCTACACCTCTGGAAGAAGACATGGCATGTGTTGCTGTGTACCACTTCTCTTCATTTTGCTCATACCATTGCTATTGACAGGTAATTATGTTGTTAGATCTATAAGTGATTTGTGATACTCGTATATCGAATTGATTGGTAAAAAATAAATAGACAAATATTAAGCTTATGTAGGACAAAATGTTCAAAAATGTGTTGGTTTTTTTCAGGCACCTACTATATGTATGACCGGGGATATGCAAGTCTGCCAGTGTCCACTGTATCAAAGGATTCTATACACGGCCAGGTATGAATATAACAACAAATTAATTCTAGTTCCATTCCTCTTTTGCCACCAGAGGACACCACTACCAGTATATCAATGAACTGATCAGTTGAAATATAAGCAAATATTTAATTGTTTCTTGGAATAATTCTTTTCATAATAAGCAAGCCTATATTCAGCCACTCACTCTATGTTTTAGATAATATGTAATAATATGAAAAATATTTATTTGCAGTCAATAATGGGTGTCAATGACCGTGAGCTGGCTTCGCGGGTGCAGAAAATCCTGGTCGGACTGCTCAGAGACAGAGAAGTCGATCAGAATAATCAGCTACATTTGTATAAACAGGAAGTGACAGTCAACCAGCAACAAGTCTTTGATACTTACAAGAATGACATGGAGGCCACATTTGAAAGCCTACTGGCAAAGGTCTGTTGTCTTTTGGTAGTTAGATAATTTTTCGAAATTTGTAAGAGTTTTTTTTGGCAATGAATTTAGTATTGGATTTCAATCAGAGATTCTTGGGCGCCAAAATCAAAAGGAATGATTAAGGGAAGAAAATGTGTTTGTAAACAGTGGTTACTGTTTGTAGGTGGAGGCACGAGTAGACAAACTAGAATCTAATACTGCTAAGAGCAGAGAGGAATGGTTAGAGCATCAGCAGGCTGTGCTAGCCTCACAGAAGACGGACATGGAGGGACTGATAGCTGCTATGGTAGAACGACTGGTTGGAGCCGCCCTTGCTGAACAGAATGCAAAAATAATTGTATGTTAGCATGTTTGAGATATCTGTCAAGAATTTCCTGCAGAAATGATGAATTCATATTGACCAAAGGACAATTGGAATTCAGCACCGTGCAACTGAAAATTGTTTTTTTATTGTAAAAAGTTTTTTTTTTGCTAACTTTAATATATTAGGAGATTTTTGGTGTGAAAGGAAAATGAATATTTCCTATTTCAGGCTTTGCAGAAGGAAGGGAATGCAGCAGCGGCAGCAGAGCAGCAGGAGAAGTTGGCAGCATACAGAGCCAGTATGGACACTTTGCTCAGAGATCTTATACACCAGGAACTTGGGGCATTTGCAGCTCAAGCTCAGGGACAGGACAAAGAGGAATTAGCCAAACAGGTTAGATGCTTTCTATATATATATCGTCTCATTATTACTGACTCCAAATTTCTTCTTTTTTTTAATCCTAAAAATATCTATAAAAGAAAAAATAAAGCCATCAGAATGTTTACACTTTTATGATTTTATAAGCACTGATTTTTCAATGGAATTTAATGACAATATGAAACATTCAGGCTCTCAAGCAGATTAAAACTGTAAAATGTTTGCAGGTGACTCTTCAAGCAGAGCAGGGAGCCCGTATCCAGGAGGTTTCTGACCAGCTGTCCATGGTTTTAGCTAAGGCTGATGATCTGTCAAATGAGATTGTGGCAGCGAAGGCCGGTATGCAAAACCAGGGGGAGCAGGACAGGAACCATACCGTGATCATTGTGAGCAAGCTGGAAGAACAGCTGGCCGCACTGAGGGGCAATATAGAGCAGCTCAGAGCCTCCCACGCAGCTCTGCTGCTCCAGATGAAGGACTGCTGTAAGAACGACTCGGCATTCGCCATGCTCGTCAAGGCAGGACTGCAGGAAGAGTTTGCTGGGGTAAGATTATACAGAAATAAGGATATCTCAAAACTTCATTTAATTACATTATGTCTTGTTAAAGCTTCTATAGAAAGGTTGGTGTGACCTTTTTGGCTCCTTGGGGCATACATGGTTTATATATATGATGAGATGATATAATTATCAAAGTGATAGCTACCTAAATATCAAGCAATTTATCAATTAGGTACATCAATCAGATATGAGTATCAAATGTGAAAAACGCATGAAAAAGGAGAGTCAGTAGGGTGTCTTGATAATTAATCTCAAATATGATTCAAATGGGATAAAGGCAAGGAGGTCAGTGTGGAGAGAGTTAAACTGGCACCTGTCATTGTCACTCCAAACAATGTTTCCACACTCCTTCTATGGCCATCCTATTATGTACAGGTTTCATTTATTTAAACAGTATTTCAATGATTTTGGGTTCTCACCAGGCAGTCAAAGTTATGTAATTGCTAAGTAAATGGTTGTTTATGTTGCAAACACATGACAAGCTGGGCTAATCTCTCACTAAAATGTTCATTCACACAAGTGTAAATTAGCACACAATACCCCTTAATATTACAATATTATATAATCAGACAACATTGTTGAAAAATGCACTAAAATTATTAATTATAGCAGAAACTTTGGTATCAGCAAACATAAATGAGGGGAAGATTACTTTCCTTTATAGCTTTAACTAAAAGAAGTATTGAATTAGTTGGTCTAAATGTTTAATTTATTTTATTGAACTTTGATAATGATACAATGATCCTTTTATGATTACAACATGGCTATTTTATTGTTTCCAGATGATTGGAGGAGGTGGGTCTGGAAACCTTGCTGGCATGTCCATGGGAGGTAGTGGTGATGGGGAAAAGGGATCACCATTTACAAACTGGTTGCGAGATCAGTTTGTCAAAAAAGATGACATAGATGCAAAGATGGCTGTGGTGGCTGCCAGACTTAATGATCAGATCAAGTCGCACGCTGCTGAGGCTGTAGCTGCTGCAGCTGCAGCTGGAGGCCTGGCAGGGGGCGCTGGATGCAATAAATGTACAGGAGGCACCGGTGCTGGCATTGTACTCAACACTGATGGTTCAGGAGTCTCAGAGGAGGTGAGTGCGGATGGAAACATCTGGGTCTCTAAGGGCATATTATTATATAGACCGTACAGAAAATTATAAATGGGGTGGGGTTTTTTGGGGTTTTTTTTAATTGTTTAATTGTCAATAAATAATTTTTTTAGATTTATTTATTATATACTTATGTGATAAGTTTCATAATATATGACTTCAGTTGCTGAAACATTTTAATTAATTACTCCCATTCACTAATATTTTGTGGTTGCAGCAAGTACGAATGTTGATCAGAGATGCTCTGATTGTCTTTGGAGCAGACAAGACTGGAATGGTGGACTATGCTATGGAGTCTGCTGGTAAACTTAATGGACACATTTTCCTTACCAAATATTAATTATGAATATTCCTTTTCATACATCCGGTTCCAGACTGGGAAGTGATGAGGTAGACTTAATGAAACAAAGTTTGTTTTGTTCACAGGAGGAAGTGTATTGAGCACCAGGTGTTCAGAGACGTACCATAGACGTACAGCACAGCTCAGTCTGTTTGGGATCCCATTGTGGTATGCCAGTAACTCTCCCAGGACTGTCATACAGGTTAGACTGCACCCCGCACACTCAAACTCTGCTCCAGTGTGATGCCATTTGGTATAAATATAATTTAGTCAACAAAATAGGATTAATTTATCTATCCTGTCAAAATATAAATTATCTGAAGAAAAATATTCTTGGCTTTTGTATTTTTGCTAAATTATAATTTTGTATCCTCAAGTGTACCCGTTCTGTTGCAATCGTCAAAAGATTTGCGTGACTTTTGTTTCCTATCTATCCAGCCTGATGTGAATCCAGGCCAGTGTTGGGCATTCCGAGGTAGTGAGGGTTATATTGTTGTCCAGTTGGCTGGAGTTGTCAAACCCACAGCATTTACTGTGGAACATATTCCTAAATCTTTGTCACCCACTGGCAAAATTGACTCTGCACCTAAAATGTTCTCAATTTGGGTAAGTCATTATTCAAAAGAGATCTGATATAAATCAGATTTTTTTTCCAAATTACATCATTGTTTTTTCTATAAGACTTCAACTGAACGCTTAAAGAACATTCTTTCCGAATTTGAGACAAAGGTTTATGTTTCAGAAAAAGAAAAGAAGAGATCTTTTTTTTCTAAAGCATGGTTTCCTCACAGGAACCTGGCAAATGTTTTCATTTAGATCATTGTTCACCAATTAGCAGATGTTCAACAAAAATTTGTATTGATAATTTTATGTCCAGGGTCTGGATCATGACAGAGACAGAGAGGGCATCTTCATTGGAAACTACACATATCAGGAGGAAGGAGAACCTTTGCAGTACTTCCCTGTCTCGGTATTTGAAATATTTTTTCTCATAAAAAAGACAAGATTTATGCGCAATACCTTGGATATCAAATAGTATTCAAACTCAGATAATCATGAAACTTCAAAAGGTCACCAAATACCTTTGCTATATCTTTGACATTTGGTTTAGATTTAGATATATTGTATGTGACCAAACAGCAGACCTACTGACCTTCTTGTGTGCTAAAAGTCGCTACTGACTAAGCAAGCTCGTGTGATTCACTGCTCCTGGTTATGGGAGATGGGCTGTGTACTCTGTACTGGCCCCCTGACCTACCTTTGAATCACGAGTGCTAAAGATTGATGCTGACTTGGCAAAATCACATGATAAATTGCTGTTGGAAGTTCAGCAGTGTTCATTGTGAAGGCATTAAGCGTGCTAAACTAGTATTCTTGTTTTAAAGGAACTAAACTAAAAGTCTAGTTTTAAATAAATAAAATATCCAGGGTTTCATTTGCTATAGCTCCCATAGCCCAATGTGCACACAAACCATGGATTTGGCCTCTATGCTTGTTTGTGTACATGTGTCTTTCGTTAAGCATTTTGTAATATGAAATCAAATTCAGGCCTTCCCAACCTTTTGTTTTGTCATGGAAAATGAATGGAAAAGGCAAATATAAAGTATGAAAATGTTAAGAAAAGACAAAGTTGAAAAGAATAGAGAATGGTAAAGCCAGAAATGTACTTATTTGGCAGGAAAGAAATAGCAAAACATGATTTTCTGCTTGGAAAAGACAGGAGGTTGGGAAAGCCTGGTATTTCAATTATAGAAACAAATTTGACGTGTGCTGAATGTGTACATGTTTTATTCTTAAGTTAATATAGATTTTGACATATTATTTTAAAATGTGGCCCAAACCTTTCACTGTATCTACCGTATTTACTCGTGTATAAGTCGAGGTTTTTTTCCAAAAACTCTTAGTTAATGTTTAGGGGGTCGTCTTATACACGAGAGCAGTCTTATACTCGAATATTTACGGTAAAACGTAAATACGGTAAAACTTAAATACGATGTTCATATTTTCGAAATAACGAATATCAGACGTAGCAGATTGATTTTAATTGCGTTTTAAATGATAAATAAAGGTATTTACCCAATATTATTGGTCTATTATTTCAAAACGCTTTGTTTTGACTTTGTTCTCACTGATTCCAATTATCAGCGTTCAGTTTTGCGTTTCGTCATTGTCTCCACTGCTTTGAGTCGTGTCTTCCCTTTTTGATTGCGTTTTAAATGATAAATAAAGGTATTTACCCAATATTATCACAAATTGTTCGAGAACAGAACAAAACCATCAATCCATTTAAAACGCAATTAAAATCGATCCACGTGTGAAAGCATTTCTGTCAACAAGGGAGGACACAACTCAAAGCAGTGGAGACAATGACGAGATGCAAAACTGTGAACGCTGATAATGGAATCAGTGAGAACAAAGTCAAAACAAAGCATTTCGAAATAATATGTTTTAAATGATATATAAAGGTATTTACCCAATATTATCACAAATTATTTTCGCAAGAATTTCTCCACGATGTAGAACGTAATACGATGTACGTGACGTCCTTAATCTTAGCATCAAAACCAACACGTGGGAGAATATTTCTTTGTGTATTATAAAGCCAATGATATTCATTATATCGCTTTTAATTATTATTGTTTATATCGATCTTAGCATCAAAACAAAGCGTGTTAATACACAAAGAAATATTCAACCACGTGTAGACAGTAGTCCGCCTGTCCGATATTTGCTTTCACGCTAGTATTGCGTAATGCATGTTAAATGAATGGATGGTTTTGTTCTGTTCTTGACCTGCAAAGCGAATTTGTGATAATATTGGGTAAATACCTTTATTTATCAATTGAAATGCAATTAAAATATCAAACTCGTTTTCGCGCTAAAAACAAGAGCCTCTTCCCGTCACTTCCGCCTTTCAAAATTGCGACCACGTGTTGCGTTGAGTCGTGTCTTCCCTTTTTGACAGAAATGCCTTCACACGTGGATCGATTTTAATTACGTTTTAAATGATAAATAAAGGTATTTACCCAATAGTATCACGATGATTTACAGCCGATCGAGTGCTATAAACAATAATAATTAAAAGCGATATAATGAATATCATTGGCTTTATAATACACAAAGAAATATTTAACCACGTGTAGACAGTCGTCCGCCTGTCCGATATTTGCTTTCACGCTAGTATTGCGTAATGCATGTTAAATGGATGGATGGTTTTGTTCTGTTATCTACCTGCAAAGTGTATTTTGTGTTAATATTGGGTATATGATTTTATTTATCATTTAAAATGCAATTCTCCTGCAAATGTGCAAAGTCAATGATCACATGATTTGTGAGTCACGTGGCCAATCGATCCGCTACGTCACGGACATCGTATTTACGTTTTACTTTTACTTCTATGTCTATTAAAATTATTATTTAATTTTATCACATAATTCAATTCTGCCTTTCATGTCTTCCCATTCAGTGGTGTGAAAATTAGTAAAATTTCACTGATACCAATTATCAGCGTTCACAGTTTTGCATTTCGTCATTGTCAGTCGTGTCTTCCCTTTTTGACAGAAATGATTTCACACGTGGACCGATTTTAATTGCGTTTTAAATGGATTGATGGCTTTGTTCTGTTCTCGAATAATATTGGGTAAATACCTTTATTTATCATTTAAAACGCAATTAAAATCAATCTGCTACGTCTGATATTCGTCATTTCGAAAATATGAACATCGTATTTACGTTTTACCGTATTTACTCGTGTATAAGACTGCTAAGATCTTATATCGTAAGCATATTTAAGTTTCACTTTTAAAATGACCGCCAAGCTTCAGCTGAATCTTGAATGGTAGCAGAGCCGATATCTCATGAAAAACCAACTCGTCTTATATTCGGAAATTGGTTTTTTTCAAGTAAAATAACCTCAATTTTGGGGGGTCGTCTTATACACGAGTCGACTTATACACGAGTAAGTACGGTAACTGCCACCATTTTGACAAACAACAGGTGGAAGCATCTGGGGCCTGTCAATTCCCTATTTTAAATTTAAGTTATGAATAACCATCTATACCAATTAATCATTTTATATGCTTATCTTTGTGCAAATTAATATTTCAGGATCCCAACATAAAAGCATTTCCTATAGTGGAGATGCGTATCCATAGCAACTGGGGTAATCCAGAGTACACATGTCTGTACCGGTTCCGGGTCCATGGAGTTCTTAAGAAATGGTGAATGACAGGATGGAACCCTGGTGCTTAAATTCCTGAATCCATGTGTGCTTCATGCATGATACACATTCTAAACATTCCTTGACAGTATCATAAAGTATTAGTTTTTTTTCTGGTTATTAAAAATAATTAGTCTTCCAGTGGCAGTAGATATTGGTAGTTATCAATGGAGAATATTAATGATGATAGTAACTTAGTGATAAGGAAAAGAGCAAAATTACTGTCAGTAATAGTATTTCCAAATGAGAAATGTTCATGAGACGTGACATTGGAGAGGCATTTCCAAGTCTCTTTTTGCCAAATAAACACTATGTAGAAAGCATGTATTACACATGCTATTAGCTAACTTTAAGAACACATTTATTAAGCAAAGATAGTCAAAAGAGATTCAGGTTTCCTTGTTTTAGGCAGCTGTACATCTTAGATGATGTACAAATTTTGTCATGTCGGTAGTATTGAGTTTAGTTGATTGGATGATGAGCAAAAGAATGTTGTATGGAAGACTTAGTAGAATGGAATGCAGTATAGATGTAGATGTTAATAGTTTTCACATCATTGTAAATCTTTTCATTTCATTTCATGTACATGTAAATATCTAAAAAAAGACATTTCTGGTCAAGTCTGGTACAGAAACACCCAAATGTGTGAATGAAATAAGTTAATTTAATATTTAGCCACTGGATTATTTGAAGGTAAGATATCAATGTATTTCCCTGCAAGATTATTTATGAGATGTAAAAAGTAAATCAATAAGAGTTTTTCTTGTTTCAAAGATTAAAGTATTATATTTTGGAAAATAGTTCATCTAATTTGTGATGATCGATCTCATGATTAAAGAATACTGGGGAAGTTTGAATGATGTAAAATTAAGATAAAGGTTTGCAATATGTTTGTTATAGATTGAATGAGGCTTGACAATATTAATGTATATTATACATGTACATAGTTTTACTGTAAATCTTGTAAATATGTGATAACATATATTATTTATTATAAAATAGCTTGTTAAAACATTTATATAAAAGTTGAACTTCCTCTATTTACAGCTTCATAGAGTATGTTACTATAATAATGCTTCCTGTACTTATTATATAATATAAATCATGTCACTCTTGTCCAAATACAATTTGGTCACTATCAGAATTTATCTTTTTTACTCTTATAATCGAAAGCTGTTAGTGTTGTATTTTTTTTATTAAAAATATTATATTAGATCACATTCTATGCAAATATCAAAATGTACAGTGGAAAGATGGAGTATTTGTATCAAATGTGTATCTCCTTAAGTCTAATAAATCAAAAATGTAATCATTTATACAAACATAAACAATGTTCATTGAATTTTTATCCTCAGCCCAGATTGTCAAACCGCTGAGAATTTTGTAGCTGGTAATTCTCTGTTTGTATCGCAAGTAGGGCTTTTGCCAAATTTGTTCAGACAATATACCGGTAGCTTGATATTGCTATATTAAAGAATTCCCAAACAAAGTGTAATGACACTATTGATGAATATCTCAGATAGATGTACTCACAGGTCACCTTGACTGACTTGTCAAGTTCATGGGACTATTTGCACCCCAAACAATAATATCTCAAGAACTCCGAGCAGAATAATCAAACCTAAAATATAGTGCACTCGTGTTGAAACCTTAAAATGATTTGCATATGAATAACTTTGACCTACTTTCAACAAACCTTTGGGACCTTTGTTCAAACCTTTTACTCATTAGTACAGGTATATTTACTATTTGTCAAAGTCATAGAGCTATTTATAAAAAAAAATCTTTAACCACAGCAGATTCTCAAAACATTGAATGCAAGTCTCTTCCAAAAGTATTTTTTATGCCAAAATAAAACACATTCATCTTCATATTTGACAGAAATAAACTTGTTCCAAAAAAATAAAAGATAATTTCTCCTTGGCTAAAGCACTAAAAAATGATTTAATATCTTAAAATATATATTTTAAAATATATTCTAATTAGAAATAACAAATGTGGACTAACTGGATATGTTTGAGGCAATATACCCTTATCAACCTTTAATTTGGGTACGTAACCTAAACTAGAATCATGGAATTAAGTTGTAAAAAAAAACTGCATTTTTAGCAGTGATAAACAGATTCATTTCAAAATATAAAGTGTTGACAATGTTGACACTCTCCATTCAATCTCAATGAAATATTTGCCATAATACTAAGATGAAAATTTGCAAATGTTTTGAATTTTATGTGAATAAATTGCATGGGAAAATTGGTTGTTAATCTATCTTTAATATTAAATTATAAAATAACATTAACTATGATATAAATCAATATTACAAGAAATATATATTTCATTTTATCAAATTTTATTCACAAATATATACACATTTGAAAGTATTTGTTTATAAATATTTGAATAATTTAATCAACTTCGAAATTGTATACATTTGGCTGCACTTCCAATGTATGGGCTTCACAAAACCAATTAACATATCACATTTTGCTTTGACTGCCTGGATCATATATTTACAATATAGTATAAACATAAACAAAAATAACTATAAATCTGATTGCAACATGATTTTAATGTAACTTTATTTCCATCACAGTTTCCTGTATAACAATATACCGATACTTTATGTTGTAAATTGATAAACAAGAACTCTCTTTATAGAGGAAGTCAATCTGAGCAAGAAACATACTATTATTGAGATATTAATTTTAATAGTTGGATGAATACATTTCTATTCCTTGGCATCTGCAATCCCTCCTGATGTAATTGCAAATGTGGCCTCATTCTCTGGAAGATCTGGGCTACAAAGATATGACACATTTGCATTAAAACCACTTTCATTTATTTACTGGAGATTTATTTAGGTATGATAAGTTTTGGTAATTAATCAGGTAAAAAGCAAAAAGTTTTCATTAAATTCCAGGACAAAATTGCACTTTTTAGAAGTTTTGGGCACTAACAATTCTCCAGAGAGTTAAAACTTGATCTGAAGTAGACTTAAAGACAGACAGATGAGATATTGATGACAATAGTTAGAATACCCATCACCACTTTCAGTGACAGAGGGTTAAACAATAACTCTTTAACTGACAGGTTCAAACTTTTTTAAACTGACAGGTTCAAGATTTACATGTTTGTAACAATCTGGTTACAATTTGCACTTAAACCCTGGTATAAGAAGATATAAGCCTACCTTATCTATTCAATTAATTTGATAGACTGTACTCACATTTTTTTATTTACTTGGTCTTAATTACCAATAAATACAAACTACTTTTCAGAGAATCATTCACCAGTACATACACTAGTACAAAAACTCCCATAATATGAAAAGTTGTGCTTATAAAATGTTCTTCAGCATATTGTTAATCTGACATATTTGAAAGAATTGATTTTAACATATAACAATATATGAGATGCAAAATAGAGATATACATTATTGCATACCTATCATATATTTTGGCTATCCTCAATTCAGCTCTGCCTTTCCTCAGACTGATTCTTGTTGTGGATGCATGAGCCAGAATATGACCTCCTATGGGCTTTTTAGGATCTGCTTGAAATCTAACCAGTAACATTTTATGATTTATTATTAACAACCAACATATTACTTCCATAATATTGCACAAAAATTATTTTGAGGACTTTAAACATGACAAAGATAATAAAAAAACTTACGACATAGTAGCACCTGGATCAGCTGTCATTTGATTGGTAATGAACACAGCAACATTGTACTCTGAAATAGTTTTATCATGACTATAACAAAATCATTAAGTCCATGTTTGTCTATTTAGACAAAAAAAATTATGAGAATCAGCTTGTCAAAAATGGATTAATTGATCTTGTACATTTATTATTTCATAAAGTTTTGCCTTTGGTACCTTCAGAAATCTTTTGTAATCTAGAAAGCAACTGTGCTAACTTCTGTTGTCTGTCTGCTAACTCTCCTCTACCGCTAAAATCCACACGGAACAATGCCATGATGGAATCCACTATCTATAAAAAATATATTGACATCAAGGATGTTTGATTCCCTGAATATAAGTGGCATTTTTCAGGAATTGGCAACCATAATTGGGGAGCTTGATATTTAATCATTGGGGAAATTACATCCATTTTTCATGAGAAAAGGAAACCTTGAATAGGGAACCTTCATGCTGCAGAAGTATATCACTTTGATGAGGTCAATAGTTGAGGTCATGTATGGGTCCAAAAACAAAATAAATACAAATCACATTTTGTCATAATACCTTATTTTCCAGGTCATCATATATAATAACATACTTACCGGTAAGAGGTAGTATTTGTTTACCAAAGATTCTAGCCATGCTCTTAATTCTTATAATTGAGATGATTCAAGTCTTGTTTGTTGTAATCTTATTCAAAATATGCATGGATAATTGAGATAATTTCATTTTTTCTGACATTTGTCTCCACTTTTGGTGTCCTGCAATATTATAAATTACGAAAGCAAGTGAGTATACTTGCAATGCTCAATGAATTAGTTGTAATTGTTCATGACATGAATGTGATGTCCTTGACTTCCACCTTTTAAGGTTTCTTTAAAATGAACATATAAAAGACTTCCAATTCAGGAATTGTGACATACTCACCAGAAGTTTGAACACACCCATTTCCTCATGAAATTTTGCAGCTACAAAGTCAAGAAGCTCATATTGATGTTCACCTGTAAAAAATAATTTTAACTGAAAAGAATGTGTCTTCAGTTCTAAACAGATAACTGGATTTAAAAAGGAATTTTATAATTATTAAATGGTTTGAGCAGTAAATATAATGTCTTAAGTTTAAGAATAGTTACTGACAAAATAATTTCAAATTTTCTATCAGGATCATAGTTAAAAAAAACATAGGCCATTGGCCTTACAGCCATGCCATTCATTGTTTTGGTTTTTAATTTTTGCAATGTTTGTGAATATTTTCTGAAAATGCCTACAAATTTCTTCATTTTACCCGGCTTTGTAAGTCATGAACAGTCTGTGTTGCAAAATTATGTACCTACCGGTAATATCGGAGCTGACCCCACCTCACCCCATATTGCTTTATTTTAGAAGTTTTAAACTGAGGCTATATTTAATTTAAATTAGTAGAATTGGGCAATGGATAATCCAGGTGTATCTGCATGTGCAAAACGATTTACTGATTATATGCACATCTGCCACATCAAGATAAAATTCATCTCCTGACAATACTACATCTTACCTTTGAATATCTCGGAACTGAACCCAATAGTTTCATAGGAGAAGATCAAAGATGATGTATTTTTTAGGCTGAACAAAAAGTACCTTAAATTGTTATTTTAAATCAGGGGAAAAAATGGGTATGGGCCATTTGGACCCTTCCAAGAGGAAAATAATTGCAAAATTTTGAAATGTACAGGCCCCAAGATTGTTTATTACTGTAACGTTACATGTAAAATTCTGCCTCTATTTTCATTGGTTGATGATATTTGTCATGTTATTTTTAACCTTGCACTTCAGAAAATGGACAAATACTTTTTAATCTATGACCACCTAAGCCTCAGAACCAAATTTCATATGACTGAATAAAGGGAGAAGATACTGACTTGTGTAAGCCCTTGCATACAAAACATTGTCTAAGACTGCCTCCTGGTCCAAGTTGAATCTGTCTGCTATGTCTCTCAGCCTGTCTGGTCGGCTGTTTTCAGTTAAGTCAGTTAAAAACCAGTAGTTTATTATATCAAAATTTAAAAAGCACTTCAAATATATTTAGCATAATAAGTTACTATTGTTACTAAGACATTGCTAATAAGTTACAAAGACATTGCCACCAATGTAGTATTAGGTATTTGCGTTCCAATGACCAAACCTCATTCCAATTCTTACCTAACAAAACTTTTTGTAATAAAAAGGATACAAAGTGTTTTCTGTGTCAATAAATATTACTTTCCCTCCAGAATAGCCACTATCATTTGGTAGTTGAGTAGTTACTGAAATATAAATCAAATTTTACAGTTCACTTCTTCCTGGAATTTGGAGATTTCTTGGAAACTTTTTTAAGAAGATATTTGAACATTCTAATCTTAACTGTGCACAGTGCACAATAGCATAAATGAAACCTTGATATTGTTCACAATATTTCTATTTAATGCCAATTTTGCTGAAAAAAACAAAACAAAACAAAAAATTCAACCTTTATATATTAGTGTCTTACTCTTCTGGTTCAGGTAAGGCTAATGTATCTTTAAAAACTTGAGCATCTTACCACAAAGAGTGTGTGATAACTGTGTTTTTCCAGTTCTAAATTCTCCAAATGCTTCTGTAATGGCCATGCTTTCTACCCCTCCACCCATTAGTTTGCTGAAAATTTTATGAACTTTTTGTCACATGGTAAAATGACTTATCTTCAAGACATTGGTATCGATATATTTTGACAGTAACAGCTAGAAATAACCCAATGTGAAGATCATTTTTAATATTTACAGATTTTACAATAAATTTATAAGATTATGAAATACAGATTGAGGGAATATTTTTGCGTAATATTACAATGATTGAGGTGATGAATATGTTTATACATTCTCTCAAAAATTGTAAATTTTGATGATTTAAAAATCATGTGATGTGTTTTTCCCATAAGCAAGCATACCGGACTTTGGAGGCAAAACACTATATATTAAGGAACAGTCATAGGGGAATAAAAAGTTGAATAGAGTTTAGCCGTCAGTGCAGAAGATAGCTGTAGCCAAGCTGTGTAAACACTAAAAACATAGTTGCTGCAAGTTGGTCAATAAATGCCAAAAAATCTCCTAAAGGGCCTAACATGTTATGACAGGTTTGTGAAATCATTAAGTCCCGTGAAGATATGAGTTGCGATGATATCAATTTGAGTGTTAAAATTCAAATTTTAAGAAATCAGCAACATATAATGGAGATAAAATTCAAAGTACACACGTTTGATCTATTGGAGTATGTTATTACCTCTTATATCTTATGATTATGTGCACACAATCAAGAAAGTCAGAGAACTTACTTCAGTTCCTCACTTCCTGTTGAAATATGAAAACACTGCTTTCTTTTGTCTGCATACTCTAATGCTGTCAAGAACCCCCCTTCCTGCAGTAAAAGGGAAGTCTTAGTTATATTATCTATATATTTTTTTGATTGATCATCTGAATCATTATATTCCCATTTTCCAAAAGTATAGAAAATTCTACTGAATATTTTTGTTTTGTTTTGTTTTTCTGCTAATTTTTGTGAATTAACTCTAAATCATAGATATTCAGGATAAATTGTTGTCGTGAAATATGAATTACCAGTAATTTGAAATTACCAGTTCAAAAAGAGTACAATATTATTTTAATTCCTTTTGTGGTTCTATGAATATCTGCTTTCAACATGAAGTGGAATTTCATTATATTATTCTTTGGAAAATGAATTTCACTTACTCCACTAAGTTTAACAGTTACTTCTTTTATCTTGTCAACTTTTGCTTCTGAAAGTCCTTTTATTGCACAAAGTTTCTTCTTCGTTATCATTTGGATGCCCTGGAAAAGTTCAGATAAGTGAAATTTTAACAAAGAAAATGACAATGAAAAATCAATTATCAACTTTTGTTTTGTAAAGGACATAAAACAAAACATTTGGAATTGGTATGAAAAATAATCAAGTGGTAATGCATATTCTTACCTTAATGGTGCATATTCCTGCCTGTTTAAGTTTCTTAATGTCAGCAACATTCTGAAACAGTGAACAATTACACTGTCACAAAGATTGTTGTCTCATTTTATTATTTGATTATTGCGCAATTACGGTGTAAATTGTTGTTAATGATCCAAAGTTTCTTCATCCATACTTAATTGTTTTCCAAATAAATAAGTTGCTATTGATAATTAGGGTTCACTTAGACACAATTAAATCTAACTAAGGAAATATTACACTATGTTAGGTAATTCAGGGATTACTTCTGACCCAATTTAGAGATCACTCTTACACATTTTACAAAAAGACAACATTGTGCAGTGGTGGCTTTACCACAGCAATTTCTTACCCAGGTTGACAAATTTCAAATATGTCTGAGGAATATGAATTCATATCTGACACTGCATAATCTGATGCTTTCATTATCTTAAACTTGTTGTTGACCATATAACACATTTCTAAGTTTAATACATTAAAATCAATGTTATCCATTCAAATAATTATTTGTTTAAAAGTTTTTTCACAGTTCATTTGACTAAAAAGCTTTACTGATTGGGAAAGTTAGTGTGTCTTGGATCTTTTTGGGATTGGGAAGTATGTAAAAATGGTAATTTTGAATGCTATTGCTGTTCCTGTATGGACCCTGACAGTATAAAAACGCTTAGAAGAGATGGAAATAGTCAATTGAATTACTAGCAATTCCTTTAATAAACATTATTTATGACAAATTAGATGTAAAACAAAAGTATACATGATATTAAAGAAATAAACATACAATTCCATGATTTTGGAGTATATCAATATCCTGGAAAAAGGATTCCTGAAAAGAGAAAAAGAGGATTCAAACAATTTCCTATTTTCTCATAATATGATTTCTAGAAATAGATACTATTTATGTTTTGATTTGGCTTAAAATATGGATGAATTAAACAAACCTCTTCATCATCATCATGTTGGATTTGTTCTTCTACAACCTGATCAGCTTGCATCTTAATACTTTGATGAAATCTGCAGTTTAAATAAGAAAACATGGTAATTTCAAATTTTGAAGATCTTCTCTGTTAGTCAAGGAGCTCCACACTTTCTTTCACAACTATAAGGCCTTTTGTTTTGTATCTTTCTTTCAAGGAAAATAATTTCTTTGAAATAAATCACTCTTTCTCTCTATAAATATATCAATCATTATTCCAATTCATCTAAATAGGTCTTTAAATTTCCAAAATTTATTGTCATCTTTTGCTGGTAGCAGTCATCTTTCCAAGGGGATAAGATTATTACCAGCCAATCAGAAACTTGTTATAAATTTATTGCAATGTCCTTTACAGTAGACTATGCTTGTCCAAATATCTATATTATATATGGGACATTTATTACTAATAATATCAGTGTCTACCTTTAAGCATAATTGTGGTTCAATGAATGCCACGATATACATGTATCAATATCGTTTTGTGCCATAAACAAAATACATTTTTTAATCACTATTATTAAGTCACTTGGCCATTTAAAACTGGATAATGACGAGGGCCCAATAATATTAGTAATTTAGAGCTGTCACATGCATGGGGCCGTAGCTATCACATCTGCTCTTTGCAGACCACAGTCTACTACTACAACATGTATACAGAAGTGTTTAGTGATGATGAAGCAGTAAAACTGCAATACAACCTAAATACACTGGAGGAATGGTCAAATGATTGGCAAATACACTTCAATGCCCAGAAATGCTACACCCTGAGTAGCAAGAAAAAAGCCAAGCTCTTAATACAAAGAAATATACATTAAATGGTCACATCTTCCAACATGTTAACATCAGCTCCAAACAGATATGAAATAGGATTAGCATATTAATAACATTGTCTGCAAAGCAAATCAAGTACTGGGATTTGTATGAAGGAATTTTAACATGATCCCAGGTACTGTCACAAAAATCCTGGAAGACCTAAAATGGGATTCACGAGTGGGGAGAAGAAAGACGCAGAACTTGCCAGAAGCTGGTTTTATTGTACAAGGCTATAAATGGTGAAATAGCTTCGAAACTCCCAGAACATGACATGTCAAAATGAAATCAGCTTCTTTAATTTAAGGAAAACCGTGGAAATTACTATTTAGAAATGATGACCATCTGCGACCCTTATAAATACAGCTATTTTCAATGGAACATGAACTCTCTTGCCAGAGTATAAAGCATTCATACTTTTATCATTTGGATAAACCTGTGACTGTGAGAGCATAGAATGATAGAGAAAGTATCTTTATTTTCTCTATCATCTATGCCTATGTGAGAGCAACATTTCTGGATAAACTTCCAATACAAGTTACATTTTCATTGCCATTGGCAATATTATATTTGAAATCAAACCAAATTAAATTGATCATGAAATTTACCACCTGTGCTGTCAGACGTTAAGATAATAGACAGTGTCTTCTGGGTTGTCTGGTAGTTATCGTCGTCTGCTTTGATGCTGTTAAATTCTGAATTGACGCCACTTCCAATGTTGTCGTCTGCTTCTTATAATCGATATAGGTCATTAAAGTCACGTGAACTATCTGGTTTGACCTACTTCTAAACCGAGGCTACATTGAAAACACGTGCCGTTTTGCAACCTCCGTGAAGCATCTAGCCGAGAGGAAAAAAACAATTTTTCCTGTTTATATCGTCAATTTCAGTACAATCTACACAAAATGGTAAGTTAAAATACTTGAGATCATACTGATGGGGAATAGTATGTTATAAAAGCTAACTAGGGCCCACTTTCGTATGCTCAAAATTTGCTGAGCGATATAACATCAACAAATCCGAAGGCCACGTGCATTTCACAATTTTCAGACTGCAACGTGCAAAAAGCATGAACAATTCAACCAAGTCCATGGTGTGGATCCATGAGTTTGGGAGTAATGACAAGTAATACACAATTATACTTTGTATCCGTTGTAATAAAAAATATGAATGCTTCACGATGGTAATCTTTATTTCATTTGCCACCCTGAATTTGTAGTTTAAGAGAAACGGCATTTGGTCCTCCTTGTTCTCTTCTGGTCGGAGCTATAATATGACCGTTTCAGTGTCATCCCATTCACCCATGAAGAGATTCCAAACCACACACCTAGTGTGACATTCTCGTGACAGATATGAGGTGACAAAGGAAAAAGTTGATTTTCTGCTACTTAAAACTATTCACCTGGTGTGCTTTTATATTTGTTTAGATTACGGGAGCTCGATACAACTAAATTTCTGACAGAATACTGTTTTACATGTGCAACAAACTTGGGGCCTCTCCTTGACCTACTTACGATACAGCCAATCGTAGGTGTTCATATGGTGTTAGGATGCACACTCCAAACACCTCCGATGGCTCATCAGTGGGAGGTATTCACTGCCTCTGAAGTGCGACCCCAAATAACTTCTTCAAATGATTTTATTCAGACATGAAACTCGCCAGAAAGCAAGATTAGATGTGTAAGATATTTGGGATATCTTAATAATAAGTGTAGAGTGTGTCTGCTTTCTACACTGAGGTCGCGACACTGTGTCGCGACCTGTCTCTTCACGAGAGATAGGGGACACCTCACAACCCGACGTAGCCACCAGAGCTCTGCTCGCGCAAGTCGGGGTTCCACAACTACTGAATTTGGCTGAAATGAGCGGGCACTGAAAATTGAAATAGTTCACGGAATACCGTCCACACCAGAGCACGCTTTCCAATAATTTCACACATTGCACATGATCAGCTGTATGTAAAGGTTCATTTGTTTGCTTCCAGTCCCATCATAAAGATCCAATTTACATATTATGAAACTTCGAAACATCTCATGTTTTAAAACCTGATTGATGAAACTTTATTGCCCCCAATCAATCTTTCAAATTAAAGCATGTGCACCCAATATTGGTAATAATCATTTTGTAACAGTGCGATTGCGGGTTACCATCATGTTTTTTTTAATGATTGGATTTTAGAGCATTTTTTGTGCACTTTCAATTGTAATTGTACAGTTCCGGCGTGTTGTTTTCAATAGGCCCCCCTGCCAGTCTCTCCGACCAATGATTAAATATAGTGGAGTTGTACAGATCTGGTTCCGGTAAAGTTGTACAGTTCCGGTGTGTACTTTTCAATGGGGAAAAAAAACAACATGGCAATCGGCCTATGGGGCAGTATGGCGACCCGCAATCAGCCTATGTCCGAGCAACTTTTGTCAATGTCACAGTGTTCGCCAAAAGTCATCGGACAAAGCCGGCCGTTATATCACATTGTCCACCGATAATGACTGAAAACGGCGGCCAATTTGTCCGCCATTCTCTACCTGCGCAGTTTCTCATTGTAGTCATCACAAAAATATGTTTTATTGGTTTGTTTTTGGAGATTTTCGGTTGCTGCCATTTTGTAAAGTTTGAGCTATATCCGGGTCATTACGTTTGTCCCCACCTGATTATTTTTGCCGTGTTCACTCCTGTTCAAAAGTCGAGCACATTTTCGGGATTCGTACCCATTCAACAATTAAAAAACCGTGCACGACTTTACACATAAATCAAATGTGGTTCGTAATCTGGTCCCCTATCATTATTTCTAGTTCAAATTCATATTAAAAACGTCATGTACCAGTCAAAAAGCCTGAGAAGAGCAGACAACATTTTTACAATTTGGGGTATTCTTAGCTTTCTTTAAATGAATATTTGATTAATTTTCGATTGAGAAATTAACAGAAATATGTGTGTATGTAGGATGGTATATAGGTAAATACATAGGTAGGTATGTAGATATGTAGGTTAGTATGCAGGTAGATATGTAGGTAGGTAGGTAGATATGTAGGTGGGTATGTAGATATGTACATATGTAGATATGTGGGTAGGTATGTAGGTAGATTTGTGGGTTGGTATGTAAGTAGGTTGGTATGTAGGTAGGCTGGTATGTAGGTAGGCTGGTATATAGGTTTTATAAGCTGAATATCTGTCACAAGCGCGAAAAAAGCACGCATTGAAATGTCTGATGTTGAAGACAAATGTCTGATGTTGGCTGGCTGAACATCAGACATATTGTCTGATGTGGGTCAAAAAGTTTTGGCAAACACTGATGTCATCACAATCAGTTTTTGATTATTTCATTCGTTCTAGATCGAAATTTGACACTAAATTACTGAATATTAATTACCGCAGAATAGAGTTGACTGGCTAGCATTTACCTAAATTATGATGTACATTAGAAATGATCTCTACAACAATTTTACATATCTTTTATAAGACACTAAGAGCACTGCACAAAGCTGGTACACTGAACAATCATGGCAGTCAAGACAATGGTGAAAGACAAGGGAAATTGTTTTGAACAGTCCGAGAGCAGCCAACAAACGATTACATGAAATGTCCACAGTAACAATGGCTGAAATGGCAATCACTACGTGTCTGCATTTCAATGTGGCATAGATGGCTTTCTCAGAATAGATAACAGAGACAAATCATTAAAAAACAGAAAAGTGTCCAAATTCACTGACAATAGGGTCATTTGGGGCAGCTCTGGATGGTCTAGTCTTTTATAAGATTGCACCATCTCCAGCCAGTGAATATTTTGAGTCAAACCTTCATGTTGAGGACAGTCATTCATGTTGTAAAAGTTAACTTCCATTCTGAATGTGTTGAAATGCAAAAAGGATACAAAATGAGGAAAGACATTCATTTAGCAAACTTAGCAAAGCAAGGTCTGCAGGACATTTGACCCAGTTCAAACCTTCAACTGCAGGTTTCAAACACTTGACTGTCACTGTATATATATTGCCAGTCACTGCATATACTTTTTCACTTGTTGATAAATAGAAACTTGTCCCTGACAATTATTTTTTCTCTGTCATCACCAATGGTCTGATCACTGCTGCAGCCAAACATTTAATTGTGTTTATCACTGCCAGCCAAATTCTCTTTTAAAGGACCCCACATGTATCATGCCAAATTAGATTAAAGACTTGCAATTGATTGTTATATATTTGACAAAAAATCAAAATAGAACCATGCAAGAATGGCATTCAAACAAATACTTAATGAAGTAACTTGAATTGAGATAATTAATAATTATTGCTAACAATTATTCCTTTCTAGGGAGACGAAGTTAACCCCAAAGCATACCCCTTGGCTGATGCCAAGCTGTCTCAGGATGTACTTGACATGGTGCAGCAGGCAGTCAACTACAAGCAGCTCAAGAAGGGAGCCAATGAAGGTGAGAGAATTATCATCATCAATCATAATTAACATCAGACTTACCAAAATTGACCAAAGTTGACATAAACATTCATAAGAACAATTTGTGTAGTCTTCATTAAATACTAATGCATCCATTTTTTCTTTCTTTGGGAAATGATCTGTGCTGATTTTGATTCCTTTATATGTAGTGTTTTTAAAAATATATTTCAGCCACAAAGACATTGAATCGTGGTATCGCTGAGTTCATTGTAATGGCTGCAGATGCTGAGCCTCTGGAGATTCTTCTGCATCTACCTCTTCTTTGTGAAGACAAGGTGATTTTCCTAAGTTGTAATACAAAATCTGTGCATGTAGCCAGCTAGCATTTTGTTTCAATGATTGCTCAAGTACCTGGTAAACATATTTGATAAAATAATTCAATTTCAGTTGTACTGACCTTGACTGTCAAGTTTATGAAGTAAAAAGTCTTTGTGAGACTCTCTCTTGCTACTAAGATAGAATCTTTTATAATTAATGCTTTACTGATCTATTCCACCACAAACAATGCATAAAAATAGAACCCACAAGTCTAATGAATATCCAATATTATATAGGATTTATGAAATGCCTGCTGAGTAGGAAATAAAAATTTCATACAATTATCAACATTTCAAAATTTAATTTTCTCCTTGCAGAATGTTCCATATGTATTTCTAAGGTCCAAGCAGGGTAAGTATTTTAATATATTCAAGGCAAACACATTTCTGATGATTGAAAAATGTACTAAGTATTTTTATGGTGAATAATTTATTTAAAAAAAGGATACTTGTCAATAGATGGCATTGATTGTTTATAATTTACCTCCAGAGGTCACTAAGTGTTCTCCTTTTGTACTCTTTCAGCCTTGGGTCGTGCATGTGGAGTGTCCCGCCCAGTGATTGCATGTGCCGTGACAATCAACGAGGGCTCAAGTATCAAGCCACAGATTTTAACTATCCAGAGAAACATTGAGAAACTTCTCATATAAGAATTTATATGATCATTATTTGTGGGTGCATCTGCATACCTCAGGCAAGCCTGGGTTTGTGTTTTAAGAAATGTTTATAATCTCAAATATTATATATCTTGGCACTGTCAATGACAAGTGCAAGCTAAAAGTATTGTTTTATTTGAACACTTGTTGACGAATTGTGTCAATTAAAATACAAACCATTAGTAAATATGTTTTACTGATACCAGGTTATAATATTGTAACAAAGCAGCTAATGTATGTAAAATGTGAAATGTATGAGCTTTATTTTATATAAATAATAGATGTATCTTAAAATGTGACTTTGTTTTTCTTGCACATTTGAAGAACTTCCTAAGAGGATGTCTTCTTCCATATGGATTAGCAGTCCAAAAGAAAACTGGAATAATCTAACTATTATGCCAATACCAGGGAATAGAAGAAAAAGATAATAAAAAAATATATATATATATACAAAAATCTGTAAAAAAAAGTATCTAATAAAGATTATAAACAATGTAATAATAGCAGACGAAGAACCAGATTCAGATTCAGAAATTTATTGGCTAACTTCTAGTACAATAGTGAAGCATCTAGCCCAATACACCACAGAACAATACAAACAAGTAATTAAAATATTTAACATACAAGAGGAATAATATCTAAACCTCTAAAATACAACATACAATTTATAATCAAATACTCAATTAATTTATGCAGCCCACCCTGGTGGCCAGACCTTGCATTAGTGAAACAGGCTCCCCTGGTGGTCTTATCGGGGCAAATGTCACTTTAACCAAAAATATGTCAACTTTGGATAAGTGTTTTTGACCTTCCCAAATTAATAGTTTGCAAGAATATCCAGTCATTCAATCAATACCTTGGTAAGCCAATCATTGATAAGAATATGCTGAATAGAACATAAAAAGGTATAATACACCTTAGCTATTTTTGATTGTGAACAAGAAATGACAAAACATTGATGGTCCGTGATGGAAGCCATTTAACACCGACTTAATTGCATTGGATGGCACTTCCTGATTGAAATTCAACCATACGCTTGTATTTGGTTGGTATGCCAATAATTAATCAAAAATTGCTTTTAAATCTGGTTCTGCATAACATTTTTGGTCAGTACTACAAAGATTGACTTTCCATTTCAGATTGGTATCCAGAATTGCATTAAGATTGTTCCAAATTTTGTAATTCGCTGTGCATTTGCCAAGTAGAAACAACAAAATACAATTTTTTAAATAATTATATCCTTTTAGAAATTACCATAAAATGTTTATGATGAGTTCACAGCTTACTTCTGTGGCAAGATTTTGCAAACCATTGGCCCTAAGACAAGTAAGTTATTACTATGAATCTTCGATAAAATATATTAGATAAAACATAATTACTGGAAACTTTATTTATTAAAGGAAATTGGGGAATTTGACTTATAATCCAAAAACCAAGCATCTTGCATTGGTGTGGAGTATGTGAAAAAATAAAATGTGTAGGCAGCAAATACTTGTTTATTTGCCCTACTATTTTGCAGCATCTGAACTTGATGCAGATATTACAAGTGTGTATATAAACCATCATGGAGACAGATGTGGACACGTCTAGTCTCAGATAGCACAGTGCTTCCTGGCAGCACACTGTAAACACACCACAGGGTGTAACCTGCTGCAGGATCCCAGTCTGGATCATCACAATGTAGCAGGCCAAACAATACACCTGCTGATGAGCCTTAATTACTACCTTTATCACATCATATTGCCTGTGTCAAACAGATCAGCCTTTTAACATAAAGGTATTTTAACTGGGTGTGGTTTGCTCAATTATGTTTATGATTAAAAGGAATTCGAGCATGAGGCCAGTTGGTAATGAATATGTAAATATATATAAGCTGTTATCCAAAAATATACAGAAATAATTTTAGCAAAAATTTCAGTTCATCTCTAAAACAGTCGTCATTCCCGTTATAGTAGTTTTATAAATTTATCATTTAGCTAACTCTCACAATGACAACACGTGTTATCGTCTGGGTTTTAAAACGTAGCTCCAATATTTTCAATGTCCAAATATCAGTGCAGCAATGTAAGTATGTGATAAACTTCTCAATGTAATGAAGTGATAGAATCCTGGTAGATAAACTAACATCCCAATTTTGACTGGGATGGTTAAAGTCACACGAAAAGAATGTTTTTAAGTGGTAAAGCCATTTTCAAGATCACAGAAGACAGTTTTCAAAATCATGAGATATTTGGCAGAGCATTACAACGAGCATTTATTGCCACCACATTTATCCTGCACAATATGCTTCTTAACATTTTTGTGAATAATCTATGTAACTCAGTAACATTGACCTATTTAAAGCCCAGATAGGTCAAACATAAAAAATACGAGGAAGCTGATTTATATATATGTGGATTCTATTATAAGGAGAAGTTGTTTGGATGAATTATTTGTCGACTTTGGTCAAGGTGAAGATCAGCAATATTGTTACTTGTATTGATTAATATGCTCTTTTGACTGTCAGAATGTAGCAACATGGATGTAACATGGCATATATGTGATTGAACTAGGGTTGACTCAGGGGTGTCATCAACATAACTAGGTCACAGTGACTTTTATAAAAGCTAAATAGGATTTTGACATTTTTTGATATTTTCGATGTCACAGGAGGGAATATTCAAAATCAGATAAATACCATATTTTACATTACACTAAATATCACTTATTCCCAAGATAGTACATGAACTTGTATGCATTAGAGAAGTGCCTTCAGTTGTGTGGCTCTCACAAGCTATCTAGTTTGAGAATATTTTATCACCAGAAAAAAAGGACAAAGAAATTTAATATAAACATAAAATTAAAATTCTGTAAAATGACACTATAATTTGACATTTCTAATATGATACTCATGACATCATCATAGACTTGATATACATCTCTCGGTAAAATGACAACTAAAGGCATGGGTGGCAATTAGCATGAAATTATCTCTTTAGAATAAATCACTGCCACACCCATACCATGCGATTACTATAGTAATACAAGCATTAGGTGTCATGCATTGAGCAATATGTTCCTTGTTACCTGAACCAGCTATTTTGATAACAGTGATAATGATAATATTAATAATAATAGTAATAATGATATAAAAAAAACATACAGCACCAGACAAGAAAGCTACCAAGTTGACCATTTGTCAAGCTATCCACCTTTGACCTTGGTAATATGACCTTGGTGTTAAATAAAAGTCAGGAAATTATTTGCAATTGTAATAACAAACATTTCAAGTACTGTATATTGCATGAGATGCAATTGAATTCTTTAAAAAGAATATTAATTTTTACAGATGGCCAAATATTTTATTTACAAGTTATACATTCTATGTCAGGAAATATCTGTTTTAGGTCATTTTTGAATGCCTTGTTATGACGGATCAAATAAGGTAAGAACCCATCTGAACAAAATTTCTTTGAAAGGAAAAGGATATTAAGGATACAGTATTTCTTTATTATTAATAGTATTTTTATTATGGAAAGTACATCAGCTTTGCTGGTTGTCACGCATGTCCAGCAATCGACAGCTGAATCGGTGAACATACCAGTAAATATATCTGGCCAGAGACATTAAATACATGTTTAAATATCTCTGACCTGGCCTTGCAATATAGTTTGATCAGTGCATCACTAGAAATGGAACACATTGAACATGAAATGGGTAGTACAAAACCTGTTGCAGTGGGTACATGGTGTCACTTTCACCCAGCATAAATGGTGCCAAAATAGAACACATTATCTAATTTATATACATATTCAAGAGCTAATTTTAGCACCTTCCTGTTATTGATGAAAAAAATAAAATATATGAAAATTTGCAGCAAGAAATCAGCTTTTCAATGAGGTAATCCATTTGTCTCTACATTAAATACATTTCTTGTCACTTGATGTTTTTTCTATCACAAATGTAGCACATTTTCACATACTTTGATAGTTTAATATTATTTTTTATGTACCATTATGATTAGAGCAGCTTATTGGGGGTTATTTTCTGAAAATACACTAACATTTTATATGTATGAAACTTTAAAATATTGCATTGGATCAATTTAAAGTCCGTCAATTTTCATCTTTTGTACACCTACCACATTCAAACTATTCCTAACCAAATAAAGCTTGTTCATAAATCTCGAAATTGACAGACTTTATTTTCATTTTAATTTCAGTATTAAAGTTTTTTAATAATTTAACCAACAAATAAGTTGTTATTATTGATATTATTTCAATATAGCTCAGCATATCAAAATTTCCTCTAATTTCCTTTGCAGATTGGTCCAAAATTAAAAATTGCTCTAATATTGTTAATTCTGAACGGATTGTGATGAATAAAGACTCTATGGGCTCATTTTTGAAAGATGCAGATGATCAAATATTGAAATTTATAGTAAAATCCACAGAAATAGGAGTTTCATTTTCAAAGTCATTCAAAGGTCACTTCAAGGTCACTGGCAATATTTTATAAAAATAGCCTACAAAGGTCCACATTCAGTCATGTATCATTTGTGGATGTGTCCCACACAGTAAAAATGTTATATGCCCATGTCTGTCATTTCTACTGATGGTAGCCTTCCTCATTTCCATAAATCCTACATATTCCTAGGTGCTAACACATTCATACTCTTCTCATGTCAGTGCAAGTGGCATAAAGCTATAAATGACAAGGCTCGTACAATAAAACCTGAAAAATAACGTTCAAGTGTAACCATTAATGTGGTAAACAACACCATGAAAAAGCCATTTAAACTCTTAATCGGTCAAGATCTCTTTCGTTGTGAAGCACTTGCCAGAGTGTTGAATTTGAGAAAATGTTTTGTTGCCAACAGCATAGAAGGTTGTTTTTTAGTTCTCAACAGCATAAAGGTAAATTGATGCCATCTTGATCTCACCATTTTTAAAAGGCATTTAAAATAATTTTTGAGGGTGAAGTAATGCTTCTTATATTGCCCAGCTCAACTTAGCAAGACAGCACCATGATCCATGATCACTCAGATGAACTGTCTCGTCTTACTGTTTTATTTATAGATATTTTGCTTCAGAAATGTTATTGTCCATTTTATATTTTCACATTTCATCTCAGAGACACCAGCAATTCTGGCAACACAAGTCGACTAGTCATGTTTTAGGAGTAATACCTATAATTGTTTCATTGAAAAGTCAGCTGAAAAATAAAAGCTTGCAATCACTAGGTTTTATCAATATTTCATTCAAGGATCCATAATTTCTATGACATCCTTGTTTGTGTACATTACGACAATCAACTTTTAAAAGTATTGAAGGATTTGTGTATGTCATAGTCATTATATTACAATTAGAAACAAATGATAAATTCTACTTTTGCTGAGTTGGTGATATTTTAATTAGACATCTATTGGCAGCTAAGAAATATGTGATTGAGAAAGTCTGCTTGATAAAAAAGATGATTAATATGATATTGCATGATTCATAAAGGAAAGAGAGAAGAAACTGAAACTGGAAGTGACTGGAAAGAGAGAAGAAAAATTATGTATAAGCACAAACAGATAGGGCACAGTCGTATTTATGTTAAGAATGCACCCCTCCCGTACTAAATCATAAGATGGCGACCGTAGCTCTCATGAAAGTGAAATATGGTGACATACAAGATCAAATGGACATAACGATTCAACTCATCGACAAGTTCATACTTTTCTTGCAAAATCCATTGCAAAATTTACCCTCCATCACAGAACTTCTCTGTCATTTGTGAAAAAGTGCTTTAAGATTCGACACAATGAGGCTGTGGACTGCGTGAAAGAATAGATGAATATTAAGGTCTATAATCCACAATCAGTTTGAAGCATCGGGAGAGAACTTCGGGTGGTCTCGTATATTTACGTAACTGCCTTCGTAGTGTTCTCCAATCACCCATCGGCAAAGCCCAGATAGGTGATCTGGAGGGGTTTGTCGAACGTCCATGATCTCTACCAACTCCAACCAAAGAAAAGTTTGGTGGAGTTGATTGAGCTAGTGAAGTAAAAAATCGCCAGCTATAAAAACTGTGGTAAACCCGTTTAAACGTCAAAATTGAACCCGTTTCAACTGCCGTTAAAACGGGTTTGATTCAATTTTTGCAGCTGGCGATTATTATCAAGTATTTATATTTTCTTTATTTAATGTTATTCAAAAAATAATCAAGCTTTTTTGTGAGATTTTAGACATAATGATACATAAAATATGAATTATCACTTAAACAGTTGGGTATTTAAAAAATCACATCTAAACGAGATTAAAACCAAAAAGCAAAAATCTCAGACCTCTCCAGATCACCTATCTGGGTCTCCTCTCTAGCTGGATAGCCACGCTGCGTAAGCTCTGAGTGCCCACGAGACAAAAGTGGAGCGGCCAACATATCAAATCAAATCAAATCAAATCAAATCTGGGCTTTG
Source organism: Amphiduros pacificus (assembly GCA_949316495.1). NCBI lineage: Eukaryota > Metazoa > Annelida > Polychaeta > Phyllodocida > Hesionidae > Amphiduros > Amphiduros pacificus. The sequence goes on along the minus strand of OX439002.1, from coordinate 43,275,891 downwards.
CCGATGGGTGATTGGAGAACACTACTGCCTTCGGCACACATGGTGGACAAACTCGTTTGCATGAGATTTTTAAATACTCAACTCTTTTACTGATAATTCATATTTTATGCCATGATTATATCTAAAATGTTCCAAAAAAGTTTGATTATTCTTTGGATGGCATTAAATAAAGAAAATATAAATACTTGATATAAGTCACCAGCTGCAAAAACTGAGTCGAACCCGTTTTAACTACCGTTCAATTTAACTAATGAAAAATTAAGACCAGCTGGTTAAGTTTACTTTTTCTGTGCTAAATTAACAAATAACATTACTTTGAACACATTTAAGCCAAAAAAAACATAAGTCTGTCCCAGTTTTTCATTGTGGATTATAGACCTTAATTCAGGTCACAATTTATGACCTCGGAGAGTGAGGCATTTTTTAAATTGTGATTTAAGGGATTTTTTTTTATTCATAATCATATATGATCATACAGACACGACTTTAACATTTGGCTGTGTGATATTTGTATAGAACAATTTAATGATAAATATTTGTGTAATATTGATGACAATGGGTTAAAGTATGCAGATCCATTGCGTAGAGTATAAGATTAAATACGGTATGGTATGTGAAAATAATAACATTATTTTCACACAAAGGTTTGAATATATAGCCATATGGCCATATATGCAAAGCACCGTAGCCATATTTAACTTGTGTTTAAACGAGACGAGAAAAGAAGAGGTCCAGCTCTGGACTCATGACATTGTGTAACATATTTGTGGTTTACCCCTTGTCATCACTGGGGCAAGCTTGTGGTCAACTTCGGAAACTGATTATGATTATTTAACTACCTATTTAATAAGAATCAAACTCTCTGGACTCTAACCTTAAGCTTCTTTTTGGTGGTTGCTTTATCAGGCCCTTAATTAAATGAACATATTTTAGGTTTATTTGTGATCAACCCCCCACCTACACAATGCATATTTTATATTGGGGAGATGTGGGGTGGGGTAAACATGTGCACCCAGAACTTCTAAGTTCAGAACTAAACCATTTTTGCACACCCTCAAAGCATAAATTATTTGATTTTTATTATTTAAGTTTCACCCATCAACTGTCGGAGTCTCTTTTGCAAGCTCCTCGACCCAGGTGTCATCTGCTAAAACAGTCAGGCCAGTGTCTATTGTTCTCAGCAAAGATGAGAACCTTAAACTGTCTCTGCCCACCACTTGTCTTCAACACTGGACACATACTTTTGTGTGGCTCTTATCAATACTTATCATGCCTATATGAATAATAATGAACACAGACTTCTGGGACAAAATGGCCCACCATATCAGCCCCCTTCCACGAGGAAAGTGGCAGAAACAAAGTTTTGATACAGCCAAATACATATATTTATATATTTGAATAATCTTAATAAATATCTCATTTGGTCATAAATACTCGTCTTGCTCACTCACCAAATTACTTTCCAATCCGAACTGAACAACATCAGGGCCTAAACGGTAATAAGGTCTCACACCAGAAAATAAATGACCATTCAGTACAAAACAATTCCAGCAATAGCGATTCTGTATCAGTATTCATCTATTCTTTCACAAATCAGTCCACAGCCTGATTTTAATGAATAGTCATGACTTGCATCCGGTCTAAACGCACGTCTTTATCAATGACGGTAGGGACTGATATGAGAGTGCTATGGGGGGTAAAATGTCACTTCAAGAGGTTATTTACTTGTGTCACAGTCATCCGGCAGTATCAAATAGGGGATAGGAAGGGATAACACCCAGGGAGATTACACGCAGCAAAGAACATTGGGTTGGGGGGACCTCTTCTTGTTGGTATTTTGTTGCATATAAACTTCTGTCCTGATATGAGTGGAGCTGGTACTGGTATCTAATGACATTTCCTTGGGGCAATATATATATATATATATATATCCATTCTTAGAAAGTTGTGTAAAAAGTGCTTAGGCATGTACCGAACACACTACAATACACTGGTTCAATACACATGGCATGAGAAAAGGTCATTTTCTCGTTTTATTACGGTAGAGCATGGGTAAAATGTGTTCACAGCAGGGACGATAAACATAATGTTGTGTATCTTGGAATTAAATAAGGTTATCTTGCCATGCCCAGTGCCAAACGTGCCTAGTGAGAAAAGTCACTAATAAAATCGAATAAACTGTTTTGAACATTTGGTCATTACTGCGACAACATTGGTTTCAGATCTTACCCCGGGTTATTAGAATACATACTCGGAATGTTTCTACCTTAACATGGATTAATCTTAATCTTAGCTGCTGGCCTTGATTAAGCAAGGGAATAAGGCGGAGCACGTTTTTTCTACCTTTTTAGTTGGGAGTTCTATTTTTTGGGGTCCCCAGTGAATTGGGGCACATATCTGTGTGTCCCCAGGCTCGTGGCATTGTTAAGGCCACGGATGGAAGCACATTGCTTGGCAACCTTCCAATGTATCCCCCCCCCTTAACCGCATACCCATCTCTGCACAAATATAGACTAAATGTATGGCGGTATCTAGAATGGGAATTATTTTGGTCGGATGTTTACTATGGTGAGTGTTGTGTGGGTGGCATGGGTGCCCTCTTTCTACTTGTGTCGGTCCTCATAGCTGGGTCTGTTCGGTTGCACACCACAACTGACCATTCCCAAGAGACGGGGATAACTTTATCAAGAAGTTTTTGAAGTTGTTCACAGATTGATGGCGTCCTTTTTTTCGTGTTGAATGTGCCCCTTGTCGTATAACTCACAGGTAAGTGTTTGTTTTGTTTTTCATGTGTCTGACCTATATCTTTATTTTGATATTGAGACACAGTGGCCCATTGTTCCAGGTTAGTTTGGAGACCTCAAAGAGAATGGCAGTATTGTGAGTTAAATTATATGTGGTATATACCATTATGGGCATTTAAATTATTTCATTTTATATCATCTTACATCAAATGTTATCAAACCATTCCCATGCCAACTTACAGATGTGTATTTTACCTGTATTTTACATTATTATTATTTCCATAATTGGGATTCAGTAAATATGGGGAATGAATTTATGGTCAAAGTTCTACGGCTGATGTGAATCGACTTTTTTGTCCAAACTGTATCTGTGCCTTAAACTGGTCACTGGCCCAGTTACAAATGATATAACCCTGTGTATAATACTCCTCCCTATTCTATGAACTGGGTTGTGACACAGCTCCCAATTCTGAGATCTGGAATGACACCAAGTAACCAAATATGATATTGAACAATCTATGAACTGGTCTGTTATGAACCTGCCTCCCCAACTGGTAATGCAACTGGTGATACAGCTGGTGATGCAGCTGGTGATGCAGCTGGTGGTGCAGCTGGTGGTGCAGCTGGTGGTGCAGCTGGTGGTGCAGCTGGCGATGCAGCTGGTGATGCAGCTGGTGGTGCAGCTGGCGATGCAGCTGGTGGTGCAGCTGGTGGTGTAACTGGTGATGCAGCTCGTGCTAGTAGCTCAATTATCTCCCTGCCTCTTTTTCACTTGATATGATCTGGTCTACTATACAACTGTTTACTATTAATATTTAGTCCGCGACCCAGCTTTCTCTGATACAAACTGCTCTGTAGAATAGATTTATTACTGTGAACTGGTTTGAGACAGCTCCCATTTTATAAGCTTGTCTCTTTCACAGCTACCCTTATTGATAACTCGTTTGTGATAACTTAACTTTCACACCCATAAAGTATGTGATGCATAAATTCACAATACGGACTGAACTTTACAAGATGTGTTGAGATCACAGGCACTAACAAGGGTTTAACATATATCTTTCAGCAAACGTCGCGGTCAACAAATTCTTCACCACTGTTAGGTTACCTCTTCAATTATAATATTCCCCCAAGGGGCTGTCCGACTGTGTTTCTATGTGACAGGCTCTGATTTACACTATTTATACGCCCACATGCTTGCTTTTTCGTCATCCATATGTAAAATCGGTTCATAATGTTTGTTTTCATCAAACTTGATAGGGTTTGAACGTATTGAATCAGAAAACCCTGGTTGTAATATCTTTCACATGCATGCATGCATCTGTTGTGGAACTGTTCTCACTGACATTAATTCATATTAATGTATTGGGCTAAATCTTTATTGAAAGTGTGGTATATCCTTCATTTAATGCTATCACGGGTATGTCTTACCCACCTCATATTCCAAAATATGTCATCTGGTTTGATTAATTTATAAGTTACATTATAATTGTAAAAAGATGAACATTTATCCATCAAGAATATTATCTATCAAGAATATTATCTATCAAGAATATTATCTAAAGCATCTCCCAAGAATATTATCATGCCAACACGTCTTGCAAACTGAAGCATATTACTTAGACTTGCACTCGTGTAGGTTCAAATAACGTGTTCATAATTAAGAGAACAAAAGTGAAAAATAAAATGACTGACGTACTTAAATGACTGACGTACTTAAAAATTATATTTACGATTTTTATATCATTCAAACAAATTTGGGTTTTGACATAAATTAACCTCCCAATTATGCGTCTTGGACCAACTCACATAGTACCTGTCATTTATGTTTTATTCCTTGGTCTATGACACATAGATTTATGGATATCCCAATATAGATGTTTTGGTCTCACATGGACCTGTTACTGTCTTGGCCGAGTTTCAGGCCCTCTCCTCTCTGTATGGACCCTCACGGCATAAAAAGGTCCATAAGGGATGGTAACAGTCAAGTTTCCGTCCACCTGTATTCTCTCTCACCTGGGTCGTGTTGGTTATTAGACTTGGTCCATAAATTGTACTGGGACTGTTGTGTGCTTTTGTCTTATCTTATCATTGCTTATGTGTTTCACCGAAGTTTATTCCCGACGTTTATCTTCAAGTTAGTGCGAAAGAGTGCAGACAGAAAAATTAGTGATTCAGTCATTTCTCCTACGTAAAAAGCAGAGGTGGGAGAGCTCTGAACGGCACCGGACTGAAACTAATCCGATGACACCATCGCTGTACACCCCCCCCCCCCCGCCCCCCCCCCCTCAATATTGTGAACACTGGCATCAATATCGCCTCGTTTCACACAAAAAGTATTTTGACCGGGTTAAACATTACATTAAGTTAAATTAGAACAGATAAGAATAGCTCATTGAATTAAAATACATTAAAATAGAATAAATAATAGATTAAAATGAGTTAGAATAGATATTGATTAGAATAGATTAGTTTAGAAGAGATAAGAAAAAATGGAAGAGATTAGAATATTATAGACTGTAATAGAATAGATTATATTAGAATAGAATGAACTATATAATATTAGATTAGAATATATGATATTAGATTAAAATAGATTACATTAAAATAGATGGGTTTTCAATTCAAATGATTTAATTGTTTCGAAATTGTGGGACGAAGATTCACAAGAAACGATCAGCCTTGAATGCCTGTGATCAACTAGTTTTCAACAATGCAAAGCTATTGATTTCAAGATTTAATCATGAAATTGAAGCTTCGAGTGCGTTGGTCATGAGACCAACCTTAAGCATGTTAACTATTTATAACCATTTATATATTTAATGTCGCAAATATGAATTTTTATTCATATTAAACATTAAACTTTTCGAATTGAAAACCCACAAAAAACACATTGATATCAAACACTACAAACATGATTATATGGATTGTCAAGTTGGGGCCAAAGCAATTCCAATTACGTCAACATTTGAAACGTTTCCAATGTTAATGTTAGACTCTTTGTGTGTTTGTCTTCAATGTGCCTTGATCCTGATCAAGACCATATCAATGAAGAATTCTACATATTATTTCACTTATATTCCACTTTCAGAGGCTACCTCCTATCTTATTCACAAGTAGGTGACACCACAGGCACAATGCATGTTTATCCACTTTCATGTCAGACCATGCAAATCACCAGTTCCATGTACTGTATTTTGGAAAGGTATTGAACATCAGAATGGATTAGATTGATTACCCTCCATAGCAGGAATTCTCTATCATATCAGTCCCTGCCACCAAAGGTATAAAGGTGTGTACATATCGAACACAAGTCATCAGTATTCATAAAAATCTGACTGTCCACTCATTTGTGAAAGAATATAGATAGATTCGTTTTGTACTGGAAGCTGTATTGATTGGTCAGTTTATGTGCCAGACACCTGGTTATAATTTATGACCTGATCTTGGTCAATTTAGATTTAATTATATTTTTGTGAGCAAGGCAAGTATTTATGAGTCATAGAATTCCAAACTTTGAATGAGATCAAAAGCAGGACAATGTCTGCAGATGTAGTAATTAAATAATACCTATGTAATGCAGAGTATAAATTTTTTCAGAATAGATTAGATTATATTATATTAAATCAGACTAATTAGAAGAGATTAGAATATATTGAATTAGAATGGATTAGAATAGAATATATTAGAGAATAGATAAAATCATATTCGATATTATAATAAAATAGACTAGATCAAATTAGTTTAGAGTTTCATTAATATGTTTGCTTAGGGTGCACTTATAACAAACACTACTCTCCTTTGCATCGGGCTCAGTATATAACACCTATATTGAAGAGGCCTAGTAAAGCTGGGCAAACAAAGACTGAAATGCTTTTGAAAACGTGGGAACAAGACGAGGATCTCGAAGAAATGATCAAAAATTTGTAAGTGATGTGTCCACAATAGATGAGCGTTCATCAATTTCACCAGATTTCATTCTAAACTACGAGTAACCTCCAGCATCTCCATATAAATGCTAGATAACTCTCATTTTCTATTCCACACTATATTCCACATTTTTCATTTATACTGACATAAATTTGGTCCACAACTTTAGCTCCTCCAGGTGTCATTCATTCACTGTGGTATTGTTATATAACACGCCAATTCGCATTCCTTATGTGAAGTCCACCGGCGCAAAAAAGAGAACATAGCTCATGATGGTTATATTCTCAGTATAATAATACTCCAAGGTTATTCTAAATGCATCCTCTATTATGACCCTACTCCATAAGAGACCTTGAACCAGGTCTGTCTTAGTGTGAAATAGAGCGTATTGCTGCAGGGAAAGGGCTTAAGGTGATCTCATACAATTTTATACACAACTTCTCACTTATTTTTTGGTCAACCTGTCTCGTCAACTTTCCGTCTCAAGTATCATGCTTGTCTTGTGCTTAAAGTACTAGCACTACTACAGAGAAATGTTGAACTGTTTATAATTATTTCGAATTCTTACTTTTTTAAATGTATATTTCAATGGGAGATTCGTCAAGGTATATAACACACAAAATTGTATGTGAAATAATTTACTTCTCTTGATTAAGAGATGCTGATAAGTTTACACAGATCAGTTACTGTTGTTAATTTGTGTAAATGTTGCATTTTGAATGCGAGCATGACGCTTGGCATATTAATGATGGCCGGGACACAATCCTGTTGTACTTTTCTGGGAGTACATTATATAAGATAAGATAAGATAAGATACCTTTATTTTACCTGGATAGCATATTCAACATATTTAAACATTGATTTTCAATATGGTCCAGAGTTTGTCTTGATGTCAATATGGTCCAGAGTTTGTCTTGATGTGAACATATATGACTCATCGAAATGAGCAGGACACTGAGTTCCGGTGACAGGTCTGTGTGCAAACTAACAAAACACAAATATCACCACTAAATTGCACACTGTTGTTTGCATTTCAGAAGTTTTCATAAACAGATGTAATTGAATAGACTTGGCATGCGTCTGTAAAAAGTGCATAAAGCGCTTTTTGCTTTATCATGCTAATAGATCCAATTGACATGATGACAAAAGAGCTCATATCATAATTCAACATCATAAAAATGAAATGTTCATGTATAAAAAAAACATTTCTTAAAAATGATAAGCTTGTCATCAAAGTGAAATTGTCAAGAGCAGTTTCTATTATCTACGAGTACTTATAGATTTAGCGGTTCACTAGCATTCGAATACAACTGGATCATGGAGTTTGTTGACAAAGATATATTTCACAAAAAAAAACTTCAGAACGGAAATACCTGTCATTATTTACCAATAATCGTTTTAAATTAATCCAGTTAATCGCTCACTCTTTGCCAACTGCTGCGAAGTCGCCAGATTACAGAGTGTAATAATATTGATCCCCCCTGCAGAGCCTCGCATATGTAAAATAGTCGAGAGGCACGTCACTTTCCTGTGCCTCGCATGCGGCAAATAGCAACCGTGTAAACAAATCACCAGTTTGCTGGAGAGAAATACTCGATGTGATCGGGAGCGCACTCCCAGACAAGGCGGCTGTGTGTGTTTGATCCACTGAGACCGTGTTTAGGCCATCACACCTGTGGTCGCTATGCGGGGACAGACAGCGGCGGACACGACCAGCTAATCCGACGCACGGCCACCGCCTGGTCAGCAGACGACATTGTGGATGCATGATCTCAAAATGAGCGGGAGACACCAGACATTTACTTAATGACACCATACACGCCACAGACTCAGTGGAGTGAGGAACGATTTACCAAATGTCACTGAAGGATTCATGGAGCTGATCTACGTTTGTGATTAATTGATCACAAATAAATGGGACAATAGGTGTTCTTAACATCCATCTTGTGTGCACAGATGCGACAAGAAAGATAAGGTGAGTAGATGAGCCATTATGAGTGAGCAGAATAGCTATTAATAGCAATAAGGAGTAATTAGATGACCCATTTTAAGTGAGTAGATGACCCATTATTATTGAGTAGATGACCCATTATGAGTGAGATGACCCATTATAAATGAGTAGATGACTAGATGACCCATGAGTGAGGGATGACCCATTATTATTGAGTAGATGACCCATTATGAGTGAGATGACCCTTTATAAGTGAGTAGATGACCCATTATGAGTGAGGAGATGACCCATTATTATTGAGTAGATGACCCATTATGAGTGAGGAGATGATCCATTATGATTGAGTAGATGAACCATTATGATTGAGTAGATGACCCATTATAAGTGAGTAGATGACTTATTAAGAGTGAGTAGCTATCTGACCAAGAAACAACATGGAATGAATGGAATCAATCGAGCACGCTCATAAACATATATATGCCACTTATTATGTTCATCTGCATTGTTCATATATATGTATTGATATGTCAGAAATGTGAGAGAGAGAGGAATGTCATGAATTTTTCATAAGGTTTCCAACGACATAATGATGGAGATATAGAGGCTACCACAGCCAATGCACAACACATTGTGTATGGTTACAGAACCAATACAATGTGCATGTGGAAAAAGACCTATATCTATTACCAATCCTTTCTCAGGCTTTCTATTGCTAAAATCAGATTACATGTTTTTGCTTATAACCTTTTTTTTGTCAATAACAAAAGGGTCCATACAATAAGGGTCACCACGCCTCCTCAAGTCAATATTTTGGTTATATATGGGAACATAAATCGTTGGCCTTGTCCCAATATGCATTTTAACATCTGGTAAATTGCAAAACTGAAATTTAAGAGATCAAATAATCCTTGTTAAGATTATGTGGAGTTTGTTAATTGGAAGTGGCCAAACAGCTAAAATCTGTTTTTATTATTTGCATAACAATACAAGAAAACATGATTGTTTTGAATCTGAGTATACCATAACTATAGTATACATTACCTAGTGCATATAAGTTCTAAATAGATTTCAAAATATTTTTTGGAATCCTTTATTTATGCGAGAATATTTTTATAGACCTAATTCTGAAAAATGTCATTCTGTGTTTGGCAGGTGCTCACTTTGAAGTGGACATATGAAGGGTAGTATGGGGGTATTATCACTTATCACCAATTCCAAAATGACAGTAGTTCTATAAATAGAAAGAGTTTGGATACTGACTGTGCATTTGTCCCAGATGTGACCCAAACAAGAAATAGGATGCTCTGTGATATATGTGTGTGGCCTATTCAGGAAATCTGGAACAGCTTGGATAAATGTTTTATAACATTGCAACTTGATAAATAGGAGGATGTGCGTCCTGAAAGCACATGTCAAATGAAGTAATTAATTAAAAATGTTTTGATATTGATATAGGCATTTGGATCACATGCCTCATGCAACGTATGTGACAGGTGGTTATAAATGTAAATATATCTATTTTATCCTTTAGTCCTTCTAATTATTATTATTAAATTTCATAAAAAGAAAACCTTGTGGGTACAACGTGGGTTGGGAGAGATGGCAGTAAGAATTGCAACTCTCACTTGGCCATCCATGTTTCATGTCCTCAGACAATCCAATATATATGTAAATTACACATTAATCTTTGATAGATAAACAATGAATTTCAAGTGCAAACAAATGCAACAACATCACTAATCAGTGCTATGTAACAAACATCACTAATCAGTGCTATGTAACAGAATTGGCTGTGATGTGAAATCTCCTGAACACGATTGGAAAGTCAGTGGTGCTCCATCTGACTGTTAAACACATTTATTTTGGACATTCTCCATTAAGCCCTGACCTATTTGTTTAGTCTATAATTAGCCAATATGTAATGAACTAAGCCTTTAAATATTTACAAATGTGCATGTTGCATAGGCCATGAGGGAGAAGATTTAAGTACATCATGCACCAAACTAGCATTATGGGATAGAAACCACTTCACTAGTGTCATGCCATTTTTAGATGTCAACTTCAAGTTTGAAAAAGAATTGAATCAATAATAGATTTGTTCACAACTAACATAAAGTTCTTCTTTACCAAATAACTTTGAATTTCTGAAAGGACGTTTTCTTTTTTGTCTCTACGCAAGCTAAAATTCATTTTCATAATCATTGGTTGTCAGAATGTCTGATATAGCTATAACTTAATTGTTAGAAACAGCCATGGCTTACTGCCAGACTGTTCAATATCCATAATGAAAATGACAGTGATATATTCTTTTGAAGCAAGGCTGACCTATTAGATTTTGGCACTGTCTTGGTACATCTAATGGAGAGTTAAGACTATATATCTTAATAATGCATGATCTTTATTCTGAATTCTAGTCTGAATGACTTAAGCTTTACAAGCTTTTATGGAATTATTTACAATCAATTACAACCTGTGAACTAAATCATGTTAGTTAAGATTCTTGTTTATATAATTGGTCCAAGACATGAAAACACCTTGTGTTCAACTTGATGGAGAATATCTAAACGATATCAAAATATTATTGTTCAGGCTTTTGACCATGGGCCATGTATTTGAATGTTAAAATATCAATTGAGAGTTAGAAATAAGAAAATCTTTCTCTTTAGTTTCAATTTTCAAATCTTTGACAGGAAAATGTAACATGCCAAAGTACTTTGTGATGTATTCGTTTATTCGGCTAAAAATGCAACAAAATGTTTAGATCTCTTAATTTCTCATACAGAATCATTGCATTTTCATTTCAACTGATTAATTATAATCATGATAGTTTGTAAATTGAATCATTTGAGCAATACATCTTGTTAGTTAAAGTGTGTTCATTTAATGTTGGGAAATGAGAACTTGTCTGACACTTAAAGCCTACAAACTGTGGATAAACTATATTCATATCAATTATACATTTCATTTTTCCTTAGTTACAGAGGTCTGTTGGATTATCAGAGATGATAAGGTTTACATAATATATAAATTTTAGACATCCATCATATTTATGCTCTATGATTGAAATTCACAACGGTTCAGGAGAATTGAACATAGCAGTGGATAAAAATTAGGTCAAAACATTTAAACATGGAAGAGATGGTATGATATTCAAGGGATTCTATTTATTCATTTTTCATACAGTGATGATACTCAGGTTAAATCAGAATATAAGAAAAATCAAAATTTTTCCTCACCATAATCAGGTTTAGTGAGATAATATTATATTCATTTAAAAGTAATTAGTAGAAACATGCAAAATGAGACAAGTTACTCTGTCTTGACAAAGCATTGTGAGATGTATTAACATGATAAAGCAGTCTCGGGGAAATTGATTTGTCATGAAACAGGTTTAGGTGCAAATCGCCTGTCCACCCAGGTGCTATACGAATCCCTCTGCTCCATGAACTCACAGATGTACACAGAAGGATGGATATGTTGTTCATGTCCACCCAGCATGAAAAGCAGCAGAAATAGACCAAGTGTCACAGCATTGACGTTATGAGTATACAAATAAACTCCATTAGCTCATAGATTTATAGCTTATCAGTGAAGGAACAATAGTTTCAATTATCCTGTCGTTTGGAAGCCAGAATTTCCCTATTTGAACAGCGTTGACTGTAACTATGGCAAGAAAACAGTTGTACCACCTGTTTGCACCTTGGCAGAGTGTGTTCACAGTTTGACCAACAATTCAGCTGTAATAGTTAAGAACCATTATACAGCTTAATCCTATCTATAAACTTGTTGTGAAGAAAATATGTTTGTTTTGTTTGAATAAATGAACTGAATAAATGTACATGTTATCAATTTGCAATCATTATGTTAAATGTTGAAAATCATAAATGTATTTTTGTTACGCAAGTATGGCATAAAATGTGACTATTTTATATTAAAATGACTGCATTTGAATCACATTTTCACAAATACATGGTCACCAAAGCACCTGCTGATAACATTTATATTAAGCACGACTTTGTATATTGTACAAAAATATCCACATAAAGGTTTTGAAAAAAAAAACTATCAAAATTATTAATTGGCATTCAAAGTGTATGCCTTTCATGGTTTTTCACTAAATATTTATTGATACATTCCAATAAGGGTCTGTAAAACAAATTTAAACTAGACTCATTAAGAGTCCCTTTCTGAAAGCACTCTCCTATAATGGTGTAATTTTATGGTAGAGTGTTGATATTGTTAATATTGAGGCACTGAACTGTGAAATGATGTTACAAAGGTAAATACTAAATTATAGGATCAATGCTTAATTCATTTAAATGTCATGAATATGTGAACTTATTTGAATCACATTGAAACAGATCAATGTTTATAATTCTTTATATTTTTAAATCATCAAAGCATTGCATGAAAGTGAGCAAAAATGAGGCACAGACCCATGGTAACATTGATCATGATGTTGATATAATGTCCATGGTGATGACAGGGAGGTGATGTTGGAGACATGCTATCCTACCTCTGTACCATGCCTCACTGGTACACTGCATGGGTAAATAGGGCTGTGGCAAGCCTGGTAATCTCTGACATTGATCACAGTACACAATTTATGTCTGATTATTGCCACAGTGTGCACCATAGAAACAGTGTATTGGTGTTGTGGATGGAAGACTGCCTCTCTTGCATCCTGTAACCACACATTTACATAAGCCAAGTCCCATTCTCCTTGCTTATTAGACTCAACATCCAGTCATTTACCACTGACCTTGTTAATGTACTGTTTTGCACACATCAACATACTCATGCCTTTAAGCTTCAAAAGAACAGGTCATGTATTTTGATATATAAACTACCTGGTAGCTTTAACCACTTTTAAAATTTAGTGTCAACTTATAGTGCAATGACCAATGCCAAACCCATCAGTTGTTCTTCATGAGATCTATATTTATGTCAGTCTATTTTAAGTGTCGTTATGTGAAGAACATATCATGTCCTTGTTTTATCATGCACATGCTCATGTTTCTTACAGAGTATCACCAATAGCCACACAATACCTTACCCAGTTGGGTTGCATTCCCCACTGTGTGCCAAATGGCTAAGCTGAGCAACTCCTACATGTAGAATGCCTTCCAATGTCATTCACATCTAGCAGTAAAAGTGATATGAACTCATTTCAATGAGAAGGTCTCTGTGAAAAGATAATTAATTTGGGATTTGTGAAAATATCTAACATTGATAACTCAGATTAAAATTATGATGGAACTACATGGATCTGATGGATTGATAACTGAAATGACCTTATTTTTCATACATAGCCATATTGAATGATGGATTATATTCTGTAGTATTTCATTGAAATATAGCCACTATTTGAATTAAAATATGTAGCTTTGTTAAAGATTCTTTGTAGCACAAACATAAATAAAAGTGCCATATTCATCGTACTCTTAAAAAAAGTATTTTATTTGAAGGCTGTGTATCGGATTTCTGGTGAAATATAAAAAAGCATATATGCATTCATGAAACCAAAGGTTTACAGGTTTGATATTCAGCAATAGACATTGTAGTAATATATTTTGTATTTTGGATAAAAGGAGATTATTATTTCCAGGCATTGTCGAAATATGATAGAGAAATAAGATGTCTGGTTTGTAATGTAAGTTTTACATATTTAATACAAATACATATATTGAAAGGAATTATGTGTGAAATTCAATAGGATACCTTTAGAGAGATATGAAAAACAAATTATAATGTATCATACAAACTATAATGTATTATATACCAAATTGTCAGGAGAACTGTACTTAAATACTTTACATATTATTTTTTTAAGTGTATTATAAAACAATTTACAAAGCATATATGTGAGTAGCACGTTTTGATGGAGAGAAATGTGATCAATTCAAAAGTGTTTGTTTTGGTTTCACCTTGCCATTGCTTGGATCATGTCGATTGAGCCTGCATCCATATATTTCCAAATATAATTAAATATAGTGTGAAGAAGAAACAGAGAGACATTGGGAAGATCAATTTGTAAATGGAGATGCATGAACAACTGCCAAAATTTCAACCACAATACTCATGGTAGAAACAAATTATTTTTAAATGATAATTCCTGAGAAAAACAGATTCTGGAATCACAAATCCACAAAGATATCTTTTTGCAAATAAAATTGATTTTCCCCCATTTTTTATGATTTAAAAAAAAATCAATAGATACCAATGGGTTTTCAAGTTTGAATACAGTAGATACAGTAGATCAGCAGATATTTCATTGGAAAAGGGCAGTATTGGGGTGAGTCTTTTAAGCAATTTGCAGGCATTATAAAAAAATAATCACAAACATTACCAAAAAACAAGCATCAGCATAGTTTTTTGAGGTTTTACCTATGACATTGTTCTCAATGATACACATGATATTGTTATTCTGCTTGTGATCTGATGCCAAATTCTCTCATGACAAAGAATGTAAAACATTATACAGTTGTTATATCACAAAATGTAATCAATTATATTTAGATAGGTGTAACATGCTGGCAGCTATTGTGATGTATCATTGTGCATTTAAGAATGCCAACATAACCTTTTCATGTGTCATTGTTACCCATGAGAACAACATCACTGGGATGCTAACAAAAAGCTGTGGCATAAATAGTTAGTTACCTATCCTTGTAATGGCACAATATAAAAAGTGCCTAATCCATTAGATATCCTCTTGTGGTAAAAGCGCCAATTAGACGTCCAACTTATAGGATAAGAGATCAAATGTCAACAGCATCCATCTTTCATTTAGCCTCAAACTGTTCACTGTGAGGCTGTGTAAAAAGGCCAATTGCCTTTCAGAGTGTTTTGTGGTGAAGTTATGTATCATTAAAAGCCAAATGAAGTCATGCAGATATATTGTATTGACTCCATTCAGTCAAACGTGGTTATTGTGTGACTAATTATACCAATATATGTGACTGATGATTCTAACACATTGCTCAGAATGATCAATCAATATTTCCTATTTCATTATTGCCCTTGAGATGGCTTCAGGTAGATATTTGAGGGGCTGTTATGATATATATCTCGAGGCACTAATTGAATATGCATAACACTCTGATAATATGAAGTTATAGGAATGGTCAGCCCGTCTAAGGGCATTATTTGTGGGGGCATGTCATACAAGCTGGTCATAAAACCTGTAACTAATGGGCAGGATTACCACTGGGACCCATCCCTGCTGCCCCACATCTCTACATACACCATTCACTAATTCCTCTTGGGACTATATAGGAACAGTATATAAGTTGGGCTAATTATAGTGATGTGAATCGGATCCATTTCAAAAGCACAATTCTCTCAGGAAAAATTCACAGATATCTCCACTTTGATTTTATTTTTTGTGTAAGTTGATATTAAAGTACCAGGAGAGCATCACATTGTTCAGGCAATTATAATATATATATTGTCAGTATGTTATATATTTTCTTTTTCCTTTTATACTTTAATAAATGATGCAGTCGGATAATTATTTATTAGTACCATAAATGTGGTTTGTGTATGCATTAGTTGATCTTGCACAACGTCCACTATAGCATAAAAGTGCATATATAAACTGCATATTATGGAACTGATGTTCAGTTTTATAACTTGCAAAATACATTCACAATATTTTAAGATAACACGGTTACAAAATTGTATGATTAATGGACTCACACAACACCATTATTGGATAGATTTTTAGTTAATAGATTTTAGCCCAGATTAATCTAAATTATCTGTTCCTTGAAGATTTAAATTAATAAAAGAAAACCCAGCTTGCAGCATTTTATGTGGAAGAGTTAAAGGCTGAGCATTTGATAGATGAACATATAGCATGCCAACTCAACAGATTAATATGTTTGGTACACAACTATTTTCCTGGCATTGACTATGGAAACAAGGCCAGTATATTAGAAGTAAATATTTAACTGCATTTTTTTAAAGTAGATTTATTATGACTGTGTGTATATTTTCTGTCTTCTATGAAATGTCATGATGCTTTACCAACTACTTTGACAGTCTGGCAGTGCATTTAACTTTGTACATTTGAAATGGAAAAATCAAACACTCATTATCTATGTTAGTGGACTGGTGATTGCATATTTACTGTGCACTTATGTATGTGTTTATCCTTGTCATGAAAGGCAAATAGTGCACATAAAGAAACAACTAATAGTAAATGAGATGGGACCTAAAAAATAATGTATTTGAAAATTTGGCACAATCAGAAGACTGACTCATACAAAAAACATGTTGAAGTTCCATCTGTTCAGCTGTCTCCAGGCTGTGGGAGGACATTCTACAAACATCAGAATATACAAGCAAAGCACTCCAGGTTTTGGCACTGGAAATGAAAAACAAAATTATTAAATTTGCAACTTGTCACATACATTTATGCCATACTAATGCAAAACAATTATCAACAGAAAAGTGTTTTGAATATCCTTTGTATTTGGACAGAACATCCTCTTTCTAATATGGGACACCCACACTTTATCAGATTGAAAACTATAGCACACTTCTTGGTTTGAGTGTCCTACAATTCAAGCCCATAACATCTTGATTATGGTGACTTTTTCTTTAAAAATCTTGATGTTTGATTCTTGACTTTTTGATTGAGGTATTTGGTGTGAGGGGTGAGGGGAGAATGTAAACATTCTCACCCCCCTACAAGGATTCTACAGTACCTTTTCTGTATAAAATGGAGGGTTTCAGGATATGTCCCATCCTTCAAATTCAAAATAATGATTGAGATATGACAATTAAATTACTAGAGGAGTGCCATCATGAACCCAGTGCCAGGATCATCTTTTTAAGATTTAAAGAAAGTCTTTGTTATGATTGATTCATATCTCAAGCACATTGATATTACTCTTTCTGTCTAATTGGCCACATCTTAGATGGCCCCTATATCAAAGGATTGGAGTGGGAATTGATAGGGGGAAATAGGAATGAAATAAAGGACTAATTGCTTTGAGTATGGTCATAAGTCTGGCTTTAGGCATGCTCAGAGAACATATTGATATTTATAATTCTACTTGAAAGTATAAACTCCATTAGTGGTTAAATTGTTGCTGTGATATCAGAGAGGAACAACATGACACTTGATCACCAAGATGAATGGATACAGAATAACACGAAACAGGAAACATTGAGCCCATTGAGGCATAAACCCTGGAAGCTGTCTTGATGTAACATAGTGCAGTGAAGCATGATATTTGCATGGTTATTTGGGAAGATCAAACCTTAATCTTGCCTGACCATATTTGGCAGTTATATTTAGGTTAGGCATGCGATGCAATAGAAAATGTTTCTAACAATCATCAAATATTGTTGGTTTAACAGGATTCTTATGTGATATAATATTAATATAGAATTATTTTTGGGTCCTTGAATTTACAGTTATCATAGAGAAATATTCAATCAATTGATTTTTATCAAATATTGAACATTTCTACCACATCATACTCACTATATGCCACACCCATTCTCAATTTGATTATCATCTGTCACATGCACAATATCATCTGTCAAGTGTACCTTAAAGTTGCTTGTCATATATGTCACACCAAATTTTCAAACTGTATATCAAACCGTTTTGTCACAATAACAGCCAAAAGTTGTCGAATTTTGGTGATTAGAAATGGGAATGGAGGCAATATAATTTCCTGATTAAAAAGAAAACATATTGACTGAGTTTCAGACCCCCTCCTCATGTCAGGGACTGAGATAGTGTTGAGATATTAGAGCATTAGTGTATACTGCTCTGATTGGTAAGGTATGTCAAGTGCTTGTGTTGGACATGTTGAAAATTATTTTGGAAGGTACAAAAGCTGCCCACTTTGGTTGACAAGTGGTGACACAGCACACAGCTTAATCATCACACTGGCCTGACTCTCCCAGCAGGAGACACCTAGGTTCCTTTTGAAAAAGAATCTTGCTTTACCCACTGGGAAAGTCAGTGGGTGGACTTTCACAAAGAGCTTAGCTTTATAGATTTTTAGAATTGGGAGGTGTGCAAAAAGGGTACAATTTGGTAATGCTATTCAAGTCACTGTATGGACAACCTTCACAGCATAAAAAAACAGTCTGTAAGGGATGGGAACAGCAAAAATTATATAAAGGGTCTACAAAGCTAACAATATCGGATTTAATCATGAATTTTAAATTTTGAGTAAGTTGGTTGATCCTGAGCATGTGAATAAAATAAATTTGTTTTATATGAATTCAAAATTTCCAATATTTTTTCAAGAACCACAGAGGTTTGTGTGTTCTATTGATTATTGCACTGTTTGTGGGACATGGTATGAATCCCTGGGAATATACCTGCCAATATCAACCTTGCTGCCTTGCTGCATCATGTGTTCATATTTATTATATATTTTATAT
This sequence comes from Amphiduros pacificus, assembly GCA_949316495.1. Lineage (NCBI taxonomy): Eukaryota > Metazoa > Annelida > Polychaeta > Phyllodocida > Hesionidae > Amphiduros > Amphiduros pacificus. The sequence continues at coordinate 43,256,850 of OX439002.1, read as the reverse complement.
TTTAGAATATTTATTTCTTATATGTTTCTCATTTACTTTGAGGTGCAGCATCACAAGAGTGTTGTATATCCATAGACAAAGGTAAACCTTTCATACGTGTCGACCACACTGATGCTTCAAAAAATTACTCCTGATAATGGCAAACATGCACACAAGGCAATTGATATTTGTAAATTGAATGTAAAAAACTTGTACATTTTATAAATGTCACCATTTATCAAGGCAACTTTACACAATGCTTGATAGATTGCCACAAGCTATTTGCCCTATTGTTTGTCATGGTACACCCATGTTTGATGAATAAGTTTGTTGACTAAATTACATTTTGTTTTATCTGTGACAATGAAGGCAGATTTAATGACAGGGATGATTTCCATCACAGCCTGTATCTAAATGCTGTGTATCATATAGCCCAGGCAGGCAGCCTACTGTGGACATGATGGAGGTAACGCCCTTGTGACCACCATCAGGAACCAGCAAGGAACAGCACCTTTTATCAGCTTCCAGTGGTGACTTTGAAAACCTCTTTGATACCCATAATTCTAAAAAAGTGATTCACTTTCCCACTGTGTGCTAAGTGCTTTTATATCAAGTGGCAATTGATTTCTGATCACAATGAAATATGCATGCATGTGGATCGCAGCCCCAGTCGATTTTGACCTGCTTCCCAAGTTAGTTACCTGGAAGCCTAGTGTCTATATTACACAGTGACAAACTGTTCCAACAATCTGGACCTTTGCCAGACATGGCAAGAGACTTAACACCCCAACATGACTTCTCACTAACTCAAGCCTTAGACCAAGCATTATCTGCCATTGTAGGTAAATAAAGGGGAAATACATTGAGCACACACTTAACTTGATGGGAAAGAAAAAATGGCAGATAGATTAAGTTTTATGGATGCTTGCAATGCATTCAGAGCATGGGATCCCTGCAGCCCAGACATTTTATAAAGATTTGGTATAGGATAATTTATTAGTTAAGGTCATTCAAGGCTGTCATGCGAACATACATGGTCACATTGCTATTGGATAACATATTTTGGCCACTAACACCTCATTTAAATCCAGATAGACTTGTTTGAAAATTTCAATGAGTTTGTTACATGACCTCTATATACAGCAATTATTAATGAGGCAGAATGTTTACCTAAGTGTCAATTAAGAATCAAGAATATTCAAGGAGCTTGAGGGCTGGGAGATATATAATAGTTGCTATAGAACATCCGACCACAGAACTGTACACATACAAGTCAAGTGTGTACTTAGACTTGTACCACTAAACACCATTATAAACATTGCCAGTTTGCTAATGTCTGGACTGGACTGGACTAAATGATTGCCAAGTTATTCCATCTTTGCATTCCAGCAAATTGACACAGGATTTGTTTCCTCATGTTCATAGTTACCTTCTGTGTTGAATGTTCTCTTTCTTTAAATTTGGCTAAAATTAATTTTTGTTCTTTATCACCTCTACATGTCAGGAGTCATTTCTTGTTTCTAAAAAATGGTAAATTTGACCTTTTTTTGATGGGATGGATTAATTTGTAGCCATCTTTATAATCCCTTCCACAACATTAGCAAATCATTTTATATACATTACTAGTCATATTTGATATAGACAGATATTTTACCACCCAACTTTATATGTGGGTCTCAGTTGTCAGGTATATAATTTCTTCTATACATTCAGCAGTCATACTGGCCACAATTGAAACTCATCTTTACTGACATCTCCATTTCTAAATAAAAGTATCACTTTGGCTATCATTATATGACACATCTTCAGAAATAAAAATGCTGCTTATTGCCTTTTTCTTTCATGTTTTTCATTTTGTAACATTATATTTCAGCAGGAAGCTAGAGGTTGTTAATACCTCTGTTTAGCAAGGTAGTAGCTATCATATTTAGTCAAATCATATCAGTGTCACATAATTGAAGCTAATGACATACAACACTTAAATAGATTAAACTGGCAGTGGCTGAAGAATAGATCTGGAAATAGCATCCAGTTGGTATAAAATGATACAAATAACATGAAATGAAATGTACCTTTAAATTAAAGAGATGTGTTGGCAGCCTTTCTGAACTGGCAATACTCTCTGTGGTTAATATATTGATATATAGATATTTATATCCTCAGTCTTAGTGCTCCTAGCTCCATGAATTTCATGAGAAAAATGAAAATTAAAAAGAGTAATTAAATATAAAGAAATTATGTTTCCCACAATGATGGGATAATGGTGCAAAGAAAATGAACATGCTAGATCCATGTGTGGAAAGAATTTCCACTGAAATCTGCAAGGAAACACCTGCTCACATTGAAATATAGATAGCATCCTGTAATAGGGATTATTTTTGAGAAAAGATATTTATGATGATTGCCTTAGGTATTGTTCCAAAAGGATGGAAATGATATTAAAACATTCAGTATATTTTCAGCCTTTTTATTGTGTTGTTAATTAGAAGATATGCTTGTCTAAAATAATCATAATACTGCTTATTTTGGATCATTGGCTGTTAATATATGGGCTTTAGGAGGTTTTGTGTCAATAGGATTTAATATATTAACACATATATTATAGGCCTTCAGATTAAGGATATAATTCTCTGCCTCAAACAGGCAAAGATATTCTCAAATCAACTGGACCAACAAAATATTTTGTAAATCTCAGCTAGTAAAATAAAATTAAAAAAACACTTTCCCGCAATTGCCAATGGGACCCTGCTTAATGCGAAGCCCTGTATTATTCAATAATATAATGAACAACACAAATCTTAAAGTGTGCAGCTAATTCCAAGCAGATTTAGGTTATTATGACAACTGTTACCAAAATGTAATAAGTGATAATCTCCCATGTGCCAAATTTCTGCTCATAAATCCTCTGGGTACACACCAAAGAACATATTTTGTCACAAATGCTGTAAGTACCAAATCAACCTGAAACAATTCTAAATTATCAAATTAAAAAAAAAACTTGTTATTAAAGTACAGAGATTTGATTGACATTTTGACAAGTCTTACTTGTAATCTGGACAGAATGCATTAAAGTCTTCACGTTCCCAAGCAGGTTGTTGCTACATTGGTTTCAGGTATGTAGTGTCTATTTATTACCTTGGATGAATACATTTTACACTTTGTATACTGATGAAAACAGCTCCAGAATTCTTAGTTGTATTTTCTCAAGATTATGTGATTTTGTCCTTGGTCTATAATACGTTTTGTGGCAAGTAGCCCAGAAAGGCAACACTAAACCTGTTGGGATAATTCATACTGGTCAGAAATTCCATGTAGTACAATCATGTATGTTTGCATTTATTGATATATTACTTTTTTGCAAATAAAATGAACATGCAAGGTCAACACTGACAATAGTGTATTCAGTTTCATTGAAAGAGAAAAATGATAAAAACTGAAAACATTGACAAACAAAAGGAGTTACACATAATATCAAGAGCAAAAAGATCTTAGGAAATGTTATTGGTAAATGGCTTTGATTTTATGGGAAGGTAACACAAGATAGACTATCAGTATGCTCAGTGTTAAAGTTATTCCATTAATATTAGTAACGTATGAAATCACTTAAAAATAATATTGAATAAACAACTGGAAATAAGTTCTCCACACAACATGCTTGTGTTAAGCCTAATCACAGTTATATCTCACAATGTAATCAATTCTTATTTTCTCAATAATCTTTGATTAACGGCAGGTGCAATATCTGTACAGATTTATGTATGTACTTGTGAATATTGCATATATATATTAGTGCACTTATTAATATTGCAAATATATTTTAGTAATACTCTGTTATATAGATAACCTTAAAGATGTATCGGAATGTGATTATAAGTTGACCAAGAGGCCATCCTCTGTGTCAAGATGAAGGATGTCTGGACCACTTTGTGCTCCAGATGTTAATGAATCTAATTAGATTGAATCAGAGATCACACCAGTAGCAGCTGTGTCTATGTTACATGTACTATACAGCTAAACAGGCAAAAGGCACAATCAGTATATATGGATTAGGGAGGATTGTGGGTAAAATTATAGATTGCTTACATTTTACCCTCCTTTCTGCATACATCAATATATTGCCTTTTACTTACCGGTACTCTTATTATAGATATTCACATATTGCTTGAAACCCACATCCTATTTTCATACATGAATTCTAATAAACCATTCATATATTACAAGCATGTACAACCATCCCTCCTGCTTGGAGAATTTTATATATTGCTTACAACCCATGCTCCTTCAACCCTCCTGTTCCTATGAGACACATATATTGCCCACAAACCTCACTCTTCCAACAAATTCTTTATCTATTGTCGGTAAACATCTTCCTTCTTTCAGACACAAGGAAGGAGACTAACAACTCCTGGCTCTCCTGAGACATTAATATTGTCTGAAACCTTTCCCCACTGATGTTTGCTATCAGTTCTTGTGGAGGTGCCATGCCCATGACCTATGCGCCTATAAATATGGGCCCATAGCGCACCATCTTGTACTATTGTTTCATCATTTATGATCACTTGGGGGTAAAGGTTCAAGAGTTGTGACCAGAAGGTCATGTTCTTCTCGAATCAATCTTATTGCATCTGGATGTATTATAGATGAACAGATATTTATAGCTTTACTGAAACATCATAGATAGATAGCTGCTAATATACCGCAACATATTCACAGGTAAGAGCAATATTCAAAGCTAGATTCACGAACAATATTATAGAGGGGTATATCAAATGCAAAATAAGACCGTAGTCAGTGTAGAATAAGATGTGTTCAACATGACCATTTGCCTGAAATGACATTGCCATTTGATAGACAGTTAGAATTTAATGAAATGAATTCTGCCAAAATGACACTGGACATGTATTTGGCATTTGAAATTTTTAAAGCTCTGAGTTCAGATTTTTCATTAAGATACAGATGTGATATATGGACATGCACTAAATAGGATATTAAGATTTAAAGTTAAAATTTCAGAACGAAACCATACTATTTGTATAGTATTCATAAATCAGGGAAAAAGAATATGCCTTCACGATTATATGCATTTCTTATACTGGATAAGAGATCTTTTTATTGCACATGACATTCTTTTATCTTAACACTGTACATAACCCATCAATAGCAGCTCGTCCATTAATCTTATAACGTATATACCAATAATACATGCACTCGTTCTGTTATTTCGGATGATGTTTTATAAATTCACAACCCAAAGGAAATGTTTTATTTATATAAGGAAATATTTTATGTGTATAATCTGCAAAGAATTTGTTCACATAAAATACAAGAAATGATTCATGCAAGAGAAAAAATGGTATAAATACCAGGAAATAGTGGTTTGTAAACATGTCATAAAAACGGTGTTATTACCCTGCAGCTTTCCACTCCCATAGGCATATTACAGCATCTTCTCTTGAATGCTCATTGTCAGGTTGCTACCATTCGCATAACAACAAATGAGGGAACAGCAATTTCCTAAAGATAATAAGATAGTCTATGTGATGTTTTGTGTGGAAAGTTGCCAGAGTAAAGAACAGAATGTGAGATCCAACCTTAGTCATCACTGATCTGGTTGAGAATTATTATGTGGGCATATAGAATCTGACAGAGCTGGAGAGGTTTGATCCCAGCAGACTGAGCTGGGTGCGGCAGAAGACAGGTAAAGTACACTCTAACATGATTTACTAACAAACAAAAACATCAGGAGATCAGGAACAAAAAGACAGATTGATTTCCCCTTTTTTGAATTATGTGAATTTTAAGAAGTATCTATTTCAACCATGACTTTGTATTCTTTATATTGAACATGATCCTTTGTCAAAAAGAAAAGAAACTGAGACGTAAGAAATATATCTTCACTTTGGTTGTCAACTTGGGCTTACATATCAGTTTCAAATAGGTGCTATCACTGAAGTGTCTTATACTGAAATAATGATCAATGAGAATGGTAAAGATATAGACATTTATCAGACTTTGCTGCTAGTAAAATATCTAAAAAATGGGGAAGAATTTATTACATGTAAGGCCAAGGAATGTTTTGGCAGACTGGTACGTGCCTACTTATGTCTGGCTGCAAGGTATAAATCTGCAAAGCAATTCATTCTTGTGTTTTAAGTAACATTGAATTGTTATAAATGGCCTGTAGGTAAAGTTAAATAGCCTCTGGGTGATGTCAGCAAGGCATGTTTCACTCCTATGGCATCCAATGTTGTTTAAACAGATGCCTGAATCTATGTGGACCAATTTTTCATTTCCGGTCTCAGAAATATATTGTAATGATAATAGAAAGCAGATTTTAAATTGTGTAGGCTTTCCACAAACAAAACACAGAGAAAAAAATTGCAATGAAGATTTAAATATATTGATTAATTGAATGATTTTATAACAAATAATATATCTTTTCCATAAGATTTATGCTGTAAGGTTAAAAACATTCATCATATGCCTAGATGTGTGCTTAGCAGGCAAAGGACATAATGATAAAGAGAGGCTACAATAGGCCATCCCATTGAAAGTGGCAGTTATTAATACAGATAGAATCTATTATTGCCGTGTGAAATATCTCCACATTAAAAATGAATGAGGATTAGGATGAAATTTTCATGGCCTCTAGCCCAGCAATTTTGGGCATGAGCTGCCAGAAGGGAAAAACTGTAATCTAATAATGTATCATGTACCCAGAGTGTAAGTGTAAGTGTAAATTCATTACAATTCCTGACCAGTTTGATCAATTGTTCTTGAAAGAATGGTATCAGAATGCAAATGAAATCTGCATGAAGTATAAGTATGAATGTAACCCTTGGAATCGGATATAAAGTCATTTTCTGTGCAGGGAATCTTTTGACTGTGAGGGGCTGAGTATATATGGTCTTCATTAAAAAAAATGCTATATAATTTGATTAAAGAGAATAATTATAGTATTGAATATGTGAATGGTTAATTACTGACAGATGATGATTTCATTTTCAGGTAGTTGATAGTTTCTTTTTGCTTTGTATTTTGTCAATACAATTTAGGCAGTTTATATCTTTTCATTATGATTGTGCTAAATTGAGACTTTTTTTTCTCTTTACATTTAATTCGGACATGAATTTACTACTGGAGATCTTGTGTACATTTCTTTTGGTTTTGAATTTTTAAATTGACATCTAAATTACTCTCTACGTTTTTCGTAACAGTGTGAATTGATTTAAAGCTGTCATGTAATCATATTGTGATATTGCAGTATTTACAGTCAGTTGTTAATTGCAGATCACATTTCACTTAATGCAATCACTGTAATATTCACTTCCTAATGACTCTTAATTACTAGAGGATTGTCACTATAAGTCATCTTGAGCTTTTGATGTTCACAAATATATCATTATTCTCATCCTGGAAGCCATATAAATAATCAGTTGTTTAGTGTTTGTACACCTCAATTCATATTTTCTTCTTTTAAAAGATAATTCTCCTAATTCAGTTCACCCTTATTGAAGAAGCCTTTATATCTTGTTCCATGGTCTAATTAGGAGAATGATTACATAAGATAATGTATATTCTGTCATTTAATCATTATGTAACACAAATAATGTCTAGCTCTGAATTGTAATTTTTCAGTGATGGTCATTTTTTTTCAATACATGTGGACATTTACCATGATCTATCTGTTTAATTATTTGACTGGTTTAAACTTTTAAAATGAGAGGAATGAAACATTTGTACAAACAAAATCTACCAAACTGTGCAGTTGGCTTGATAGAAAAGGATGTGGCACTGATCCCACACCACTACTGGTGACATATTTCTATCATTATAGGGAGGTATATATGTAATAAGCGCTTGGCATGATGAGATGACTTTTATCTCAGGGATGTCTTGCCTAATCACCTGTCAGATAATGTTTCCCTACAGTAGTAGCAATTATCCATACCATTGGCACAATGACCGTTTTACGGAGACAAATTCTTGTCACGAAATGGGCATATCAATCTCAAAGGAAATATGACTTCCATGGCATAATTAAAATGGAAAATTGAATTGAAACTGAGTAAGTAAAAAAAATTAAATATCGCTTTTAGTTGTTCAGATAATAACCTTTTTTAATAGTGATTGCCAAATAGGAAATTGGAAATCATTGTAAATTTGATGCAGACACAGTAAAGTGTTAAGTTGTAACAATATAGTTCCATAACATTATTGCAGCACTTTTTATCTTGCAAATTTGGTAATTTAATTAAGTTCTGTAATTATGTACTAATGAGGAGAGAAACTGTCATTAACCATGTGTCAGTCTCCAGAAATATCATAAGCTCATATCTTTGGTGGGAGTTGACTTTAGCAAGAAAAATACACCATGGTTTTATTATGGACGAAAATGGTTGTTGTGAAGGCATATAGTCAATATATAAGTTAAAGTAAAAACCACAATCCACTACCATCATTATCTTTATGATGCAAAATTGAACAGAACTTTTGTTACTTGAATTTAATCAGCCTGGTCAAGATTAATATCATATTTCATGATCTACCATAGTTAGTGTTCTTGGAGGAGTCTAGTCAAAATTTACATTGGATAGATAAGATAGGCCAATATATGTTTTCATAAGGTGGATTTATAAATTTGGCATATTTTAGTCTTTATTTAAACTAACCCTTTTGAATTTAACTCCTGAAGGATATTAGAATAACAGCAAGTTTTCATTATAATATATGGTACATATGAGAATACAGATGAGAATGGCATCATGGGCAGTATATGAGATAATCCAGGGGTTACCAAAGATTGATTAAATATGTGGGAATTTGACATATTTCACACTTAATGCTTTGGGTGATTTTTGGTCAATAAAAGCAGAAAGCCGATTGTTGCCCTGGTGCAGTCCTGATTATGGGGTGATATCTCTACTTGGTCTCACCAGAAAGACACATTTAGTTCTTCATAGAGAGTTTTAAGTAGTTAATGATACATTAAAAATTGAAATGTTTTTCACTGAAAATTAAAGATTTTAAACATGTTTACCATCACCTGAAATGTGTTTTGTTTGCAAGTAAAAAAATAGAAAAGGCAATTGATTATGGAGCCATTAAACTGTGTTTATTCTCTGATCCATACCTACATTAATCCCCTGAGAATTAATTCATATTCCATTTGAGGACATAATGCTGTGCTCAGATAAGGCACAATGGGTGGAAACAATCAGTCATATATAAGTTGGCTGATAAATTATGAGATAATTTTGCATAAAGGTTGTGTGAATGTCAATTTCTGGTCTGTTGATTATGTAGTTCCCGGCATATATTCTTGCACACCTGGCGTGGGTCTCTTTCCATGTTTCCTGTCTGCAGTTAACATCAATACCATCAGCTTAGATTGGCAATCATGGAAGGGTCCTACTTTTAAGTATGTATACATGTATATGTTTATATTTCTGTTAAAAACTGCTTTTCAGACCGGAAAGGTACTGTTTACACCTGATCATAGCAAAAATAGGCATTTATGATTATAACCATAGTATTGTACATCAACACTTAAAGCTGAAATAGCTTGAAAAAATGACAAATTTTCAAACATGTTCATTAATCACGATTTTATCATGATTTTATCATATAATTTCATTAATGATATATTTTTATCACAGTGAGAATTTGGTTTCTAATGACATGAGGCATAAATGTCATAAAGTGAACACAGACTAAAAAAGAATGGCATGTGGTAAACTTGTTTATGGTATGGCCTCAAGAATCCCCACCAGCCTCCTCCCATATAGTGGTGGAAAGAGGCGTGAATGAGCATATAGCAATGGTATGGATAGCAGTAAATGGTCTGGGTTTGTGCCAGGATGGAAGGTGATGGTTGCCATATACTACACCACCATGTAAACAACAACTTGACATCAACAATTTTGTCCAGCAAGCTGTCACATTTGTTCCAACCTACAGAAGGCTTTCACATATTTCTTATCACTCACATAAACACATCCATTCACATACATATATACGCACACCACCACACCTGCACTACCACACCTGCACACATAATGGCATGTAAAACATTGCAAAAATTAATATCAAAATTCATGATATATTGTGATCTGGCAGTGGAATGAATTACCACTGTCTGCAAATGTAATGATGAAATTCATTCAGTAAGCAATCATGCAGTTTTTATAAACTCAATAGAAAAGAAATTATGTTTAATTTCAATGGATCTATTTCAAATAATACTGTTAATAAACATATTCCTCCATATATTAATGTGGCAGTCACCATATATCAATTTATGATATTTTGCATATAAATATGGATTATGTATATAATAAATAACATCTTTTCCCATGCCACCATTTTTATGCAATGTTTTGCCCATTATCTTATGTATAAACATCCATGCCAAAACTGAAAAACATATAATTGGTATTCATGAATTCATCATGGTTTAGTATATATAATACAGTCCATGGAGACTGAAAAAGATGGGTCTCTCACAATTTCATATATATATATATATATATATATATATATATATATATATATATATATATATATATATATATATATATATATATATATATATATACACACACATACAGACAGACACACACAGTTATAGTTAATTATAGTTTACATATTAAAATTACCGGTACTTATTAGAGTATTAGAGATGCTGATATGGGTTATTGAAGGTATAATTATCAGGTATTCAAGGGTTACTGCTGGATTCCAGGTGTTGGTGCCTGGTAAGTCTCTGCACCAGGTATAATTATCAGGTATTCAAGGGTTACTGCTGGATTCCAGGTGTTAGTGCCTGGTAAGTCTCTGCACCAGATATTCAGTTAAGGTATCAGTGCAAGATATTGCGAATGTCAGTACCAATCTCAACTGTGCTAGTGTGCTATAATATCTCAGATGTAATTGTCTGACATTAAAAGTATTTTAGCACCTGATTTTGATGGAAACAGTATTGGATTTTCCAGATGCCAGTATATTGCTACCATATAATGATTTATTTTCAGTTTATGGTATTGCAGGTTTTCGTACTCGATAGCCGGTGCCCATATCAGATGTTGCAGGTGTAAAAATAAAAACTTGTTGCATGATTTTTTATATATGACAAATGCATTCCAAGTAAAATGATAGTTTTGATGGGAAAGAAAGGTTTTGGCTGCAGTGAGGGGTAATTCTGTGTATACGTCAACTTTGATCTTCTCCTCTGAAACTTCTGGTCAGAGTTCTTATTTATTAGTTGGTAAAATGTTACATTTTCAGATGACAAAGTCTATCTATTTAGGCACAGATTTTTTAGGCACAGATTTTTTTTCCACTTTTCAAAAATAAAAAAAATAATATAATAGCTATCACCAAGCTGTCAAAGAGTACGTCATTTTGAATAACATGACAAATATCAGGCAATAAGAATTGGGAATATAATGAGGGGCCAAATTCAATATTTAAGGTGCATTATAGTTGGCTGAAATATAGCCTGACAAAACTTTTGAAATGTTCAAAATCTGCAACGATGGGTAACAATTTAAATGAAGCAATTTGTAGGCATTCCAGAAATTGTTCATAAATATTACAAAAAAATCAATGATCAGCATAGTTCAAAAAGCCCACTGGCCTATGTTTCACTGTTAGGAATCAGTGTTGTATTAAATGAATGTTGTATCCTTAAAGCAATAATGAATAATTATTCAACAATTATTTTCATCTCAATATCTTAATAATTCAAGATGTATGATATTTTATAGATATTATTCCATTTGGGTATCAATCAAATTGATAAATTCTGTATTTGTTAATGAACAGAACTTTTGACCAAACCCATGTACAGTATTTATTTGATACAGACATTTAATAATTTCAGCACAGGACTTTCATCAATACTAAAATTCAAAATTTTGACAAGGTGAAAGATTAGTGGTAACTTTAGAGAAGAGATGGGAAAGTTTGGTGTCAAGATGAAGGCTGGTGTGGTAGCTTGCTGCACCAGATTGTGTCTGTGTGTTGTCTATGGAGAGGCAACGCCCGGCTGCTGCAGACAGTGTGCACACCGGGCTGCAAACCTATAAAGACCTGGTGCAGGCTGTTTAATGCTGCCACTGCCAGAATATTCCAGGCCCAATCTCACTTCTGTTATCTCATCACTGTCACCTCACCATGGAATACAATATTAAGTAATCGTCACATGGACCTGGCAGCCATTTTGTCTTGAGTATACCCTGACAGTCTGAAGAGCATCTCTGGGAAAATCCCGCTCAAACTGGTAAGGCATCCTTTGAATGGCTCTTCCCACATGGCCTGACCTCAGTGTTATTGTCATCCAGCTTGCATTTTTGCATCATGCTCTGTTTGTTAAGTGAGCAGCTTGAGAACATACTAAGGCAGGACTCACCTGCTGATACAACCAGTCCACTCAGTGTTGGTAGTTGTGGTGTGTGATGTATGTCTGAATATGGGCACACACATGCAGAGGCTGCTCAAGGACAGACAGGTGGGAGGCATGCTGTGGTGTCATCTGAACGAATACCTTATGTATGTGTAAGCAGACTAATGCATTGGCATTCTCCGACAGTGTGGTGTGACTCATCGGTTCTCAATCTTTCAAAACAAACTTGCTTTTCCTGGTTAAGGCTTTTTTGTATTGTTATGTTATCATAAAATGCTGAGCAAAGAGAGATATTTAGGAAATGAATGTATTTTTTATATCATGATCTATGGTCACAGAGGTTGAAGCAATCTTAAAATTTGCCCCAGGAGATAAAAATGAATAAAAATGAAATATGGCCAAAACAATTCAGTTTAACACAATATTGATTATTCTGCAGCAAAGCTGTTTTGAAGGAAATTTGTCAAATTTTTGATTGACGTCAATCTTATCTAATTAAAAAGATGAGTGCATTGCTGTCAAACAAGCAAGATCATGTAATAATATGATTTGAGAAAAACATATTTGTGATTTATAATTTTTAATTTGAGAGTAATTAAGTGTGCAGACAAGCAATATATGATTAGAAATTATCATCTTGTATTGGTTAATACAATACTTGAAAGACTGACCAGTAAAATTTTGTGAAATATCCAAGCTGAGGGAGAGTTGGAGAGATGTAGAGTTCTGACCACAGTCTAAAGTAAGAGCTGTATTCTGTCACAGCCTTAAGGGAGAGCTGTATTCTGTCACAGCCTTAAGGGATAGCTGTATTCTGCCACAGCCTTAAGGGAGAGCTGTATTCTGCCACAGACCAAAGTGAGAGCTGTATTCTGCCACAGCCTAAAGGGAGTGCTGTATTCTGTCACAGCCTAAAGGGAGAGCTGTATTCTGTCACAGCCTTAAGTGAGAGCTGTATTCTGCCACAGCCTTAAGAGAGAGCTGTATTCTGCCACAGACCAAAGTGAGAGCTGTATTCTGCCACAGCCTAAAGGGAGAGCTGTATTCTGCCACAGACCAAAGTGAGAGCTGTATTCTGTCACAGCCTTAAGGGAGAGCTGTATTCTGCCACAGCCTTAAGGGAGAGCTGTATTCTGCCACAGACCAAAGTGAGAGCTGTATTCTGCCACAGCCTAAAAGGAGAGCTGTATTCTGCCACCAGCCTTAAATGAGAGCTGTATTCTGCCACAGCCTTAAATGAGAGCTGTATTCTGCCACAGCCTTAAATGAGAGCTGTATTCTGCCACTAGCCTAAAGGGGGAGCTGTATTCTGTCCCAGCCTTAAGGCAGAGCTGTATTCTGCCACAGCCTAAAGGGAGAGCTGTATTCTGCCACAGCCTTAAGGGAGAGCTGTATTCTGCCACATCCTTAAGGGAGAGCTGTATTCTGCCACAGCCTTAAGGGAGAGCTGTATTCTGCTACAGCCTTAAGTGAGAGCTGTATTCTGCCACAGCCTAAAGGACGAGCTGTATTTCTGCCACAGCCTTAAGGGAGAGCTGTATTCTGCCACATCCTTAAGTGAGAGCTGTATTCTGTCACAGCCTTAAGTGAGAGCTGTATTCTGCCACAGCCTTAAGTGAGAGCTGTATTCTGCCACAGCCTTAAGTGAGAGCTGTATTCTGCCACAGCCTTAAGGGAGAGCTGTATTCTGCCACAGACCAAAGTGAGAGCTGTATTCTGTCACAGCCTTAAGGGAGAGCTGTATTCTGCCACAGCCTTAAGGGAGAGCTGTATTCTGTCACAACCTTAAGGAAGAGCTGTATTCTGCCACAGCCTTAAGGGAGAGCTGTATTCTGCCACAGCCTTAAGGGAGAGCTGTATTCTGCCACAGCCTTAAGGGAGAGCTGTATTCTGCCACAGCCTTAAGGGAGAGCTGTATTCTGCCACAGCCTTAAGGGAGAGCTGTATTCTGTCACAACCTTAAGTGAGAGCTGTATTCTGCCACAGCCTTAAGGGAGAGCTGTATTCTGCCACAGCCTTAAGGGAGAGCTGTATTCTGTCACAACCTTAAGGAAGAGCTGTATTCTGCCACAGCCTTAAGGGAGAGCTGTATTCTGTCACAACCTTAAGGAAGAGCTGTATTCTGCCACAGCCTTAAGGGAGAGCTGTATTCTGCCACAGCCTTAAGGGAGAGCTGTATTCTGCCACAGCCTTAAGGGAGAGCTGTATTCTGTCACAACCTTAAGTGAGAGCTGTATTCTGCCACAGCCTTAAGGGAGAGCTGTATTCTGTCACAGCCTTAAGTGAGAGCTGTATTCTGCCACAGCCTTAAGTGAGAGCTGTATTCTGCCACAGCCTTAAGTGAGAGCTGTATTCTGCCACAGCCTTAAGGGAGAGCTGTATTCTGCCACAGACCAAAGTGAGAGCTGTATTCTGTCACAGCCTTAAGGGAGAGCTGTATTCTGCCACAGCCTTAAGGGAGAGCTGTATTCTATCACAACCTTAAGGAAGAGCTGTATTCTGCCACAGCCTTAAGGGAGAGCTGTATTCTGCCACAGCCTTAAGGGAGAGCTGTATTCTGCCACAGCCTTAAGGGAGAGCTGTATTCTGCCACAGCCTTAAGGGAGAGCTGTATTCTGTCACAACCTTAAGTGAGAGCTGTATTCTGCCACAGCCTTAAGGGAGAGCTGTATTCTGCCACAGCCTTAAGGGAGAGCTGTATTCTGTCACAACCTTAAGGAAGAGCTGTATTCTGCCACAGCCTTAAGGGAGAGCTGTATTCTGTCACAACCTTAAGGAAGAGCTGTATTCTGCCACAGCCTTAAGGGAGAGCTGTATTCTGCCACAGCCTTAAGGGAGAGCTGTATTCTGCCACAGCCTTAAGGGAGAGCTGTATTCTGTCACAACCTTAAGTGAGAGCTGTATTCTGCCACAGCCTTAAGGGAGAGCTGTATTCTGCCACAGCCTTAAGGGAGAGCTGTATTCTGTCACAACCTTAAGGAAGAGCTGTATTCTGTCACAGCCTTAAGGGAGAGCTGTATTCTGTATCAAATTAATGTTGATTTGTAGCCAAGCTTAGGTAATGTGGTCCCAGGGTCTGACCAAGACAGATTTTGACACTATTATTTAAGAAAACTAATCTTCTGTTACCCTTTGATGAATGTGTTGGATTTCTCAGCCATTTGCTGCCTTAGTGGAAAACCAAAATGTGTTTTATAGGCATGATTGTGGTCAGATCAGACAGGATAAGTAGAATCTGACTCATCCTTTATCTCCCACACACATCCATATCAAATCCATGACTGTGGAAAACCAGACGTTGTTGTTGTGGTATCAACGGAATTGGTTTCATTATCTCAAGGTGTGTTTGGAGAAGAGAAACACGTCCCTCAAATTCTATGTTAACAGAAATTTATCAGTGACTGTGATCATGTATTAGTCACTTTTGGCCAGATTTTCAAAGTGAAAGATTGGGGGTGAGAAAGGCACACTGAACTTTACACAAGTACTAATAAAGTGTATGTGATAGTCCAATGGTATAATTTGAAGTCCGAAGCCCTTATATTTATGTTTGGAGTCTGCATTATTTATCAGTAGATATGGGGTGTGGTTGTGGGATCCACAGTGATTAAGGCAGCCATACAGTGCAATGTATAATGCATGCAACTTTACAAAGTTATTTCTATTCTCTGCTCATTTAGCTTGAGACTTTTCAAAGTTCAGAGCTAGACACGCATATGCCTAAGGCATTTGTATACCACATAACAACTAAAAAACATTGATGGCATCTAATTAGATTAGATGTAACAATGTATGGTTATCAAGTTTGCCTTTTTGAGGAGTTTGGGCATGATATATTATATTTATCTGCAGGACTTTGACTTGCATTATTATTATGAAGTAATGAACGGACAAATTGTAGTGAAGAAGCAATTTGATAATGTCTGAGCTGTTCGATTGGACCAGAGTTATGGGGCAATTGGAGTGATTTGCGGCATGGAGTGTGCAGATTATACCTTGTATAACCCATATGGACAAATTTGATTGAACATGAAACCAACAAATGGATCTAACACTACCTCCTGATTGTGTAATTCTGCATGAGATTTGATAAATACTATGTAGACTGTTTGGGTGATGGGGTTCATTGTGAAAGTATTGTTTCCATGGCGCTGTGAAACTGTTATCTATCCAGTTTTGTATGAAAAATGTGATTCTCCTTGCAGGTAAATTGATACCCTGTAGTAATATTTCCTGAAGGTTCCCAAGACAAAGTGTCATATATCATATTGACTGATATAAAATGTAATTGCTCAGAATTCATCTTGTCAAGTACCTTTCATTGGAAATACTGTCAAATGAAAAAAAAATGTCATAAAATATTTGTATGTGCATTTAAGAAATATGATGACAATATCCTTGCGGCAAGGTGATGCAAAAGGCTAGACTTTGTATATAATATATCAAGCGACAGCCCAGGAAATAGGAAATGTCTCTGGAGAGAATTAATATGTAATTGCATACATATACATATGACATCTGCTGAACCTCTTATCTTTGAGTCACTAATAAACATACCTTAAATAGGATGCCTTTCACAGATAGAAATGTTTTAAAACTCATATTATCCCAATGTTATTCTTTGAAATTAGCCCGTGAAAAAGTATTTGATTAATATTTTTATTTTATTGGTAGTTTATTAAAAAGTATTTGATTAATATTTCTGTTATTTTGTCTTTTGTGGCAGAGGAAGATACATGGTTACCACATTAAAGTAGTTCATCCTAAAATTGCTAAAGGGTACATACAATATAGTAGAGATGGAATCTAGGGTGTGGCAAGTGATTCAGTACACACAACAGGCAACTATGTACTTCCCATATGTGTGTACAATAGCACTTGTGAATGAGTGAAATAAAATGTCATCAGTAATATAACCAACATCAATGTAAGAACTGGTTTACATCTTGTACCCAATATTTCAAAGTACATATGTTTATTATTTACAAAGTATATGAACTGGGATCTGACCTCTGGTTTAATAAGTCAGACATACTATGTTGAAAGTGACTCGAAACATTGGAGGGGGTGGTTTCAACTGAATTGCAAGTTCTTTTTTCACTAGAGCTTAATTTTTGGCCTAATTACATTTTTTGGAAAACAAAAACTGATGAAATCAACATGAAAGATTTGCTCTGATATTTGTGTGTGCATCTTCCTCATTAGAAATGTAGCATTGTGTTTTAATACTCATTTTATCAAAAGTACCTGGAATTCAATTTTAAGCGTTGTGTTCACTTCACTGTCAGTTAACACTTATACACTTGGTGGGAGGCTCACACAATGGAAAGAATCAGGTATTTTTTATTATCCATATATATTTCTTTATCATATTCTGGGAGGTACTCCAATGGACGAATAGTTAGAAACAAATAAAATGTGTGAACCGGTGTACAAGAAAAAGGCGTGGCAGGTCTGCAGCAAATAATCATGCCATCCACAGAAAAGGAGTGGTTTAGTCTGCCTGGCTGGACTTTTCTCTCATTCGTCACTCCCTAACCTCAGGTGTACACACCCAATACACTGTAGATGGCAGCAATAGCTTAGAAAACAGTCTATCACCCGAGCTGCTTTATGTTTAGAGACTTTAGTTAGTGGAGAGCATAGTTTGTTTCCATGATATGTTTTGTGTTATTTTTATTAAAAGTTAGTTTTGGTCTCAGAGTGGCATTGTCAGGCACAGAGACCTGTTATTTGTATGGTGGTATCATGTCTCTGCACGATGTGTGGGCCAGGGTTACTGTCTGCCCCAATTGTCTCCCAGCCTCAGCCAATAAACAGCCCTCTTTTTTACAATCAGCTTCTTGTCTCTAGAATCGGCAATTGCTTATTTATCCCAGGAGGTTCTGCTCTGTGCTTTTTCAGCAGTCACCTGATGTGTGCTTAGCTTCTCTATGTGAACATTTTCAAAGACCACCTCACAGAAAAGTTAAAGTGTATGGACATAGTTCAGCTCAATATTTGAAGTTAAAAAGAATGGGAGGGTTGCAGATTTTGGCACCAATGTTTGAACAGATCCAGTCTTAGTCACAGAACACTTTGGGCAGAAAAGTTGATGGCAAGAACTCATTTATGGGGAACTCATGTCACGATTATTCTGTTTTTAAAGAAAGGATAAGTATTACTACAAAAAACTGTTTTATCCTGGAGGTTTCATATTTAAATTTTCCTTGAAAGCTTGATAATGTATTTTTGTAATGGGGAACAATTGGTGTCAGAGATGTATGGAAGGCATTATAATCATGGATAATGTGGAGAGATATTGCAGGCTGGCTGATCAATAGGATCTATTGCCTCTGTTACCCTCAAGTTTCATGTCCACAGTATGATTACAGCTGGGAACGACCCCTGTGAAGTTGATAACAAAATTCTAAGAATCAATCAATACAGAAGTAATACAAAAGTAGTTGAGATTAACTCAGTAAAAGGAGACATGGCTGTTTTTAGTCACAAATAGCTTGGCGGTCTCCAGGGTACCAGGCTGCAGTCTCTTTTCTATGAACGATAACATTTGTTCTGTATCATTGATTAGCAAAAGGTTCCCACAGAAAGATGCTGGCCCTATTTTTCATGTACTGAATTAGATATAATTTCTTACAGATACTTATTTATAGATTCATTCAATAGAAATATTAAACCAGTAGAAATTGAAATAATAATTTTGTTTCTCCATTAGTCTTTGTTTGACATTTTGCTGAAAGCAATATTAAAACTATTCATGCTTTGAATATTTATATTGTAAGAGACAAGTTTCAATCTGTTTCAATAGCTATTACCCAGTTGTCTAAAATGCCATACCATGGCATTGAAAATATCAATACAATATCACACAACTGGAACATTACAGTGCCTCACTCTTGTAAATGGTTATAGCCTATGTTTGAGATATTCAGAAAAAAAGAATGTATTGGCAACTGAGGGGCTGCCATATTCTTATTACTATAAGAATTCAAGGAACATTCTGATCAACATTTTTTATGATTTAAAATACAACAACAAGCAATGCCTAGTTTCATATGTGCACATACACTCGGAACACCTGGTGCTTCATAATACTAGTCCAAATATTACCTCTTAAATAATTTTATGCTTCATTTATGAAGCAATTTGCAGGCATTGTTCACAAAAAGCAGTGTACATTGCCTTATGTTTTAGAGAATATGTTATGATTAAAATATTTGAAAGGAATTGTATTTATATTTTGAAAGCAATATCTAATGGATATTCTCTTTTTTTCTTTGCAGGTGAAGACATAATTCAGGCTGAATTTGTGAGGTGAAGACAAAAGACGAAGCAAAATGAATTGTACTAAGGAGTGGGTGGATGTGTATGTGCAGACATACAAGTGCTCAGATAAGGGGCTTCTTATGCCCTTCGTCAATGAGTACACATGGCCAGTGGCAGGACGAGCTGCCATATATTTGGTAGGACTTTTCTGGTGCTTTCTTGGAATAGCTATTATCGCTGATGTGTTTATGTGCTCCATTGAAAAGATCACAAGTAAGACACGTATTATCAAAGTGGCTGTACAGAACGGAGAAGCAGACCACGAATTTGAAGAAATAGAAGTGAAAGTTTGGAATGACACTGTTGCTAACCTCACTCTCATGGCTTTAGGTTCAAGTGCACCAGAGATTTTGCTCTCATGTATAGGGATTATAGGAAATAAATTTGAATCTGAGGAGTTGGGTCCTAGCACCATCGTTGGCTCAGCAGCCTTCAACTTGCTTGTTATTGTTGCGGTGTGCATTTTTGTAATCCCAAGTCCGGAAGTGAGGACTATCAAAGCTATCAAAGTATTTGTTGTCACAGCATCCTTCAGCATTTTTGCATATGTGTGGCTAATCATCATCCTGGTGGTCATCAGTCCTGATTATGTGGAACTGTGGGAAGCGGTCCTGACGTTCCTGTTCTTCCCGATCCTGGTCATCCTGGCCTACATCGCTGACCGAGACTTCTGCATGAGAAAGAAGGTCGACGACTCACAAGTTGAACTCGGATTTGGTAAGTCATTTCTTACATATGCTTTGTTTTAACTGTGATTTCAATTCAGGTATTGTCCCTGGTACAGACATGCTTTCTGTAATTTATATTTGTATAAGTTTTTAATATTTTACACTGTATATCAATTCATAGTTGTAACATGATGTTTTAGAAATATCATGTGAATAAATATTTTAGAAAATTACATATATATATATATATATATATTATATATATATATTTTTTTTTATGTATACATGTTTATTTATATTTATATATATGTTATGAATATCTATAGATAAGTTTGTAGTTGAAATCAAAAGTATAATTTGATGTTAGCTCATGAGTATAACAAGATATTTTGTACAATTCACCTTTGCTGCCATTTTTATCGATTGCATGTTCACTTAAACTGTACTCATCAATTATGTTTCTTCTTTGACACAGTTCTATTTCTGGACTTTTTGAAATGGACTTTATTTCAGATACAGTTTCCAGCACCAATGCAGAAATATGTCCTATTTTCATGTATTTGAAAAAAATATATATTTCTGGTTTTTCAATTCCATTTTGATTTTTTCCAGATTATTTTTGTTGCCAATTTTGAAAGTTTTCTAATTTTATATCAGATTTCAACATTGCACTGAATTAATTTTTGTTGCCAATTTTGAAAGTTTTCTAATTTTATATCAGATTTCAACATTGCACTGAATTAATAATATAAATGCTATTTCCGGTGCACTACAATGTCATGTTTCCAGGACAGTTTTGATCATATTCAAGCCTTGAATCAAATGATATATATATATATATATATATATATATATATATATATATATATATATATATATATCATATCTATCATACAATTATACAAACACACAACAAATATTATCTAAATGATACCTCAAACATCTCTATGAATTGATATTGCCGAAACATTGGTTAACACTTGCATAGATTATAAATAGATTATGAATTTTGATGTTACTACAAAATGGCCACTCTATATTATATTACTATATAAGATTAGCCCTGGATATTGAAATTCTTGCCTAAAATATAACATTGACTAATAACTTAATGGTGACAAAATGTGATCAGGAAAGTTGACGTTATCATAATGAAGAAGGCAAATAGTAATCTCAGAACTGTGGAGAGGAATATTTTATGACAAACGCACACAACAAATGCATGTTTATGACGTGGATAGAATATGCATAGGAGGCAATGTTTGAGTAAGGCAGAACAAACACATGCATTGCTCACCAGCCCAAAAGGTTCCCAATAAATTACTCCTTTGTGGCATGATTACAAGAGAGATAGATGTTCAAGATAAACAAATGACATGTGTACTGTTTTCCCTCCTTGCTGATATTAAATAATGTCAAACATGATTATGACTATAGTACACAATAGAATAAATGGAAATGCATCCAAACATGATTATGACTATATTACACAATAAAATAAATGAAAATGCATCCAGACAACCTCAACTGCATTTTGATAATCATTATTATCCTGTTAATCCCCAGGCTTCAGCCAAGTTATTTTAATTGAACCATTGATATAATGAAACAACAATCATAAAGTGTCTTTTAGATATTTATGAATATGATTAATTCTGTCCTCATAACATTTTGGATATGACTGTATCATTCTGATTAAAAGTAAATTAAAGTGGCATATATCCTAATTATATTTTGCATGCTTTGAAGTTAGCATCTTGTTGTTGTTCAGCCCACAGTACTTTTTTTAATGTCAGTATCTATAAATGATGAGAAAATCCATCATTTATTTTTTGTTAATGATTTTAACAGTGAATAATTTGCTTACTGCATCATATCTTCCATATTGATCATTTGTCAGTTTTATGAAGTGGTTTACATTTACCATATTTACATTCACTTGCCTGCATTCACATTCTCCCAATATCCCTGTCCCTATATCTACCATTATCTGAATAGACACATGTGCACAGGGATTACTCTCATACCCAATTTAATCAAAGTAAGGCCTGATTGGCAGAAATGTTGTAACACTGTAACAAAGAGTAGCAATATATCTATTGCCCTAAATTATGTAATTTGCGGATATTTTCAGCTGGTGGCGCTAATGAGGGTGAGAAACTGTGATCATTAACCATCATTAAGAATATGTATGGTGTGAGCCACCCAAACACAAATCCCTTCACATTTTCTTTCATCATATGGAAATATATATTTCTTGTTATGCTTAAACAGCTTCTGAACTTTATTTATTATCTGTGATATTTATAGCTGTTTGGACAAAAAGGAATTGATGCTAATGTTTTCTGATTTGATTTTTGCATGGAAATTGTTATTCTTATCAAGGTGCCACTGCACCATTTTCATCAAATTATCAAAATCAAATCAGAATGCAAACATGAGCATAGACGTATAGTAAAAGCATTGTAACCCAAGCATGGGGCAAGGGAGCCATTAAAGAACACCATATTTGTTCAAATTTCTGAAATACTTTTCTCTGAGTTCGATACTTTGTATTTGTTATCTCTTGGCTTTGAACTGATGGTTGTTTGGGATCATATAAATTGTTTTCACACAGAAATACTTGGTATAGAAATAGACAAAAAATAGATTCATAAGTGCCAGAGAAGTGATAAAGAATTCCTAAAAGCATTGTAGAAATATGATTTCGGAGGAATTGGACTCATCTCAATTTTTATATTATGCACACATAGCAGAACACAGAAATCTAAACAAATACATCTTTTGACATATCACATGTTAATATAAAGCTAATTTTAGTTCTTTGTATTTGAAAAAAAATGTTTATAGTGTGGTGGATGACCGATAATTGTTCACATCTTTGAAGCATACACTATGATGGTATAATGTTGATATCATCATTCAAGTTATGACCCAATCTAGAAGTGACACTTAATCATTTGGTTGTATACCTCCAGTATGCATGGTAAAAAGCACCCAAGCACCTTTGTCGATTTTGCAATAAAAGTACAATTTTGTATGCACTTGAGTGATGACTGAATGATCTGAGATGATTTCTGTCTTCTCTGTTTGTTAAATATCATGATTTGCATATATATACATTAAGTTACACAACACATGATATAATAAGATTATTATTGTAGAAATTATAACCCAACAGGTATATATCAGCAGTCATACCAATTTGATACAGCTAGAAGACAGTAAGAAATAACAAGCTAATGATATACATACACATGGTATTATGGTCTCAAAATATATAGTCCAAACTATATATATAAACTATTATATTGCTTCCTGGGCAATGCAATATACATATGTTTCCTATCATCTTTAACATGTGAAATTTTACCTGCACTATTAAGACACAAATGTAAACATAAAATGATTTACAAGCATCATCAAGGCCAGTCCATCCTATCAAATGTATCATCATCTTGTATATTGTATTTTAGTGCAGGTAGCTTTGATCTTATATAGGTGAATGAAGAATAATGTCATGAGTAGCCACTAACATGCTTGGGAAAACATTACACAAAAGAAACAGAGAGCACACCATCCTTGTATAACATTCTGGGTGATTAAAAACAAAGGTCAGGCTTTACTTCAGCCTTCTGCAGTGAAGTCATTCATTATTTTTGACATAAAACCAACAACTCTTATGTTCAAAATCAAAATTTCAAATATTGCTGTATTTGTGGTTTTTGAAAGATGAAAGTAGGGTCAATTACAGTAATATACATTTCAACAAGATTATATCTAGGCCAGTGATTTTGATTTAAGATGTTATTATAAAAATTATTTATGAACTGTTAAATTTCCACACCCTTGCAAAATATAAATCTGACTGGAGATGTGTTTGCCTCTGAGAATAATTTAACCACTCTATCTATATTTATATATATCATATATGCTGCAAGTTAAATGTATGTCACAGTTTGCATCCATCATATGATAGTCCAATGAATATTCTCTATATATCCCAGGAGTAATTTTGAGTGTGAAGTAAGAGAACCAACCATGTTGCTATTATGCACCACACTATTTTGCCCAAATTTATTTTTCCTTTTAAATGAGTTGTTCCAATTTCAGTGTAATTTCCAGAGGTTTATACAGGTGTGTCTGTCATGTTGCTAAAACACTTGTAAATTTCAGCTTCTCCAAATGAGATTTTCAGATGATCACTAAATCAAGAAAACTGTAGTGGAGTGAATTTTATTTCAAAAAGATATATGGGTTTTTCAAAATTTGACATTAGTCTTGCCATGGTTGGTCAATGAAGTGTCTGTGACTGTATGTTCTTCATGGATCTCTCATTCTGTTTCTTACAGCTGTGTTATATAATGTGGATATACTTGTATGTGTGTGCATTGACAAACAAATAAGCAGAGTTGCTTTTGATATAATTAACAGATCATAGAGACCTCTTACCTCCATGTTAGAATTACCACTAAATCATCAGAAACACTTTTTATATACACATTCACTGAAACAGCTGTAAACTCTGTATGGATGTCCCTCTGGATATGTGTATGATCTCTATATATGCTGCTCGAGTCTTTAAATAGATCTCTATTGATCTATATATAGATTTAAAGGGATGTCTGTGGATCTCCTTTTTATTTCAGTACTAACAACATAAGCACATTACCAACATATATAACATTTTGTATGTATGTTTATATATATAAATGTAAAAATAAGAATGTACTATTGTTGAGTTGGGATTAGATATATTTAATGAATTCATCATAATTTGAATAATTTAATAAATATTATGGTTGCAGAAAAAAACTTTCAAAATTTTTGTTTTTACATTGCAATCTTTTCTTTAACTATTATTCACATTGTTTTTTTTTTCTTAAATGTTTTTAAATAATTATACATTTCTCATTTTTGTTTATTTTTATTATGTCACAATCTTTGTACAGCTTAAAGTATTGTTTGCCTAATGCACACACAAAGAATATAATATTCATGGTGAAAAAATCTGTGAAAAAATATTTCCTTGAACATTATTTTTCGGTTTTTGAGTTTTGAACCATGAAAGTTGTATAATTTGTGTTCTTATGGTATCAAGTCAAGGAATTGTGCATCATATATTTTATACCCGTGGCTTCAGGAGAATTAGAGTTTTGTAGTTTTGTCTCTTTCCTTGTGGTATATCCATTTTTGGTGCAATGAAAGTGGTCACTGATTCAATTTTGGCAAACTATACCATGCTCGTCTTGAAATTTTCATATTCAAAACAATTGGAAAGAATTTATGCCACAAGTAGAGGGAAAAGCTCTATGTGTTTTACGTAGGATTCTTTATCCTGTCTGCCAATGCATTTTGTCAGTTTTCACAAATAGAAGTATGAATGTGTGTCAGTCTGTCTGTGTGTCTGCTGTTTCAGCTCGTTACATTCCTTGGTTAAAGAGAAGGACCTACCACATCCCAAACGCTAGTGAAGGTATCTGGAAGCATAGCTGCCTGCAGCTGCTTGTAACAGCTACATAGTAGTCAAGCAGCCTCAACTGCTTGTTGAAGTCTAACAGAATGTTTACCCCCCATAATCATTGATATATGGCTTGCAAAATGTGTGAGATGGCATTCCTTTATCCTATGTACAGTTTATCAAGATAACATATGTAATGGAAATGAATGCCATGTCACACCAAACTTTATAACATTTATCACATATTTCACAAAAAGTTGGAATTTGTTGGAATATTTTTATAACAATTCTTTAAAAATCAAGTAAACAATACATTTTATGTATTCTAATAATGATATTTGCAGGTCATAATCAAAAATAGTGGAAATATGATTAATGCATGTTGTAGAAAGGGCAACAGTAATGGAAGATTGGTGTTGGTTTCTAAATAGTAATGTACAAAAAATTCCAGCTATCAATCAGCCCCAACTCATGCTTCTTGATCCAGCAATCCCAAGCTAAAACAATAAATATACCACAACCTTTATTGTATATAGATATTTATATATACCGTATTTACTCGAATATAGGATGAGAAATTAGGACCCAAACCTTTAGTCAATGTTTGGGGGTCGACTTATGCATGAGGGCAACCTGTGGATGGCGATTTATGGCACCTCCAGGCGACCGATAGGGTGCTATAAACACCTAGCGGCGAACAGCGATATTATTAAAATCTTTATCTTATAACACACTTAGAAATATTCTTACATGTTTCAACAGTACTCCGCCTTCATTTAATAAGTGTGAATTATGCACAAGTTGGAGAAAATGTGAGTTTAACAATGCTTAAATATGCTTACGCAACACAGGGTCGCCATTTTGAAAAGCGGAAGTGAAGGGGAGAAGCTCTTATTCTTGACACAAAAACAATTGGAGCGCCACCAAAGCGTATTCATTCCCATTGAAATATTAATATATTGCACAATGATGGATCCCTGAGTTGTCCTGTAATCAGACATTGGCCTTTTTAAGCAAAATAACATCAATTTGGAGGGTCGTCTTCTACAGAGGGTCGTCCTATTTTCCAGTAAATACGGTATATTCCAAATAATTTGTTTTCAGGCTCAACCTCAAGCTATATTGATTACCATAATTAATTCCTTAAGGGTATTGATCAAATAACAGATCAAATATTATATTTGTTTGTGATTTTGTCTCTAATGATTGTCTTAAAGGTTTTAAGTGTCCCTTTTTAAACAGACTATACCCAAAGACATCAGCAAAATAGACTTGAAATCCACTTTTTCTAGAAACACCATGCACTGCCCATCATATTGAAGTTTTCCTACTAAATGAACTAGACCTCCAGCGATTGACTGTTGCTGTTCTAACCCATACCACTATCTTTCCAAGTCACAATGTCAATAAATTCAAATCTGTGTACATTCTGCAGTGTTTTTCTTGAGTTTTTTACCCGATATCAAATTTGACAACATGAAATGGCATTTAGAGTCCAAGTGATGACGTCATGGAAACGCAAAGGGAGAAACATCATATGACGTCAGAAGCACCACTACGTTGTGGAGCTTACAGATTGTATCTGTCACTCCCGTGTATAAACTGACCCACTTTCACCTCTTTGCGTAAACTCGTAAACAATGGCGAAACGATCCTGAGATCAAGAAAAAACAAAGAAATCTTTTCTAACAAATCTTGCATTTGTTGTTGAGGATAGAAATGCATGGCTTGTTGAAAACCTATTGCCGGAGAATAAGTCCTACAAGAGTTGTGATTTAAAAATGATGGGCTGTGCATGGTGTTTCTGGAAACAGTGGATTTCAAGTCTATTTTGCTGATGTCTTTGGGTAAAAGTGACATTTGCAAAGGAAATGTGTCTTGAGAGGGATCCAACTTAAAACATTTCCTCTGAGTCAGTCACATACAAATGAAAAGGGCTGGTTGTGGAAGTGTTGAGCATATTTAATCTATGATACAGAAAGTTTGGTAAAGATTCGTTGTGAAATGTCTTGAAGTGGATCCCTGCTGAAAGTAGTGCCCTTGTTTTTCATATGAAGTATAAGTCAGCCAAGTCAGGCCCTGCGACCATATCTGCGATGCTTGATCCTATGGATGTATTCAAGTCATTGATTTCTCTGGATATTATCTAAGCCTGGATTTTATGGTCATGGATGTGTTTTATTTACACTGCTGATCAATGTTTTAGATTGATTTATGATGGGCATGTATATTGAATACCAATAACCAACATGGCATCGATTTGAAATTTTGAAGTTGGAGTGAAAGCAATTCATTTGTTTTACCAATTGCCATTCCAGCTTGATTTATAGAAGTTGTTTGAAGTAAGAGAATTTTATTGGCAAAATTGCAATCTTGGACAAAATCATGGAATGTTTTCACAAATACAGACCAAAGCCAATCTGAGACCAAAAAAATCATGGAGGTTGAGTATTTGTATATGAAAACAACATGATCAGATATTAAATTGGCAAACTGAAATATTGGCATATTTGGCACATTTCATGCACATCTCAGGCCAAATCATAATGTCATTTATTAATATTCCTTTTCAATGAACATATTCTAGACAGTTTATTTGATACATTTCCATTAATTTCAATAATATATAGATTTTGACACAGGCAATGTGTAAATCAGTGTTACCGACAGGCAAAGCTATATCATAGACTACTGTACAGGCTCCAAGTGAAAGACATGAATACATAAATGTAAAGTGACTTTAAATAGGTGAAATAATATATATGCTACTTTGAAGTACCTTCAGTAAGATGAGAAATGGTGTATATGTACATTCAAACTGCCAGTTGGAGGAAAGATATGTCATCGTATGACATAGGGTGCTATAGGGTGACCTGGTGCATTTGCTTCATTTCAAAAGCTTTATTAAGAATGGCCATCAAAGAGAATCACGCATCATATGCTGTGTTTTGTGATGACATATTATTCTGCAGTGGCCAATGCTAACTCTAAGATGAGCTTTAAAATAAAAGTATGTTTAAGGTTAAGCATGTAAATTGTGAATAGCAGTATGAATGTTGTAAGTTAAGCGGTTCTGGTTATGTGACTTGTAAATGTACCAGAGGGAGTGGACACCTGATAGCATATCCATCAGCTCCAACCCTGACCCCATCTCAGTCACCACCCCCACAAACTCCCTATGTGAAATCCATGTGTCATGCATTGTATGCAACTCAGTTTTGGTGTGGTCAGGTTTTGTTGGCTTTTTATGTTGCTTATTGTTACCAGTGTCCATTTAATTTATTTTTTAAATTGAAAGTATATAATGTAAGGAAAGTTCATTTTGCTAATCATTTTTGCATTATGATTTTTGAGCAAGAAATTCTTCTGATATTAACTCAAACAACAAAATTTTAAAACATTTCATAGAAGCACAATTTTATACCAAGAAAAGCAGAACCACATGATAAGAAATGGAATGATTCAAAGATATTTTTGCATTGCCAATGTTAACTGTCTTGTGTAATGGCTTCGCATTATATGCAAGTGGAGATGATGTCACATTTAATGTTGACTATTAGGA
The DNA here is from genome assembly GCA_949316495.1 of Amphiduros pacificus. Classification (NCBI taxonomy): domain Eukaryota; kingdom Metazoa; phylum Annelida; class Polychaeta; order Phyllodocida; family Hesionidae; genus Amphiduros; species Amphiduros pacificus. Next base: position 43,227,448 of record OX439002.1, on the reverse strand, counting down.
TTACTGTATCATTTGTCAATATACTCGCATTAAAATGCCAACAAATCTGCTATGCTTTCCAGTAAAAGATTCTGATAAAGATACTTTTAAGTTTTTATTTACAAATATATGATTACAATTTAACACTTTTTTGTACAAAAAGTTTTTTCTTCAAAATTTGAATGAAATGTTCTTTTATATTGGTAAATGATATAAGTAGATCAATTTAAGATAACACAACCAAGCATTATGGTTGACAGGATAATATGTGTATTGACAATATATATGTACATATGGGCGCATGTGGCTTTACAAGATTTAGGAAGATTTACCCATGTAGAGCTCACCATTAAATTAGGTGGTGTATAGACATATGTGATAGCCATAGACATCCAGAATGACTAATGTGATAGTTGTAATATTAATATCTTTTGTTGCTAACACTTTTCCGTTCTTTTCACCCTTTCTTACATGGCCATTTACTTGAGTAAGTTGCCCCCAGTTATATTACCGGTAACTTAATTTGGAATTCAGATTTCCTTTTTTAAGAAAAGATCAGAATTGTTATTTTCCTTTCTTTTTATTCTCAAAGATGAAGAGTCCTAGTTTGTATTGTAAATGCATTTTTTTCTCTTTTCTCCATAAATAAATCTCACTTTGACTGTCATCACCAAAAATATAATCAGATATCTTACTTCTCAGGTTAAACTAAATAATAAACAAAATATCCAATTAATGAAATTAATACCAATTAATACAAATAAAAATAATCTAACACATAAATCATTGGTTATGTAGTTTCATATTTCTTCCTATTTATCTATGTTGAAATATGCTTTTAGATATATTTTGAATTCAAGCATAATGTGCACATTTACATATATATCTGTACTTAGAATATATCCAGTAGATTCATTCATTCATTCATGTGAAACACATTTTCAGAATCATTCATATTTGTATTTCTATCAACAGATGACAAATTGTTTCTGGCAGATGGGCGTATGGATGAGAAGAAAATGAGAGAGTTTGTCAAGGTTAGTACATAGTTCAGAAAATATATGTATGTTATTCATAGATTAAGGTTTACATTGAATGGAAAAACAGTAAATATTCATTGGTGATATTTGTAGGTAATTACTTAATAGCATTCACTATTAAATGCACTGGTAACTAATACAATAAACGACTTTGAAATAATTACTAATACCTGTTATGTTGTGCTACTTTGGTAGATTAAGTGACATAAATATGCTATGTAATATAGCTTAATATATTTTTATTACATTTTCTTAACCATATCAATATTGTCATAACTATAAGAACATCAATATTTAAATGTGTACATATTTAGAGTTACGTGAGTGAAACTCAAATTAATGTTGACTGTTGGGATTATAGGTTCTATCGTCAGTATTATTGAGACCATCCAAAGACAATGTAAATAATTGTGCTGGTGGCACAAAATAACTGCCCTCCCTTTGGTCTTGAATGATTGTTACTTATAGTGATATGGACCATATTGACTGTTCGTAAACTCAATACTTTTGACATTGATGTACATGGAAAAATGGACTTTTTCTCATTGAAAGGATAATGACTCTGTAAAAGTTGCTCAGTTCAATATCTTAATGATTCTATGGAAGTGTATCGATTAAAGTGTTGATAATCATCATGACCTTCTTGTGAACTTTGTTGTCCAGTTGGTCTTGTGAATTTATAAATAAACCCTACAGCCTCATTGAAACTCGCATCACACCTGATTGCAACATACACAGGAAAATCATGTTATTTTGTAGCTTTTGCCATATATTTCTGGCTTAAAATAAACAAATTAAACTATAAATTTATCATTCAAGATTCCATACTAGTATACTTTTATGAATAAAGTAACAAAACTTACCGGTATACCATCCATCTGAAGAAAAAAAATTGGAAAATTATTTAATTTATACATTAAATGACAGTGATAAAGAAGAAGATTAAGTGTTGATGTGATTGAAATACCAGTGTAGTCTGCTTGTTTGGAAATCCAAGAAAGCTCATAGCTTATAGATAAAATAATAATACATTTAACACAGAAACCATCTGAACATTTGCTAAAAAAAACTACAGCATAACATCCAGCTTTATAATATTCCAAATGTGCATGAAACATGATTTACATATATCTTGTAGCAACATATATGCATGATTGCTTTTGTTGTCAAATAAGTAAACTTATTCAGGTTTGACAAATTGCATGATACATAATGTTGACAAAAATACCCATGGAATGAGTGGCATTGATTGTTTAAATTGGTGATTTTCTCCTCTGAATCTTTAATGAATCTGAAACAGATTTTTTACATTTTAAGTACAAAAATGATTATTTTAGCTTTGATTTGTTTCTTGACATTCACACTGCAGAATGTGAAAATGGTTATTTCACCTCACTGTATCTCTTTGTGAAAAATTATGCCATCCAATTATATAGAACTATTCTTTTTAATAGCAGGTGTAACATAATGGCAAATACTTCTATACAATCAGTATGAATGATCTATATCTGTGTGATCACATTTCTTGAGATAAAATTGAACTGCAGGGACAATATATGACTAAGACCTGTGAAAGAGATGTGGTTAGGACATAGCTGACTGTTACCTCATCATTAGAAGGACATTAATACCCTATATCCAATATCAGTGTCAACTATTATTATATTATTATTATGATGTTAATTGATGAATAGATGTAAACTCAGGAACGAGACATTGATATTTATAATAGTTATATCTTATATCTCCTGTAGAGAAGATAAACCAGGAAGAGTTCATGCCACAGTGATTAAGACATAGATGCTAAACCATAGAGAGTATGTGCTACAGGATTATAGAGATATCAAATTAGCATCAAAGTGCTAATATGCAAGATATACAGGATGAGGGAGGGTTTTATACAGAGGAATAAAAGATATTTGTGACAATTTTTATGCTAAGATTTTGTGGGACCAGTTTATCATATCTCAGAGATGTAACTAGTATCTAGAATTTCTCATAACCATCAAAATTCAAAGCTGAGTGAAACATGAGTTATAATTTTAAATGATAACAGAATTTAGAACAGAATCCATGTATTTTACAAAATATCAGGAAATGATGGTAAGTTGGCCAAAAAGAAGAATCCATTGGCATGGTATTTTGAGACAGTTTATCAATTTTATGTATTAATGTGGTGTCTTAAATTTGTATTAGTATGAGCAATTACATGTATATTTTTCTAGTATTCCTAATTACATACATCTATGTAGTTATCAACATATTCCCTGTTTCAAATGCCCTTAAAAGAAGAGGGAATTGAAATAAAAAGAATTTAAGGCACCACTGAAACCATTTTTTCGTAATTTTGCTATTTTTCAGACCGATTCTTGTAGTTTAGATAATAGAGAAGATGTACTCAGCTGTCATGAAGGGCTTCTTATTGGGATGTGGAATTATCATAATCTGTTTTGAGATTTCATCAAATATATATTAAGATTTACCCTAAATTTGTTGTGCTGGATAAATTGTAATGTGATTTCCAGGATTGCCATTTCTGGTAATTGGTCCTTCATGGGAGCAGGTACAGCTTCTTAGACTGTTGTTCTATACACACATACACACACAACACACCATGTTTCAGCCAATATCGATAGCCATATTTGTGCAATGTACCACGGTTATATTACGTTTCCTTCTCTTAAATGACGGAAAATGCATAAGTAATATTGGACTGAATTCAGCAATACCCATATCTCCTCACGAGTGCTTTACAATGTGTTATCAGGACCTGAGCTCTGCCCATTCATTCAATAAATATATATGATCATTGGTCAACATCAGTATATACTTTAAGAAATTCAATTGGTGGATCTGTTCTATCCTTTTGCTTTCTAAGAGCATTGTCATTCTAATAGCATTGTCATGACAAAAAGCAGGGTATTCAAAACTCAAATAAAATGACTTTTTGACAGACATCTATTTTTACATCAGCTGACCCTTTGTTTCCTATGTCATTTAATCAATCTCTAAGCCCACAATTTAAATTTTCACTGTTGACAAACCCTGTTCCAGTTATGGATGTGGTGCTAATATCAGTTAAATGTCAGTAAATGAAAATATTGAAAATATTTCCACCACAGAAATGAAAATATTTTCACCACAGAAATTATCATTGGAACCATAAAGAGGTTTTTGAGTATGTAAATGCTTCATCATATAAACCAGTTTTAAGGTCATGCTACAATGCCAGGGATTATAGTGTTGTTAACAACAAATTTAGGCAATGGGAATATTCAACAGAAAAAAATTGATTTTTGCAGAGTCATCCGGTAGGAAATCGTGATTATTGGGAAAACCTTTATGCACACTATTTTTTTTCTTACCTGCATAAACGCGTGTTTGACTGACTGACTAAATTTTATATTTATTTATCTAATTTATCATATTTTATTCAGCATATAAAGTATTACAGCAGATTCAGATTTTTTGTGCCAATATATTATTTTTTCTACCAAATGATAGTGTTCACAAACTTTGATTGCTGTCAATCAGTGTTGGTCATGAGAATCTGTTTCTGCTGGAATATTACTTAATTAAGTTCCTTTATTTATTTTGTTTGATATTTTTCACCGCAATCATTGGACAATAATATATAACTGATAAGAATTTCACTGCAAAGATCTAATAAAATGGTAAGCTTCAGTCACGTGACCAACACATGGCACCTGGAGAAAAAGATATGCGTACAATAAGTATATGTCAATGGAATATATATTATTATATATTTGACAATGCATGTACAGCAAATGTTGTGTAAAAGTAACTAATGATATTCCTCAGGAGGGCGCACTATTTATATAATTTTTCCTTTTCATGATTTATCCAAGAATGTGATTGGTTAATCTTTAAAATTTTTCTAATTGTTTTATTTCACTTAAATTCAGTAACAAATAATGGTTTATAGTATCGGCAAGAAAAAGGTATAATTCAAATTCATTGGTCAAGACCAAAATATGGCTCACTCTCATCTTACACCACATGGTGCAGTGCCACAGTGCCACAAAGGTATATACCACATGCAGAGTAACGTAAATATAAACATCAGACTCACATAATGAAAAAAAATGGCAAAGATCCTAGAGATGATCTTGACAACGATCGCAGTTCCTGCCAATGTGCGTATTGGTATTTGTCACTCATACTCATGAAGTTTGAGAAAGGCTATTTGATCTTTTAAAAAAGTATGTGGCCTTGGATTGACAATTTGTATTTTGTGTTGGCATTCTATGTGGTACCACCATATAACGTAAAGTGGGAGTAAGTCCCAAAACACTGGCTCTGGTTTCTGCCCACAAATGATGAATTTCATCATTAAAATAAAAATATCAGTTTTTGCATATGGTAAGACAAAGGAATCTCAGGACAAATTTACATTTAATTGACCTTGAACACAAAGGCGGCGACTATCATGATCAAGTGCGTCTGAAAACCAGAAAGTGATCGTGTGCACGTTACTCCTAAATCTCATCAAAGTGAGTTAGCCAGGTGAGCACGAAGATCACAGGGTTCTCCCACCTCATAGTGTCCTCAACATAATTGTGTGGCACATTGCCAAACCAAAAGATAATTAAATCCTCTCACACTTTCCCAGCCACAGTGAATCTCCTCTTGGTTTTTTTATTGAAGTCAATAAATGAGTTGGAAGAAATGTTGTTTGCATCAAACAAACTTTAGATTTCATTATATTTGGTTCAAGTAAATAATATGGTTATTACATCATCTCTAGTATTGAGCTACTCTCCTTTTGTACTCCGCATCATACCACCAATTATCAAAGAGGGGAGCGCTAACACAGCTAGATAACATTGAGCTGTGAGCTGGAGTGATTAAAAATATCATGACCTTTATGTGAGTCTATGATGTAAATTTAAATGGTATAACATTCTCTGAATGTAAAAAACAGGATCCACAAAGGAGCCCAAGTCAAAATATGGATGAGACAAGCAAACAAAAATCCCTAATACAATGCTCTTCAGTTTCCATAGTGGAAAATAGATAGCTGATGCATCTACCTTTTAGATTTAGAAATACTTTTGTGCTTATTGAATTAACAATTTACAGTAGTTTCTAACAATTAAAGAATTTGAACCAGGATCTGGTAGAGAGCAATATGGCAAATTACTTGCCTTTTCCTTTAAATATGTGAATTTTAGGATAATTGTTTTTTTCCTCTTTTAATCAATTCTATCATCACATTTTATAAAGAAATGCCTATGATTTTTTTTGCATGCTGTTTATTTTATGGCTTTATGATAATTTCACTTTTGATATTACTGTAGTTGCATGGTGCATGCCGAGGAATAGTCCTACGTAATATATGATACAAACTTTTATTGTATCATAATGATTTGTGTCAATTTATTCTAGAATTGGTATTAACATTTTCAAGATTAATATGACTAATTTGATCACATCACAAGTAAATAGGATTAACCAATTTTCTTTGACAAAATTGATCACTCTGCTTTTCATAAATGTGGCTTTAAAATGAACAATGAAATTATTTTGCATGTTATATTTCTATGTAAGGCAACTAAGTTTGCAATGGAAAAAAATCTCCAAAATTTGAAAAAAAAATTGAGCCGAGGCGTATGTGATATATAAATATGGGAGGAAACAAAGTATGTAACACATAAAGAGTTTGTTTGCATTTCAGGAGTTGAAGCGAGTACACCCGCACCTTAATGAAGAAGACATCGCTCAGCTTGCAGCAGCCAAGCTATCAGAGGAACAGACTCATAACCATTTATGGTATCGCATCAACGCAACCAGACATCTTGGAGGAGGGCCCAAGCTGACACCCCAGATGAATGAAACACTTCATGAGGTCCGTTCCAATCTCATGCTTAATTTTATAGTGTACTTTTTTGATAAGTTTGTTTCTATTTGAATTGATGATAAATATTACGCACAGGTTTATGAGGAGCTGAAACATGCAGAGGAGCATGATATGGGGTCCGGCATGTTGCGAGGAATGGGCTCCACCGCAGACCTCAGCGAGGGTGGTTCCAAGACTGTCATTGAGTTCACAGCAGCCACTAGTGCAGTCATGGAGAGGGACGGCAGAGTCAGGGTCGGCATTCGCAGATATGGAAATACCAAGAATAGAATTCTCTTCAAGTAAGTTACCTTTGACTGGTACATTTGTTGTATATCAAATATATGAGCATATGAACATATATCAGCAAAAAGCATGTCACTAATGCATATATGAACAAAATATATGTCACTAATAAAGTAATATTTTCCATTCAGAATTGAGACAATAGATGGCACAGCAGAAGCAGATAAAGACTACATTCCTGTCAAGCAGACAATGGTGTTTGATCCTGAGGAGACAATGAAACATATTGATGTGGAGATCATAGATGACACAGAGTGGGAGCCAGATGAGGTGTTTTTTGTCAAACTTGCCCTTGACCCCACAGATCCTTCCTTCAAAAGCACAATCCTTGGCAAGAGAGCAATTCAGGAAGTGACAATCATCAATGATGATGGTACGCAGATCTCTCCTCATACTATACTTTCAGATTAAGTTACAGTAGTTTACTGTTTAAAGGAATATGAAGTTGTTCTGAAGTTGTTATAAAGTACAAGGGTATAAGGAATATACCAACACTGCATGTCGAGTCATATACTACCTCTGCAAATTTAAGTTATTCTCCATGGCCAGGTATTTTAGACATTAGCTTACAATTACCATACGGCTCTGCAATTGGTTGGCTGTTGTACAGTACATGCTCATACATAATGCCACAGCCATACACATGTACTGGCCAATTTTATATTTTCAAAAATAATTAAGAATGCCTCATTAATAAGTTGTTGTTTTTTTTGGGGGTAGGGGGGGGAGGTGTTTTGGAAATATTGAGTTAAAAATGTATATATTTGATATATTACCCTTGCCCAAGAAGAAAAAATCAAGATTTTCATTTTCATTTCCTCTTGAAGATTATCGGTAATGGTCCATCACATGACTATTTTTGTGTGATCATTTTGGTATACATACATTTTTGAATCATAACAATGACACCAATTTGCCATGTTTCCACATGTAACTAAATATCTGACTCAGTGCCTATTGGCTGCTGAAAAGAAATTTGTACTGGGGGTGAGTCTGACTTTGAGAAGTCGTTTCTGGCCTTTACTTGCAGAGCCTAGTATCAACCCAGGATGTGCTAAGGAGAGTAGGATTATACACAGCACGGTGCTCTTAATATTCTGTACTGGGCTGTGACATTTTGATGCTTTTTTCAGAGCCTGGAACATTCGAGTTCTCCAAGCCCAGCTTGTTGTTTAAAGAGAGTGCAGGGAAGGCGATGATCCCCATTGATCGGGTTAATGGTGCTGATGGCCAGGTTCAGATTATGTGGAAGACCGAAGATATGTCTGCTCATTCTGGAAAAGACTACGAAGGAGGAGAGGGAACCATCACATTCGAACATGGAGAAACCAATAAGATGCTGGAAATTACTATTTTTGATGACCAGGTGAGTAGAATTATCAAATCTGTTGCACTTTTGGGGGTTGCAAATGTAAATATCATTTCATTTGGATTGTTTTTCTCTTAATAAGATAGTCAAGGAAGACTTTACAGACACATGCCATTCAGGTACTTTATAAACAAACATATAGAGATGGGTGTGATATTTACGAGACTTGAAATTATCAATCAGATCCTTTCACATGCAAAATACACAGTCAAATTGGCTGATTAATCCAGTTTCCATTTTCTTTTTCAACATTGCAGCAGAATCCTTTGGAAAATGGTGTATATGATATATTGTTTGATGCTTGCAGGAGGTAGAAAAGGATGAGTGTTTCAAGGTGGAGTTGACTGAGGTTATTGCACCAGGTGCCAAACTAGGGCGTATCAAGAAAACTATTGTCACAATAGTCAATGATGATGGTATATATGATTTTTAATTTTTTCCACATGTTTATTTTTACAAATAGCATATCCAATAATATTTTTGTAATGCTAATTTAGTTCCAGTATTTTTATGATGGACCTCAATCAACTATTTGCTTAATAATGAAACATGAGGCCGAAATAGGCATAATTACCCAACCAATTCTCATCCATATTAACAATTATGTATTCTAATAATATTAATTGTTTTTTATATTATTTATTGCAGATTTTAATGGCATGGTTAGTCGTCTAGTCGACCTGACCAATATGAATATGGATTCACTTCGCGTGGAGACAACCAGCTGGCAACAACAGTTCCATAATGCCATGAATGTGAATGGTGGAGAATTAGAGGGCGCCACTCATATGGACTATCTAATGCACTTCTTAACGTTTGGATGGAAGGTAGGATCTAGCTTCAGCCAATTGAATTACATTATATCAATGACATTTGAAATTTCAAATTAGGTCAACAAATTTTGATCAGCAAAATGTATCAACTTTCCAATGCATAAAAAGACATTTGTTAATCATGTAGGTATATATCTTCCACAACTTTCCACATTATTCTAACTCCTTATTTTTTCTTCTGAATGAGGAAACTCATGAATGTTTTTTTTCCATTTCAGATTTTGTTTGCAATAGTGCCTCCTGTGTCTATTTGGGGAGGTGTTTTGTCATTCTTTGTGGCCCTTGCTATGATTGGCATTCTGACTGCCATTGTTGGTGATCTGGCTGGTATCTTTGGTTGTTTGGTTGGACTTGAAGACAGCATCACTGCCATTACCTTTGTAGCTTTGGGAACCAGTTTACCTGACCTGTTTGCCAGTAAGCAAGCAGCTACCCAGGAGAAAACGGCTGACAACTCCATAGGAAACGTGACAGGAAGCAACTCAGTCAACGTGTTCCTGGGTCTGGGCCTTCCCTGGTTAATTGCCTCTATCTACTGGGGCGCTCAGGTCAGTCATTATATTTATCACTTTTTTCTACTTTTTTGAAAGTTATTTCAAATAAAAATATGGATAAATAGGAAACAATTTTCAGAAGAGAAAGAGCACTATTAAAGTAATTTAAACCAACAATCAAGAGGGTCACCTGAATGGGGCCACATGTAGGACTTGTTTCTAAGAGCATAACTACCAGTAATGAAGACAATAAGGCAATTCTGATGGAAATATTTGATTTTGAAAATACCATGAAATATACATGTTATAAAGCTTTAATGCGGCATAATGTGTGATATCTCCAGAAAAATATTTATATTCATCAGAATGAATTTTCACTGTATCATGATAATGTGCGCACAATATTGGTATTCACCCAATATTTAATAGTGGGCATAAATGTTTTGCTTGCAGGGCAAGCAGTTTGAGGTACCAGCAGGAAATTTGGCATTTAGCGTCATCATCTACACCGTTTGTGCCCTCGCCTGCATTGGACTCATCTTTGCTCGCAGATATCTCAGCATCTTTGGGCCTGGAGAATTAGGAGGATCCTATGGATTTAAAGTTGCGACATCAGTTTTCCTTGTTTTTCTGTGGTTTTTATATGTACTCATCTCATCTCTACAGGTCGAAAAACACATTCCCTCTTTCTAAAATGTGGCCAGAGCCATTTAAAGGAATGGATGGTACACAACGTGATGCTGTTTGTCTTAGCAAAAGTATAAAAGAATGCCAATGCTATAGTATAAATTGCTCCTTCATAATTACATCTACAGTATGAATCACACCTGATAATGATATCTCTCCTGACACTTTCTCCAGTACTGAGTGGTAAAATGAGCACATTACAGTTTGGTATGTGTCATGACTTGAAAATTGTTTACAACTTGGTAAACAAGGCATGTCTTGCATTGTAAATAACCTGGGCAAAAGCAGGTATGACTAACATGGAATTTGGTGTTAACAATGTGATGTACAGTCTACATCTAACCTGACTAGGTATTAAATATCAAGATGTTTGAGATAAAACTTGTTTAAAAAAATTAAGTGATGTTATTAGGACATAATATTTCAGAACAAATCTTTAAACAAAAGTAGTATGTTTGACATTAGGCAAACCATCAACAACTCTACAAGTTAGTTCACAGCCCGAAAAGATTTTCATGCCTAATTAACCTAAATTGCTACATTGCTATAATATATTGTGCTTTTTACACAAAAGAATTGAATCTTTTTATAAAATCTCCTGGACACATGTTATGAAAACATGTTTAATTGTGCATATTCTTGTTTATAGATTTGATTACCGAATATGATTTGTACAACCAAAATGATTTCACTTATCCAATGGGATGGCAAATTAATGAGACACGAATTGATTGTCCAAGAAAAATCTCTTACATTATTTGTGTAGAAATACTTGTCTTTTGCCTACTGTATATATTTGTAACATAATGGCATCTTGAATATAATATGCATATAAAATAGCTATTTTTGTAAGGGAATATTATAATTCTTTCATATTTTATGTGTTAATCCAAGTATCAGTAATTAATTTTATCATGTATTTCTCATATTTGTATAACATCAGTTCTTCAATATTACTTATAAATGTTTGGAAAACTATGATTTATTAATCTTGAGGAATAATCTCTACTTAATCAGACACTAAAATGTAGATTTTGTTTTCCTATCAAATTTTCTCAAGAAGTAGAAGTTTAAATCTCAAAAGATTATGTAGAATGAGACTGATATGGTTAAATGTACTGATATATTGATAGAATGAACCTGATAATTTGTACTGTTTTATGCTGTTGACTGCCAGTCACATGTTATAAAATTTATTATATTTGTTGCATTATTGTTCAAAACTGTTTAAAATTTCCATATTTTTTTTTTGTATAAACATTATTTTAAACCTAACTGGGGCCTATAATATAGAGGCATGTAGTCTTAACTGTTGGTGGGTGGTTTTCTTGCAGATAGTCTCAATTATTTAGGAGCACAAAACAAAATTGCAATTCAAAGTCTTTTATTATTGAAATGTTAAAAACGTATATATCGGATGTTTTCTTACCCTGTGTACTTTATGTTTTTCATCCAAAGATGCCTTGAAATCTCAGATTTGTTGAAATATGATTAAAATAGGGTATATGCTTCGAGTTACCAGAACAAATCTGTCAAACTTGTCTTTCAATCGGGAATAACCATTTTGTTGGCTTGTTGTTATGTACCAGTGACCAGCGTGTTGATTTAATCTGTTTCAATTTGTATATATTCATGAAAACTTTCATGAAAACAAGTTCAAATTATTGTTATTGGGACAGTTATAGCACGGAAAATTTGCCAAAACGAGTCACAAAAATTGTGCTGCTTTAGCAAGACCATTTGTAATAGCATAGTAAGCCAAACACTCATAACAACTTTCACAGAGTGCACTCGTTATATTAAATTGGGATCAAATACTGACAAGGTTTAGATATTATATATTGTGGACCTTTGATAATTTATCACTTAGCATGATGACCTTATTCTCATGATAAATTCACCACTGAATTAAACATTTGAATGAAGTGTAATATGTACAATACTAAGTATTGTAGGATACCTAATATGGTGATAAATCTATTATCAAATCAACATCTGTACTTTGATATGATTTGGTCTGATCAGATATATAAGCAGCCAAGTGTATGCCTTAGTGTTTCAGTGTGAATGTGTGTATCACTTCATTGGCAAGGGGACTGGGGAGGCTTCAGTTTGTGTGGTCCCAATTTCCTTATGCAGCCATAGAACAAACATGTAAAAAACATTTACAGCATTATAACATTGTGATAAACCATCACTACATAGAGATGAGTTTAAACCATTTCAGATTAACACAACTGAAGTTGACTATCCATTCCAAATTATTTCCTGAACCAATTGGAAGTTTCCATGGAACCTTGCAGTGAAAATATTGTCACCCAAGATTTTAGATATTGTAATTTTTTGGCATGGCATTGTTGAAAGAGAGCCTCTTCAAATGATGCGATTTTCTTTTTGGTAAAATTATAATTTGATTATTTGTGTAACATTCGGGTATTTGTGGTATTGACATTCTGTTTATGCATTGTATATTGACACAAACCTGCAGCAAAATTAAATGTGACATATAAAAATAGAATGTGTCCAGAATTTCAGTATTGCAACTTGCATTATCCCGAGGAAAGTGAGATTCTGTGATGATGTTATATAAGTTGTCCATTAAGGGGATATACTTCTCATAGGATATTACTTTTTATCTTTCAAACCAATGGATCTTTCAAACATTTTACTGTGGATAGTGTATCCTCTTATTTGCATCAGCTTTTGTTTGAATTTGACTATGCACACAAGAATGCTTGTACTTTTGTTATCTCTGATGCACAAAATATAGGCAAACCCAAGGGATAAGTGATAAAACCTATAAATGCAACACTTTGCAGTTTACCATAATGTTATTTAAATATGGTCATATAATTAACACAATCATAAATCTTTTGATTTGTTGCCAGGATAACCAAGGCATATTTGGCTTCACATGAATTAACTCAGTAGGAATATTAAACTGTTATTTCCATAGTTTTAGATGTATTCTTTCATCATTTTTCATATGTAATGTTAGAATTGTGATTTTTTACATACTTTTTGAAATTAATACAGATTTAATTTCTTGTGGAGAAAATAGTATGTATAAAGTCCATGGCATTACAAATATGAATATAATCTATATTAAAAAGCAAAAAGATAAACTAGTATAACAATTTTATAGGTATTTACCCTACATATTTTGTACAGGCTTATGATAGTGCAGAATTGTGACATAATATATGGGAAGTGTAAAGTTAGGCATTGTTTCCAATATATTTAACTCAATATCTGATATATATATATATATATTAACCAATATGCTAATGAATCAAGCTGGGATATATATGAAGTTTTGTTCTAATCAACATAACTTGTTGGATATAAATATTTTATAAACATTAGTATAAAGTAATGTATAAATTATCACTTACAAATACTGTAATGTTTTCTTTCAGATTCAGTGAGTTTTTATCAATCAGAAAATTGGTATTTTTATTCATATTTATATAAAAGAGAGAGATCTGTAATGATATTATCTGAAAGTCTATATTCTTGTTATATATTAAACTTATTTACTGCTCCCTGTATAACACTTGTTTTCTGTTTTCCTATTCTGTAACCAAATAAATTTAAAGTAATTAAGTTTTCTATTCTTCTGTTGTATGGACAACTGTCTTGGACATTTTCAAAAAAATTAATTATATATCTCAATAGCTCTGTTGAAAAATAATCACTGTTTTCTGTTCTATTGTTTATAACAGATTTATATTCTGATTTATTATATTCCTTGTTAAGGTAGTGATTGTTCATGATGTGTTTTTCCCCAAAGAGAGAATACCAAGCATTGAGAGTAAAGTCTCAGGTCTGGAACCATCTTGGGGGATTAAAATGTTGAATAGGGCATCGCTGTGATAGCATTTGCACTTTTTGTGTTAGTAGAAAAATCATTTGTGATAGCTAGAGCCATGCTGTGATAGCTTTGAAACAAGATGGCCAAAAGCTGGCCAAATATTTTATTAAAATCTCTTTATGGTTCCTTCAGAGCAGTTAATCTTTTGTATCTTTGGATTTATATCACTCTCTTTGATTTATATAAATGTTCTGAGAATTTAAAATTGCAAAATTGCACAAATCCAGATTATTTTATTTTGTTATTCATTTATTTTTGTCATTTGTTTTTGTTTTGGGGGGGTGCCACTCCTTAAAGATTTATAGATCCACATTTACTCTAAATACTATAAAGCCTTATTTCAAATTTACCAATTTATGGAGAAAAAAATCTTGTAAGCTTGCCCATTTTTTGAATGAATTTAAACATACAATAATAAAACAAAATCAAGTGAAAAAGCCGAAGTCTAAATTAGAATCTATTCCTTGAAAGGTTTAAACTAAATATACTCATTATCCTTATTACCTTAGACAGGCGCAGAAATGTGTACTGTATATGTTCCATTATATTAAAGTTGGCCAAGACGTGACATGCAATATCTGAATATCAGAGTACGGGCAGAGAGTCCTTGTGACAGGAATCTGACCAGATATAGCATAAATCGTGCTGTTTATACAAACAGAAAAAGCATAATTGAATATAAACTATAGATAGTTTAATAATAAACATTTGATATTTCTCAAAATATTTTAGAATTTGTGTTAAGATAGGTGAGCATGTTGAAATGATTTCCCTTCACTTCCCATGTAGAAATTTGCAGGTTGCCAAGCTATACTCAATGATCAATGCTTTTTTGTATTAAAGCAGTTTCACGTATTGATTTTTTTAATTATTTTATTTTCCCACGTGTTGAGGAAAATACTAATTTAAAAAAAATTGTTATACTTATTATTTACTTCAATTTTATTTGAAAGATTATTCCCATATTTTTCTTATAGTTGGGTTTAAAAAAAATCATAATTTGGAATATTAACCATTGGATTGGTCATTCAAGATTCAGTTCAACCCGTAGTGTTAAACATGTTCTCTAGTGCACATGCGAGTATCAATTGATTTCCAATTAGGGCACGGCATAACATATATATGATGATGGTTTCAAGAAAGAAAATAAGAAATTTCTCGATGCCCTTTGATCTGAAGTATTGAAGTTTCCAATATATGGTTCCTCAAGCCCTTTGTATGGGATCAGGTACAGGTTTCAACTATTTTTTTACATTTGATTTATGGCATTTCAATGATGGAGCAATTGGATGTTTCAAAATTAATTATTGTTAAAAAAGACTTATTAATTTGACATGTACGTCAAGAGCAACATAATATTTACTTAGCTCAATACACCTGACAATCCTCAGTAAAACCATAACAGGAATTACTAGTGGGTGTATTTGACATTAGTCTCATACCTTTATCATTGGGAGAACAGCATTAATGTTGAAAAGCCGTTTATATCATGACACTGATTATTTTACCCCATTTCATACCTCTACAGAAGAGCAGCAATTTCTCCATAGAGAAAATATGGATTATACTTTCTCTATGATTTCTCTAAATTTAATGGTCACAGTTATTTCTTCGGGAGATAATATACATGGTTAAGAAAAGTCCATTCAAACTGTCATCATAAAAAGTGTGCAATTAATAAAACGTAACTTTTTATGCAATTTACACGGGAAAATATATGAACTTGACCAGTATAATGCAACATTTTGATACGTTTGATGACCTCAATATTTTGTTTGAATCCATATTTTAACACCATATTTTACCTTTGGACATTCATAAATTCTGATCTAAGACCTCCAAACACCACAATAAAAACGTCGTCATAACTTAAAAGAATATCAATTAGGCTGTCAGTCATGGATGATATTGGCAACTTTGCTCGTCATTTATTATTTTCCTCAGTTTGTTTATTTGCTCAGGCTCTCGAAGGCATTGACAGTCCACAATGCTACCAGTGGCGTCCTCTGGCATTTAAGATGACAATGTACCAGCGGTGTCCTCTGTCACTCGAATATGTGAAATATCTAATTTAACTGATTTTTGTCTTACATATGTCTGGTCTTCAACTTGGTCATTTACTTTAAAACGATATACTGATGAAACATATTTCGACTGCATCACACACCATGAATACTAGGTACAGTTTAGTATCATAAGAGGGACACAGAACAGTTACCATTTGATAATCACAAACAGTAAATATGTTCCTTTCTCTTCATGTTATGATCTTTCCTCCATATTTTCATTTTTTTGCTATTTAATAATAAAATCTCTGCATAGGCCGATTGCGGGTTACCATCTTGTTTTTTTTTAATGATTAGATTTTAGAGAGTTTATTGTGCACTTCCGATTGTAATTGTGCAGTTCCGGCGTGTTGTTTTCAATGGGGCAGTATGGCGACCCGCAATCGGCCTATAACATCGGTAGTAATGCCAGTCGTTAAACCTTTTTAATACTTCTGCTATCATTGACCATCATTGAAAATATGGAATTTCCCTCAAGCCATAAATACTCATCTGACCCACTAAAATATCATCCAATTAGAATTGATGAACATCGGGTAATGACCTGTGATTGGGTGTCTATCGAGCTGTCTGTCCGAGATGCTGACCATTCATTGCAGCTCTCAATTCAAAATGCAATCTGTATGAAAATTCATCATTTTTTCACCCATCAGTCCACAGCCTCATTTTTATGAGTAGTGATTCTTTAGAGACCAGTCTCGAGACACTATTTCACCAATGACAGCTGATATTAGATGTGTGTGAACTGTGTTATTTAAATATGAATAATCAACTGTGAATAGTGAATAAGTAACAAAGTTCACACACATTGATATGAGCGAGAAGTCGCGAGAAGTCCCGTTATGAATATATAAAATCTAAAATACAATCCAAACCTTCTCTTCCACTGGTTACCTTTCTTCATTGAATCAGACTTGGCATTGAACTTTTCATTAAAGGTTGTATAATTAGTATCTGCACAACATAAGGTCTTAAAAGAATAAAATAAAGGCAAACTTAGCTAAGTGATATCTGATCGGTACCACTGGGCTAAAATCTCCAGACATATACACATAGGATTACAAGACTTCGCCTTGAAATCTTGCTTGTTCAGTCAAAAGAACTCGAAGATTTTATCAGGAAAGCTATTCGGTTCATTGTCATGCCTTTAAATGTCTATAATCTAACAATTTCTGTCTCAATATAACATGTTCTGGAGGATAGATCACGAAAGGTAATTGCTGGTGCTATTTACAAAGATGCAGGACTAACATTAAGACATTAATATCTGTAGAGAGACATGTTTGGCACTCAATATCTCGAGTCCATTGTGAAGATAAATCATTCGTGACAAAGATGTTTAAAACAGAATGTATTTTTGAAAAGAAACAAATAAATACAAAAGCCGATAAAGAGTTCCATGATATCAGATAGAATATACCACCAAAGGGCTGAAAGTCAGGTCTGGAAAACACAATCAACCAGTTTGTTTCATTTGTTACATGTTTATTTTTCTCTTTGTCAAAAATATATTAATGTATAATTGGTTTAGTCTAAAACATATATAATATAAATTTACATCTTTTGCTTTATGAGGTTTTGATCAGCAGATACTGGCTGTATAGTTTTATTTTTGTCTCAATACAATATAATATCTAGAATTAGGAAAAGATTGGTCATGGTGGCACCTTCAAGGATTTATCCTCTTCAGTCATCTTCAGGTATCTCAGTGAAACCTTATTGATAATATCTGTTGCATATTTGTGCATGGCAGCATCATAGACACCCTGCCCTTCTTGTGCCAAGGAGTCACCCCATGCCCTATAATGGTGAAGAAGCCCATGCTTCTTGTCTACATTGATGAGATGATCAGCCATTTCATCGTGGGCAACATTGAGACAGGACCAGGGGAAATGAATCCCTGCCATATCTGCGTGTCGTGTGTCCAGGATGTACTTAGAGCGGTATCCGTGTGGTAAGATGTTATATTCTCTCCTTGTTGCAAGTAGAGTATTAAGTTGTAAAGTCTGTATCGTTTTGTTATGCTTAAACTTGGCGTCAAGGGTCCAATCTGGTCTAAAAAATACATTCTGAAAGATAAATGCACAAAATTGACCATCTCTTAATTTTGAATTCCCCTTGGTATATTGAATTATTTGACTCCAAGCTTTGAAACGTCTGGGCACAATAATTTCATCTAGATCAAGGAAGGCGATATAGTCTGTTCTGAAGAGGTTCCTATAGAGGCAGTCATTGATAGCAGCGAGCTGGCCGTTGTAGTGAGCATCTACCGGGGAGGATCCCAGATATCCCTTCACGGTGGGAAGCTGCCATTGGACCACATCAGCCAACCGGATGTGCTCATAATGCCTCAATATCCGGTCCACCTCTGGACCAATACTGTAGTTATAGAACACAAACCTATCCCCACCAAACAGTCTGCTGGTTTCAACAAACTCAATAAGCTTGAGAGCATTGTTGAAGCCAGAGTGAAGGGGTGGCACACACACACTGAATTCCACCACAAGGTCATGCTTGCCAAACGACTTCTGCACAGGAAACACGTTGTCCACAGGTGTCTGGCATTTACCCCTTGTGAAGGATATGGCAAATGGGATCCGGCTCTTGTAGGACAGCGGACATTCATACAGAAAGGCGGCAAATCTGAAACAATTCATTTCCTTTTTATACTTTAATATATTAAGTGCGTGTCTATACGTAACATTTGATTTTTTTATGAGAAGAGGCAATTAATTTGTTTGTTTGGGATTTTACATCACTTTCAATATTATTTCAGTCATTTCGTGATGAGACCTACTTGTAGCAGATATAGTGCAACCTTAGAGGCAATTAACCCTATGTCTACCTGTTAATAAATATTAACAAGCTAATAAGATGTATGTTACCTTATTTCTCTTTTACCATTTACCTGTGTAATTTTATTTATCTTACTTTTTCTCATGGTCCTCCTTTATAGCGATGTAGCTCAAAGGTATTATTTCTGGGTGTTTCTGACCTCTGACCCACAGCCTGCAGTAGTTGGGATGAGGGCTACCCCAAAGGACAGACATCCTCGCTATCGCCACAGCCCTCACAACAGCCACAGCCGTCCTCTTGTCGTAAAAAGCTGAGAATACATAGCTGCCCCCTGGTGTCACCTCAAGGAATCTCTGCGCGTCTTTCAGGTCATGAGATGGCGGTTCAAGATTTTCACATATTTTGGTGGTACCATGTTGTTTGAGGAGTTTCACAAGTGCGCTTGGTGTCTTTTCTTTGCCTGATACATTGTCACTGTCACTGGTGTTGTCCGTGATTAGCAGAATGGCGTAAATGATGTGTAAAGCACTAAAGATTGCCACCAGCTTTACACAAATGCGTCGTCTTTTGTAGGTCCAGAATCTCATCGTAAACAATACGGTATGGGAAGAATCACATTTTAGTAAGCATTATCTGTACCACTTACAATACAATCTATTTCTTCCATACCCCGGTTCCAAACATACAGACAGACCTTTGTTCATCGTGAGGCATGTGTTAACCGGGCACAGAACCAAGCTGTTTTAGCTGTCAAATCATCTATGTCGCTTCGGCAATCTCAATACAAAATATCAGAATGATAATTGTGTTTACATTCATATGCCCTCATTGTCGCCCACACAGGTGTGTCATATCACTGTCTGCCAAGTTAAAAAATCACCTGGATATTTAAATGGGTCAACAGCGACATAGTGCCACCTGACAGAAAACAGCTCTATCAAGTGAAAAGCGACACCTGGTCAGAGAGAAAAATCCGTTCTTTACTTTTTCGAAGTGTACACCGTTCGATATTCAGATTTTATCTTGTTTTGAAAGATTGGTATGCCAAAATGTCAGATCTGCAATGGTTAGGTTAATCTGAGAGCAATATAACATTTATTATTGCTCTCAGGGTTAATGATGTGATATTTTGTACCATATTATATCGAAAATATTGATTAAAACTTGAAAATTTTATATTATGAATTCAATGTAGAAAAAGTACACCTCAGTTCAGGTCAATTTCTAGGGTATACACCTTTAATGCAAATGCCTTATTTTGGGGCAGACACCATGAATATCAAATATTATTTGAATTTTTCTAGATTTTTTCTATAACATGAAATAACTATTGCTGGAAACGGCGTTCACCACCACGTGTCAACATTTCAGCATTGCATAGATGCCTTTCTCACGTTAAATAATAGAGGCAAATCTTTGAACAACTGAGAATTTAAATATTCGAATTTAGTGGCAACAGGGTCAAAACTGTTAAGCTTATTCATCAGGCATAATATTTATTACTTGGCTTAATGAATGATTTAGCCTTCCAAATGATATTTGAAAAGTGATATTTTGTGATGTTGACACTCATTCGGTTATACATCAAAGATAATAGTGTGTAATACAGACCTGAAGTTGAGTAAAAAGGCTAAAATTGGCCTTGTTTGAAAGCATGTTTTTGTGAACATGTGAAAGTATATATGATAAAGTATAGATACCTGGACAAGACTGCTCACCCCCCAAACTCTTTAAACTTTCAACTTTTTTGCCCTCTATTTTTGCCCACCCCCAAATTTTTTACTTTTTCAACCTTAAGGCCCATGGGTGATCATATGGTAAATTACATTAATATGTGTAACCATTTACATATTCCTTATAAAGTAGTATAGTAAATTTCTTGGAGAAAATAAAACTCAAATTTACCTTTGTCGTTTCATTTATTAGTAATGCTAATAAAAGACAAACCGTGGGAGGAATAGGCAGAAATTTATGAAGTTGTTGTCAGTAAAAAATTAGGTTTGTCAGGGAAATGTCAGGGAATTTTCCGATAGGTCTTTAGTGGCAACCATGAACATGTTTTGTCCCCAAGATGGCATTTTACACTCATTGTTGTATTTCAGTCGGGAAGTATATTGTGTGCTGATCATTCTGGTGCTTGATTCATTTCCATTCACCACACAGAAGTGAATTTATTTAGAACAATTTAGATGTCAACAATTCAACCAATAGAACCCTTTTTAAATTAATATTTTAACACTGTTTTCTTACACTTGTACAGCAGTTTTAAAATGGGATAAAAAGTACAGACCATACCATTTTAATGAACGTCTTGTCAGACTGGTGGTAGCACTATATTCTAGACATTTCCATTCATTCTTGAATTATTCTTGAATTATGCAGCTCTGTTAGTGCATGACCTTCAATAAAGGAAAAAAAATAGAGCGTGCAGAGCCTATATCTCACAGGTTGGTTCTGTTCAGTGACAGAATTTACAAGGTACCAATTTGAGGTTAGTATCTAAAGATTCCTCTATATTTGTAGAAAAGCTAACGATGATTTGCGCAATCATAACATTGGCTGACAGTTATGAAACTTTCTGGTAGGCACAAAGCAAACAGAATATTGGAATTTATAGAGCAAGTGCCTTTGGCTGGGAAGGGATGCAATCGTTCACTTATGTAGCTATCTATCACTGTTGTAGCTATCTCTCACTTGTGCAGCTGTCTCTCATTGTTGTAACTGTATCATACTTGTGCAGCTGTCTCTTACTTGTACAGCTATCTCTCACTTGTAGCTATCTCACTTGCGCAGCCGTCTCTCACTTTTGCAGCTATCTCTGAACTATTGCTCACTTGTGCAGCTGTCTCTGACCTATGCAGCGCTCTGGATGTAGTACCTATCTCTCACTTTTGCAGCTATTTATCACTTGTGCTGCTATATCTCACTGTGGTAACTATATCTCACTTATGCAGCTATCTCTCACTGTTATGGCTATCTCTCACTTGTGCAGCTGTCTCTTATTTGATGGGTGGGGATGATGCAGAAGAAGGAGATTAGGAAAAGGGGATTGTGATCCCTGTTTTAGGGAGAAATTTGAAAAAAACAGTACCCTGTTCTAGGGAAAATGATAAAATATCTTAACCCGTCTTAGGGAAAATATCAGCGAAAAGGACCCTATTTAGCCCAGCTTTTTGAAAAACAGTACCCTGTTTTAGGGAAAATGATAAAATATCTTAACCCGTCTTCGGGAAAATATCAGCGAAAGGGACCCTATTTAGCCCAGCTTCCCCGGTAACGCTGACTATGAGAGTACCCCCCCCCGGGTTTAAGAGAAACAACATTTGGTCCTCCTTGTTTTCTCTTCTGGCTGGGCTGGTCGGAGCAATATGAAATTGTGAAATGGTGTTTTTACGACCCTTTCAGCAACAATGGCCATATCAGGTCGACTTTCGAGCCTTTTACCCAGTGTGAAAGTAACACTGCCGGCAGTGGGAGTCGAACCCGCCACCTCCCGTCCTCCACTTATTTAACCAACAAAGGCACAGATCCTACACTCTACCAACTGTGCTAGTGGGGTCGGTGGGCGGAGCAATATGACCCGACGTAGCCTCCAGAGCTCTGCTCGTGCAAGTCGGGGTTCCACAACTAGGATCATACTGTGTTGTCTTTGCAAGGCGCCACGCTCACGAGTATCCATTCTTGGCTGCCTGTGTCGAGTGCTTGGTCTGATACCTTATATTTCTCTGTTATCTACTTATTTTGCACGCTATCTGTATCTGTATCTACCTTCAGACCCTAAAGCAGTTCTGAGAAAACTTATCGTAGCTGACCCACCACTTGGCCTCCTGTCTACGATCATCTCAGCACAACTCACGGTACATATT
This sequence comes from Amphiduros pacificus, assembly GCA_949316495.1. Lineage (NCBI taxonomy): Eukaryota > Metazoa > Annelida > Polychaeta > Phyllodocida > Hesionidae > Amphiduros > Amphiduros pacificus. The sequence goes on along the minus strand of OX439002.1, from coordinate 43,204,278 downwards.
TACCATCCTTGTAGATTTCTTGCTACCAAACTAGTTACCACCGACTCCACGATCTTTGGGGTTAAACTGTTGGTATCTACCTACGATAAAGGTAATAACCACTATTATACTTCGTGAAGTGAGACTATTGATTAGGTAATACTCTAGATCTTATTATTACTTTAAAAAATAACAAGCATCTTATTAGTCACTTAGTCGATGAGTACATATCTGATCATAAGATGATTCGACTTAATCTGAATATTAACCCACCGAGAAAAGTAAAGAAATCAGTATGTTATAGAAATTTTAAAAATATTGATATAAATGCCTTAAGAAATGATATTAAGTCCATCATGCATCATGATAGTTACCATGATCAACTAACACTATATGAATTAGTTGATATGTATGATAGAAAAATCACCACAATCCTAGACAAGCATGCACCTCAAAAAAAGGCCATGGTCACAAATCGCACCTCAGTGCCTTGGATGAGTGAATGCATCAAGCAAGAAAGGTCCTTAAAGAGAAGACTCGAGAAGAGGATGAAAAAAACGGGATTACACAGTGATAAGGAGATTTATAGAAATAAGAAAAATGAATACAATGCCTTATTAAAATCTGCCCAATCGGACTACTTCGCGTCATTATAGTTACCGAAAATAAACATGACCCTAAGAAACTATTTAAGGTCATAAACGCTGTGATGCACAGGCCCACGGAGACACCAATGCCATTAACACAAAGTGACTTAGACTCGGCAAATAAATTTAATGATTTTTTTTATTGGAAAAATTAATCAGATTAGGCAAGACATAGATGTGACCCCTGTTGACCAAAGACCACTGGGGGGTGGCACCTCTACCGGTGAAAATCATATTAACCTCCCAGATTGTGAGACCATAAGAACCTTGAAAAGCTTCAAGCCTCTTACACTGGAAGAAGTCGGGAAACTAATAAAAAAAGCAGCAAGGAAATCTTGCGAATTAGACCCGCTCCCAGCTTGGCTACTGCATGACCTGCTCGATGACCTCTTACCCATGATAAGGGTCATTATTAACAAGTCATTGACTGAAGCAGAAGTCTCAGAGAATATGAAGATTGCAATTATAAAACCGCTTTTGAAGAAAATTGGTCTGGAAAAACTACAGACCTGTCTCTAACCTCAGTTATGTCTAAACTAACTGAAAGGGCAGTGGCGGAACAACTAATTCCGCACTTAGTCAAAAATGGACTAACGGACAAATTCCAATCTGCTTACAAAGAGCATCATAGCACCGAACCAGCGCTATTAAGAGTACAAAATGACATTCTCCTCCATCTTGATAAGAAGAATTCGATCATTCTATTAATACTTGACTTATCAGCAGCGTTTGACACTATTGACCATGAAATCCTCTTCAATAGGCTAGAAACACGTTGTGGAGTTAGGGATAAAGCCCTATCTTTCTCCTCATTACAATCAATAAAATACAGAGTCCCACAGGGCTCGGTCCTAGGTCCCATACTATTCACAATCTATATGTCTCCACTGGCAGACATTTTACAGAAATATGGAATGAATTATCACATCTATGCAGATGACACTCAAATTTACATCCCTGTGGATTTCTCATCACCCATCAAAGCAGAGAGGGGAAAAAATCTACTTGAGAAATGTGTGGACGAAGTTAGGGCATTTCTAATATCTAACAAAATGAAGATCAATGACGGAAAAACAGAGATGTTCATATGTAAGGACACCCTTGACACCCCTATTGAGACCTTCACTAGTGTCAGGGTAGGTGACTCAGAGATAAATGGAAGTGACAAGGTCACTGACCTCGGTGTCATTTTTGACACAGAAATGAATATGAAGGCAAAAATCAAAAGAATGTGTAAAAAGGGCTACTTTCACATTAGAAACTTATCTGCGGTCAGACAGTGTCTAGACGAAAGAACAGCAATTACATTGACACATGCCTTTATCACCTCTACCTTGGATTATGGAAATGGATTATTGGCGGGATTACCAAACTCTGAGATTAGGAAGTTGCAGTTACTGCAGAACTCTGCAGCACGAGTAGTCGATAAACTGCGGAAATTCGATCACATATCCGAAAAGCTGAGGGAATTACATTGGCTGCCAGTGATAACAAGAATACAATTTAAAATTCTCCTGATAACATGGAAAGCATTAAACGGTAAGGCCCCCCCATACCTGAGTTGCTAAAAATAAAAAGGGTGGACAGGTCCTTGAGGTCAAATGACGGTACATACCTAATCATACCCAAGACTCGCCTGAAGACGGTGGGCGATAGGGCATTTTCGTCAATAAGCCCTAGGCTATGGAATGAATTACCCAGGGAAATCAGGACTAGCACCACAATCCACTCATTTAAAAGTAGACTAAAAACTCACCTCTTCAAAACTCATGTTTTGAACATAGCGCGATGAACAGACTTGTCTGGTATCAGCGCGATACAAATTTTATTATTGTTATTATTATTATTATTATTATTATTATTATTATTATTATTATTATTATTATTATTATTATTATTATTATTATTATTATTATTATTATTATTATTATTATTATTATTATTATTATTATTATTATGATTATGATTATTATTATTATGATTATTATTATTATTATTATTATTATTATTATTATTATTATTATTATTATTATTATTATTATTATTATTATTATTATTATTATTATTTGTGCAGCTATCCGCTCTCAACTTATGCAACTCTCTCACACTCGCGGAGCATTAAAAAGCAATATTGTGGGCAATATTTCATATCCAGAGTAATTCTGACAGTAAATAAGTAAGAACTATACTTATCATAATAGGCACATTGCATTACCCATCACATAACAAAATCAATGAAGTGGAGACTGGTCTAGCGTCCACCAGAGGGCAACGTGAACCAAGAGCGAGATCACACACTTTCAGTGGCAAATTTTAGAGCAGCCAATAAATAACTATTTCTTCAAATCTCGTGACATTTCCTCTCTGATCACGTTCATGCTTTTTCAAATATGTATATAAAAATTGTAATGAATAGTATGAATAAATTGTTATGACAATTACACCAGTGACCTCCCCTTCGTCACAATGACCACCAATTTTACTTGTCTTCAAATCTCGCCACCCTTTCTCTCTGATCTGATTCTTTTTTATTATGTGTATGTCACAACTCAAAATTCAGCTCTTGGGTTCTTCTCCTCAATTATGTAAATTTCATGATTGATATATTAAATGTCCTCTAAAGCAGAGGAAACATGTGCGTGAAAAACTTTGGTCGTGTGTGTGCAAAGCATTGGGAATCTGAAAAGCTAGGATAGTGTCGAAATTGTGTGATTAGTGAAATGTCTATATAACTATATAATACTATATAAGGACACATGGCTGAGACCAAACCTTTTCTTATCATTTGGTTTGCTGACAGCTCGTGGTGCAAAGATGTGACCCTGACTTGTCAATCACGTGAGAATATAACATTCAATCATTGCTTTATAAGCTAAATTATTGTCAATTGTTACTGGTGGATATAATGTACCCCACAAAAACAACTGTCAACTGTTAACTATAATCAACTGTCCTTGTTCTCTTGGATAACATAAGGACTGTCAAAGACCAAAATGCGCGAAATTGACTTTCTTTAGCCCTTCTTTGTTGTTGCAGTTTATCTTGATTTGACCAAACTAATGTTGGAAAGCTCTCCAAATTTAATGAATATCCAATGTAATAAATGACAATTTTTTTTTTACTTGAGATCAGTATCCGCTGTCAAAATTAATGTGTGTCAAGTAAAACACAATACTTGTTTCGATTTGGAAAGACTATTTTGTGTATACATTTTGTAGGTGGCCTTTCTGAGGGCCTCGGATTGCGTTAAGGATAATATAGTAATCACAACTAATTAGGCATACTTTAAAACACAATTAAGTCAGACCTGTAGGAGTACAAAGATAAATATCATTTTATCTCCCCGGGTTATCTCCAATGTGCTTATGATTAATTCAGTCAATTGTGAGGTACAATGTGTTAAAATGGGTAAAATGGGTTAATAGTCATCATTTTCAATCATGGCAATAACAGACACTTCCCTTCCATCTTATGGCATCATAATTAATATTGATATTTTCCTTTTTTCGAATTACACAGATGACTGCCCAATACAACTACCTGAGTTCAAACTGTGGCCTCAAGGTTTCCAATATATGTTTGGGAACATTAACATTTGGAGAGGTAAATATAAAGAGTTTAACATATTATAAAGTATTTATAAATGTCACATTACTGCAATGATGTGTATTTCAATCTCAACACCAAGGAACGTTGTATGTATCTGGTCTTTGTGAGTTCATGAAGCGAATTCCCATATGGGCTGAGGCCTGAAAGGGTTAACCCGTTGTCCTTGTAAATCTGTCAGGTCTTGGTTGACAAGCTAACAATGTATGGTATTTGTGATCTGGAGTTTGAGTGGTTCAAAGGATCTCTAAATGAAAGGAAGTAGGTAGTTAAGCTTGGTGAGGTAATGTCAGATGCCATGGACATTGATGTGGGAGTACCACAGGGTTCTCAGTTGGGACCCCTGTTATTCTCCCTTCATGTTAATGACCTACCAAACCATGTGAAACACTGTACAGTAAATCTGGTTGCTGATGACACCTGCTTGTACTATTCACCTCCAGATGTCAGGGAAATACATCATGTTACAAAAAGATATGGACAATCTCAATGTATGGCTAAAAGAAAATAGTTTAGTACTCAATATAAAGAAAACAAAGGTCATGTTAATTGGAACATTTGCAAGACTGAAGAAGCAATGTATAGAGGTATTTGTTGATAGTGAGATGATAGAACAGGTGGAATACTTCATGTACAAAGGGGTAACATTAGAGAGTCATTTTCAGTGGGATAAACATCTAGACACAATAGCTGCAAAAGCACAAGATTATGCTAATGAGAAAAAACAAAGCATATGTGAACAAAGATTTGTTGAAACTCATGTATATAGGACTAATCAGACCATGCATAGAATACTGTGGCTCCTTATTTACAGATCTGAACATAGACCAATGTAGAAGATTAGAAGGCCCTCAAAAAGATGTCATGAGTGTTATTCTTGGCAGAAGCAGAAGGGAATATGGCACCACAATGAGAACTGAGTTACAGATTCCCACTCTTGAATCGAGACAAAAAGTTAAACTTGTCACAGTTGTATATAAGGCAGTAAATGATAACAGCACACAATATCTCCATGACACTTTACTGAAAAATGTGTATGATAATGAAACAAGAAGCAAAGGCCTGATAGTTCCAAAGTGTAAGATTGAAAAATACAAGAGATCAGTATGGAACACATTAACTGAAAAAACAGGCAGCAAACAGTGTTGAATGTTTCAAGCATGAGCTGTCTGCAAACCAAATGATAAAAATTGGTTTGATCTCGGCCATGCAATACTTACCAGTAAAGATCCTGAAGAATTTTACAGAAAGTTTTCAGACAGAAATAGAGCTAGGAAATGATTATTTTACTTGCATGTAAAATAGATGTCACAGTAAAGATAATAATAACATAATTAATAAAAAAAAATCTTGTTTTAATACTTTTGTCTAATATTTTGGATAATATCACAATAAACAAATCTAGACCTCATAAATTACTGTTAAGTTATTCTGATCATTGATAAATTGATTGTGATTTGCTTGTTTGTGTCTTTGTCATTCCTTTTTCGCACAAATGCAAGACTCAGCGAATAGCACCGAATACAGTCAGAACACATTCAGGATGAGATACAGACAAAGTGTTCACATTCTGACCCACTCAGTGTGAACTGGCCATTCAATCTCCTCTGCACAAGTTTTTAACATGATGTTGAAAATATTTGCGGACCAAAGTGATCATACCCTTACTGCTCTGGACCCGAAACAAAGGAATTTAGAAGGAGAAACGAATATGGCATTCAAGTTGCATTCAAGTTGCATAGACTTCTGAACTCATTCCAAACACTAAAATTTTCCCATCAGCGTTCATCCGCTTTACCTGTACGCTACAGTGAGACCGCCACTTTATGTATGTAGTGTGCTGTCCACACCTTTCAATATTTGGTATTTTCTCTCAATGGAATAAAACATCATGTAAGACGAGGAAAAAGAACAGTATTTCTCATCTATATTTAAGAATAAGTAGGATGGGAGGTAATTTTTAAAACACAAAATCATATTTAACAGTATTTAAGCTGTACATGGGCAAAATAACACTTTCATAGAGATCATGATTATAATCAAACGATAACAGCTAAAACTTAAAGATGTATATCTTGATAATCAAATGATGTCATGGGTCATCAAGGTGACGCTTTCCTACTCCAAACTGATGCTCAAACTTTGTGTGGAGTTTTGCGTCATTTTCAATATTGACAATCCATCCAGTCACAGATTTTCAAATACAATAGGCTAACCGTTCAGACATGGGCCTCAGCGCATGTAATAAATTGTATTATGCAATCTCGGCATGGCCGGGAACCTAAATAGTGCCCTGCTGGACCTCTCTACCAGTGCCCTGCTGGACCTCTCTACCAGTGCTCTGCTGGACATCTCTACCAGTGCTCTGCTGGACATCTCTACCAGTGCTCTGCTGGACATCTCTACCAGTGTCCTGCTGGACATCTCTACCAGTGTCCTGCTGGACATCTCTACCAGTACTCTGCTGGACATCTCTACCAGTGCTCTGCTGGACCTCTCTACCAGTGTCCTGCTGGACATCTCTACCAGTGCTCTGCTGGACATCTCTACCAGTGCTCTGCTGGACATCTCTACCAGTGCTCTGCTGGACATCTCTACCAGTGCTCTGCTGGACATCTCTACCAGTGCTCTGCTGGACATCTCTACCAGTGCCCTGCTGGACATCTCTACCAGTGCTCTGCTGGACATCTCTACCAGTGCTCTGCTGGACATCTCTACCAGTGCTCTGCTGGACATCTCTACCAGTGCTCTGCTGGACATCTCTACCAGTGCCCTGCTGGACCTCTCTACCAGTGTCCTGCTGGACATCTCTACCAGTGCTCTGCTGGACATCTCTTCCAGTGCTCTGTTGGATATCTCTACCAGTGCTCTGCTGGACATCTCTTCCAGTGCTCTGCTGGACATCTCTACCAGTGCTCTGCTGGACATCCCTACCAGTGTCCTGTTGGACATATCTACCAGTGTCCTGCTGGACATCTCTACCAGTGCTCTGCTGGACCTCTCTACCGATGTCCTGTTGGACATATCTACCAGTGCTCTACTGGACATCTCTACCAGTGCTCTGCTGGACATCTCTACCAGTGCTCTGCTGGACATCTCTACCAGTGTCCTGCTGGACATCTCTACCAGTGTACTGTTGGACATATCTACCAGTGCTCTGCTGGACATCTCTACCAGTGCTCTGCTGGACATCTCTACCAGTGCTCTGCTGGACATCTCTACCGATGTCCTGTTGGACATCTCTACCAGTGTCCTGTTGGACATATCATCCAGTGTCCTGCTGGACATCTCTACCAGTGCTCTGCTGGACCTCTCTACCGATGTCCTGTTGGACATATCTACCAGTGTCCTGTTGGACATATCTACCAGTGCTCTGCTGGACATCTCTACCAGTGCTCTGCTGGACATCTCTACCAGTGCTCTGCTGGACATCTCTACCAGTGCTCTGCTGGACATCTCTACCAGTGCTCTGCTGGACATCTCTACCAGTGCTCTGCTGGACATCTCTACCAGTGCTCTGCTGGACATCTCTACCAGTGCTCTGCTGGACATCTCTACCGATGTCCTGTTGGACATATCTACCAGTGTCCTGCTGGCCATCTTTACCAGTGCTCTGCTGGACCTCTCTACCGATGTCCTGTTGGACATATCTACCAGTGTCCTGTTGGACATATCTACCAGTGCTCTGCTGGACATCTCTACCAGTGCTCTGCTGGACATCTCGACCAGTGCTCTGCTGGACATCTCTACCAGTGCTCTGCTGGACATCTCTACCAGTGCTCTGCTGGACATCTCTACCGATGTCCTGTTGGACATATCTACCAGTGTCCTGTTGGACATATCTACCAGTGTCCTGCTGGCCATCTCTACCAGTGCTCTGCTGGACCTCTCTACCGATGTCCTGTTGGACATATCTACCAGTGTCCTGTTGGACATATCTACCAGTGCTCTGCTGGACATCTCTACCAGTGCTCTGCTGGACATCTCGACCAGTGCTCTGCTGGACATCTCTACCAGTGCTCTGCTGGACATCTCTACCAGTGCTCTGCTGGACATCTCTACCGATGTCCTGCTGGACATCTCCACCAGTGCTCTGCTGGACATATCTACCAGTGCTCTGCTGGACATCTCTACCGATGTCCTGCTGGACATCTCTACCAGTGCTCTGCTGGACATCTCCACCAGTGCTCTGCTGGGCATCTCTACCAGTGCTTGCTGGATATTTCTACCAGTGTCCTGCTGGACATCTCTAACAGTGCCCGTTTGGACATAACAAAAATTCTACTGTCTAATAATGTGTGATTGCATTGCGGTGCATGCTTGAAACTTGTAAGAATTGCCCAAAATGTCTGCCAAACCAAATTCATATTTTTGGCTCACTGCAGTGGATATGACCAGATACAAACCATTCTTGTAATAATAGTCCAGTCAATATATGACAAAAAATGGCCAAACCCGGAACAAATTAGAACAGAAATGAAACTGATAGAAAATGTCTCAGAAGAGTCTAGAGAATAACATAGTAAAAGTCTACCAAAATCCAAGTAGTGGAACAATGCGTAATTTGCATAGATCCAAAATGGCCGACACATGGCAGGGCAAATCTTAAAAATTATATAGCCTGGCTCCTATTTGATACATTTGAGTAATCTTAGAGTCTATTTTAATTTTTTTGGACATGAGAAATCCATTGGGAAACTTTTCAAAAAGCTTATACCCATATTTGGTACTCTTCCTCTAAAAAATGACAAATAAAGTAGAGAAAGAAGTCGAAAATTAGCACTTTGTTTGTATTTTGATTATATCTGTCTGTTTTACATCATTTCTGGGATATCTTCTACAACACATATTATTCTACAATAACAAGTTATCAAAAGGATAGAGAACAATAATTTTCAAATAGAATTTAAAAAAAATGTGTTTAATGACCTATTGCAAGTTATAGGTGACTATTAGTGGTGATCATTCACACACAGGGAGGCAATCCCCTGCTATCTTCAAAAAGTGGGGAGGGATCTTAAACCTGCTGCCTGACATAGACACTCAGGTTCATGAGACCTCGGTTTTTAGTCTCATCCAAAAATCACCTTCCATCACTAAAGAATGTGAAAGGACCATATTTAAAATTTCTATGGTATGACACCTTGATCTCAGTCCCACATAGTGGGTTGGAAAGTACCATTTATTGTCTTTGGTATAACAGTTATTTCTTTGCTGTTATTTGTTTTGTTATTTTTTTCTTTTGTTTTTCTTCTGTTCTTTGCCTCATAATTAGATTAACTAATTTCCTAGGATTGTACTAGCAGCTTTGAATGCTTCAAAGTAAAAGCTGAATTTACTACCAACACCAAATAGTACCATAAAATATGTGATAATTACTTCCAGATTGTATACATTACAATACTAAACCTAGCTTAATAATAAGTATTATTTTCATCATCATCCATTTTTGCAGACTCCTCTGCATTGTCTGCATGCAGTTGAACAGTCTAGCCCATGCAACTGCATTGTCAAACATACTGAACAAAGTGTCCATCAGAAAAACCTGGAATGTTTACACCATCACAAACTGCTGCACTATATTTATATTGTGTACCTGCATGAAAGCCCCAAGTTTATGCAGAGTCTGATTAAAGCATTCACGAAATGAGGCTTTCAAGCACCTTTTCCTTACAGTGTAATTTATATGTTTATATCCCAAACTTTGCAATCAAATGTCATTACCCATCTGATTTCACCAACATCAAGGTCTGTGCCATTTGAAAGGAGAGGGTCTTCTACTAAAATCCAAATCATCCATTGGACACTTTGTCAACAAATTTTGTTTAGCTGACCACTGATCTAGTGCAAACAACTGCATAGTAAAGTTTTCTAACAATGGGGCACCTTCACATTGGGGCAATGAAGTGATTTGGCTCACAGAGGCCGGTTTGTCCATTATTGTTTGCACATTGGTACAGGCCTAAAACCTGATGGTGCAGTTGGATACTAAGACCTAGCTGCAATGGAGCCACTACTACACTTGGATGAACCAATGCTTAAACCAATGCCTAAACCAATGCTTGGCCAACTGATGCTACTTTAACTTTTGCATCAGCTCCTTTAATGATATTCTGAGGAAAGAGGAAGCTCATGTGGCAATGTCTTAATGTCTTGGGGGCCCCCATTTTCTCTCAAACTTAGGTTACCACATAGAAAGTTCAAAGCTGATGGCAAGAAGGTTTAGTGCATCGCAAAAACTGACGACCCAAAATCTCTTGACTCGAAAGTATCTGGTAGTAATCTGAAGACAAACTCCATCTTTGCCAGAGAACCTATTGAAACTCTTCATTGGTCTGCTAGATGACCGCTCAGATAAAAGAAACAATAACTATTGGTTCTCCTGGCATAAGGGTTCTTTGTCCAACCAGAGGGACAGTAAAGGCAGATGCTATGAACAATGTCATTGTGAATTCTGAAGTTTTAACTGAAGTCTGGGAAGAGGCTTTAGATTATGTTAGAGATTCTAAAATGTGCAGTAGAATTAGAGGTGTATTAGATGTGTACATGAGATGTTTTGACTTTATCATTGTTATAGTCTTATTAAAATCCGTTATAGTCCACATAGTTCTTGAAAAGAATACTCCAACATTAAATTCCATAATTAATTTTATGATTACTAATGGTGCATAGTTTATAAAGTGAAATTCTTGTAATGCCAGCAACAAATGCTACCAGTGAACAATCATTCAGTGCTCTTAGAAATGTGAAAACATACCTATGGGCCAGCATGACACAGAAGAGACTAAATGGTCTAATGACAATTCACGTTCATAAAGATTACACAGATGATGTAAACCTAATTCATGTTGCCAATTATTTTGTATCTGTTGTATCATGAACATATGAACATATCTGTAATTACCACCCCCTCCTGTCTGAAGCCTGTCTGCAGACCAGGCCTTAATGGCTGGGTAGTGGAGCTGGGTAGTCACCTAATGTACCGAATATACAATGTATTTCATAGCAGAATGATACTATCATCATATGAAATACATTACAAGAAACACTACATAAACTATTTCCTTATCATGGCCTTAAAATAACTGCTTTACACCAACAGCAAGGGCATAATATTATTTCAGTGTGCAGGGAACCTTTAATCATACAAAAAAACCTGAATGTAAGCCTGAAATAGGGTGAAACGTCAAATGAGAGGCAGCCATTTTGAATTTATGCAAATTAGGTGGTGTTCCACTAAGTTGATTTTGGTAGACTTTTTATATGTTCATCTGGGTAACATTCTGAGACAAATAACACCAAAATGGTTTCTGTTCTAATTTGTTCTGGGTCATTTCATATTTTGACTGGACTATAACCTGAATGTCACGATACACACAGTTGACCTTTGAACCTTGATGTTCCGTATTAATGAAAAGTCATCTGAGGTGTCATGGATTTCAATTGTTGTTGCAGTTATTCATTATCACCATGCGTTTTATTGTAAAAATGGTTAGTTTCATGACATATAGCCTGAAATTTAGTTAAGTGTTGTTTTTGATGTTACTGTCTTCGGAAAGAGAAGTATGAAAAAGTACAAAGCATTAGCATTTATTACTGATTTTGAACCATGAATGAACTCTGCACTAAACATTTGGGATGTGTGCCTCAGACCTTAACCACTTGACCTCAACCACTTTCTATACTCCATTATCATGACTGCCATATGATTTCATCAAATGTAGTTCTATATGTCGGTCACAATTGCTATATAAATATACCCAGTACAATGCAATAGTTCCAAATGTTTTAGCATTAGATTGTGTCTCATAGGTCAGGTGATATGCTTTGACCTTTTCGTTCAACATCTTGCCTGGATCCACATTTCAATACAACTATGGACTGTACGTATCCTAGGTGTTTTGGCAATTCATCACCCCTTAACACATACCTGCATGTTTCTTTTGTTTCTCCTTTCTTGACAATGTATATTTTGGATTGTATGTTATCTTTAGTAATGCAGCACTTTACCTGTTACAATTAGGTCTTGTCATGAAATAACTGACATAATGTGGAAAGTTACATAAACCCCAATCAAGCAAAAAATAAATTCAGGCCAGGAAGTCCCTATGGACTGAGCTAATTTGACACCTTGTTTTAAAACCACTCAATGTTTTTAAAACAAGGTAATTTTCCTATTGTGTAAAGGCTTTTTTGAACAGGTAGTTTCCAAATCACCGTGGTTCTCACTAGCTATAAGCATCAGTTAAGGATTTCTTACTGAACTCTTTGTCTTTAATAGCAAGACATGCTATTGAACATAAACATGTTATTTGACTGTCGTTTTGTTTTGTTTCCCCAGGGAAATTGATTTTACGTTTTTTTCATTTACATGTATTCGATTAGATCTTGAATATTCAAAGATGTTATTTTTGTGTCACAAGTTGCCCAGTACATTAGTTATGATATTTTCCAGGGTTTTCCCCTGCCTTCTGACCTTACTGCTGATGAAGACCTGTCATATTCAATACTCGATCGTTATGTGCAACTTGGAGGGAACTTTGTGGACACCGCTGATATCTATGGTACGAACGGGTCAATTGAAAGGATCGTAGGAAATTGGCTACAGAGGTAGGTAACTTTCGGATAATTGGGACTCTTCTTTTAAAAAACATTTTAAGTTCATAACGCCTCAAAGAAATATTCCCATTTTTTGTATAAAATGAATGAATGAATGGATAAGATAAGATAAGCAATGGCATTGCAATAACAAATAATAGTAAAACGCAAGAAAAGTAATTTTAAAATAGTAACAAACACTACCATAGCAATAGTAAATAATATATTAGAAGATTATAAACACAGACCCAAAATCATAACTAAATTCATTAATAAATTGTTATGCGGCGCAATAAAACTTACCTAACATTACTCCACTCTGAAAGACGATGAAATAGGCCAATTATGCCTCAGTCACATTTGCACCGGGCGCCGGCCGGGCAGTAACAATCAGCCGACTTCACAGTCTGCCGGGCGCCGGGGAGTTTATAAGCAACAATCTGAGATATGCCGTAGCTGTGGTCACATTATTAAAGGGCACCGCACGGCACGTGCAAGACTGAATAACACAGACGTCTGCAGGATATCTTAAAGACGTCTGAATCATTGACAGACGTCTGTAGGATATCCTAAAGACGTCTTTATCATTGACAGACGTCTGAAAGACATCTTAAAGACGTCTATGATGTATCGCAGGGAGCCCATGCGATCATCTGACGATGGTCTATGAACACATGAAATAAATATAATCCTATTTTCACCGCACGATGCCACCGGCAGCCCTAAGATAATCTGCCGATGTCCCTGCGGGACACTGCCGGGACCCTGCCGTGCACTTTAAGATGATATTTGCTGATAATACATCGGGAAAACGCCGGCAACTTTTATGTGGCAGCTAAAAGTTCCCGATGACCCGGCCGACGTCTTAAAGATGCCCAATTGTGGCCGATGATCTCCCGGTGCCCGCACGGCAATCTGAAATGCCTGCCGATTTTGTAAAAAATACCCATCGGCCGGGCATCTTTACTGAAATCGGCGCAAATGTGACTGAGGTATAAAGCATTCATGAAATGAAGCACTTTTTCTGCTTGAATGCATTCATGAAATCACCGAGGTCACAGACAATTTTACAGAGGTTTGAGTATGCTTAAATGATATGTGGTAATGACGCTGTGATACAAGCAATCAATCTTACCAAAATCAACCAAAATGTAGCAAACATGGTTATTGTGTTTTGTGGAAAGTGACAAGTACTGGCTGTACTCCTTTGACAACCAGGTGGTCACATGTGCACATTTTTGTGATTAAAGCCTCTGTAAGCCAAACCACTCCAGTGTCCCAATCTTAATGTTCCCCATTGGTAGCAAAACTTTACTAAGCAGGTGTTTGCACTAGATCACTGGTTACCTAGACAAGGATTGTTGATAAAGGATTTGGATTTTAGCAGAAGGCTCCTCTATTTTCAAAAAGAACTTTATGTAAGGATATATTATGGGTAATAACATTTGATCGCAAGGTTTGGGATATAAACATTGATATCGTGCAAGGAAAAAGTGCTTATTTCATGAATGCTTAAATGTCAATGACTTTTTGCTAATGCCAAAAGTTTTCGAAGGAAATCCCATCTCCTGATCAAAGGCATTTGATAATTGTGTCCCCACGCATACTTTAAAGTGCCTGTGAGCTTTCCTTTGTGCTGACATCTAAAATGTATCTAGCTTTAGCTTGTTTAATTGTTTAATCCAATATCGTTTGAATTAAATTATTGGCTGTTGAATTTCATGAGAGTTTTCTTGCGCTCTTTGACAACTTTCTCACCCTCGTCATTAATATTTCCAAAGCAGAGACCAATATGATAGAGAATCCCTGCCATGGTTTTGTTTGTTTGGGGTTTTACATCAAGTTCGATATTATTTCATGAGGGGACCAGCTTGTAACAATTGTTGGGGGGGGGGGCGGGGGGGCGGCGGGGGGTCAATTTTCTCTTCAAACTAAGTCTTATAGGGAATTTTGCCCGTTAACAATATATTTATGTGATTATTGTTTCATAGGCAGGTCCGAGAGGACATCATTATTGCTACAAAGTGTAGATACAACATAAATAACCTTAACTCTCAGAATGGACAAGGACTAAGCAGAAGACACATTATCTCTGCTTTGGAGAAGAGCCTGGAGAGACTGCAGACCCCATTCATAGATCTCTACCAGGTATGTGAAAGTGTGTCTCAGATATGTGACAAACTAAAGGGCTTCATAGATCTCTATCAGGTATCTGAAATTGTGTCTCAGACATGTGACAATCTAAAGGGCTTCATAGGTCTCTACCAAGTATGCAATAGACCAATATAGAGAAGATAGGCTGCTCCCATCTATTTCTAATAAGTATATGACAGTGTGTGCAAGACCTATTAGACATGAGGGTCGTTCCCCTTTCCTTTTGGCATACCATCTTTACAACAGTAAAGCAAAGTAAGCATATACTTAAAACATTATATCGTAAACTATATTTTCTCTTGATAATCAGTGGAATGGGACTTGGCAAAGTTGATAAAATGTCTCCCATGCTAAAGGTTTGGGGTTCGAATCCTAATCGGGACAAGTTCTTTGGTCATACTGCGTGGTCGAGAAGGTGGATATCTCCTAAGTACTGTGAGTTATTTCCCATTCCAGCCAGTGCTCCATGACTGACTATCAAAAGTGGTTTGAGTTGTCATATCAATGTGATAATGCAAAAGAAAGATCACTAGTCACTCTTCAAAAGGAGTAGAGCATTGAGTCCCTGTGAGAGGCTATCTGACCTTATTTAGTCAAAACAGTACTGAAAAGGTCATTAATAGAAACAAATCAAATCAACATCTTGATGAAATGATGTCATGGATATTGTGAAGGGTTTTCTTATATATATTCCCATGTTCGACCATGTCTATTCGGCCATATGTAATTTAAATTTGAATACCTACTGTCTCTTCTTTACCTTGTCGTTTGGCACAAATATACTTAAGCTAAGAAATCTCATTAAACTAAACATTTATTGAATCAGATGAGGAATAATATTAACGATTCATATATACATGATACAGGTCTATATATTCTCAGGACAGGTACTTTTCCATGCTTTATTCGAGCGATATTCATGTCAGAAATTTAACTATTGGATTCTATTTGAGTTATATTTGATCGATATGCATGTTAGAACATTGAATTGATTTTTTCTTCATATTGGATGCCATATTCTGTATTAACAACGCATACTTATGAGTGTGTCATTAATGCAGACCCTATTTTAGAATTTGATAATGTTCTACTGTAGACCCATGTTAGAATTTGATAATGTTACATAATTCCCATGCGATCAATTCACGGCGACAGAAAACGTCACGGTCGAACTCGGGGGCAGAAAACGTCAAGGTCGAACTCGGGGGCAGAAAACGTCACGGTCGAACTCGGGGGCAGAAAACGTCAAGGTCGAACTCGGGGGCAGAAAACGTCACGGTCGAACTGGTTCTCGTGCAAACATGCCAGCAACCTTCAAATAGAACTTTGTTTTCTGTATAAAGTCATTATTTTTAAAACATTTTTTATATTCGCAATAAAATCAATCAATTGAATCCTATATGTTCGGACTTGCAACAATACATCGCGCTTCTAAAATATTGTTGGCAGGTCGCAGGTCTCGAAATGGCCATGCAAATTATGAAAATAGTCTAGAAATAGTCCTGATTTCCAAAGGTCTGGATGAGTGGCGCTGATTGTTGATATCAAAATGACTTAACCATTAAAGGTGTACTGAGGCATTATGAATGTACGTTTCTGTGATGGAATATTTAAGCTGCACGGCTGGGACCTCGGGACGCCGGTGGAGGAGAGCCTGCGTACGGTGGAGGACCTCGTCAGGAGTGGCAAGGTTCGCTATCCAGGGGTGAGCAATCTCACAGGCTGGCAGTTACAGAAGATGATCGACCTCCAGAAACATATGGGTCTTAATCCATTTGTTACTTTGCAGGTAACTTCCTGTTAAAATTTGTTGACTATATCCAATATGACCTGTCTGGTATAAATTAATTAACCATTTTATTAGCAGCATAACAACTCTATAAGACTTGCCATAAATAAATATCAATGAAAGGTACACTACTATCAGCTTGGTTACAAGGGTTTATTTACCAAAAATGCCCTCAGAGTTTCTGGTATCATGAATGATTAATCTATGTATGACCTTTACATTTGACCTCACAAAACAATAATAGATCAGATTTGTACAGTAGTTGGGGTTGCAAATTGGGTTTCAAACTTAACGAAGCAAATGCTTTGCTAATAATGACGAAATCGCTCCACAACTTTATGACAATTTACCATAAAATTGGAATAATAAACGATCAGATCTTCAAACAATTACATGATATAAATGTTAATACCCCAAACTTTGTGATCAAATGTCCTAATCCTACTCATCATATTTCCCCTACATATATTTCTGTGTCATTTGAAATTAGATGTGTTCCATTGAACACATTGTCAACAAAGTTTGTTTAGCTGACCAGTGAACTCTTGCAACGCCTGGTTTGCCAACACTGGGGCACGTTCTGATTGGGACACTGTTGTGATTTGATTGACAGAGATTTGTCTGTATATTAGTCTATTGGTACAGGCCTACAACTCTTATACCGACCATGACAGTAATTACAAAGAGTACTGCATTTTTGTTGATTTTCGGGGTTATAGCTTGGTTCTATCAGTTTCATGACCATTTATCATTTAAAGATATCCCAAATCACTGTATAATTGCATTTTACATTTTACAATTGTCTTTTTGAAATTCATACACATATTACCATTTTACATGGACTAGGGTCGTTTATGATACCTTTTCAACATATAGCCCCTCTAATTTGCATAATTTTCAAGAGACATCTCTTTGTACAGCATATTTCAGATGATGGAAATTTTAAAAATATCGCCGTATTTCGCATAATAAAAATTGATTTTGGAAATAGAAAGGCTCCTGCCAATTTTGGTACTAAAACTGACCTTTGGAATAAAACAAATGGTTCGGTGCAACCAAAAAGTACCTTTTTGATCTTTTGTAGTGCCTTCTAATATACATCTTTCTCATCACTGGTAACGTTGCCATGGAAGCCTGAACAATCATGTGACCCTTTCTCAGTGCACAAACATGCGTCATATTCAACATTTCTTAATTCTGCTCGGGCGAATACCAATGTCAATAGGTTCATTTTTAGCAACAGTACAGTTTGGTGGAGAGGAACAGTGAAAGAGAGGCCATACAAGTGTGTCACAATGAAGGACTTGGACTTCTGCCATGGAGCCCCCTTAAAGGGTTAGTATATATATATATATATATATATATATATATATATATATATATATATATACATATATATATATATATTACTGATACCAAATTTTCTACCCACGATTTATTGCCTCATCCACATTTTGTATAGTAACTTTTTTCTACCCACGATTTATTGGCTCATCCACATTTTGTATAGTAACTTTTTTCTACCCACGATTTATTGCCTCATCCACATTTTGTATTGTAACTTTTTTCTACCCACGATTTATTGCCTCATCCACATTTTGTATAGTAACTTTTTTCTACCCACGATTTATTGCCTCATCCACATTTTGTATAGTAACTTTTTTCTACCCACGATTTATTGCCTCATCCACATTTTGTATAGTAACTTTTTTCTACCCACGATTTATTGCCTCATCCACATTTTGTATAGTAACTTTTTTCTACCCACGATTTATTGGCTCTTCGTTTCGAATTAAAACATGTGGAAAAGATAAACATCCATTACTTTATCAGCAGTGGCTCTTTTAATTGGATGACCTTATCCTTGACATGGAACACAGTTTAACATGACCAACAATAGTTCATGTATAAATAAATATCTGCAAGCAAACGTGGAGATTTTATGTACATTTTAGAAATTTTAATATCAAATATATTTCTTGTTCTGCCATAATTTCAGTGGTTTGTTGTCAGGGAAGTATCGACCTGGGCAGAATAATGTCCCGGGTTCAAGACTTGACTGGGCGGCCGAGGACTTGTCAACAAGATGCACAGACATCAGCCCTGATATGCAGACCTACTTTAACAATTCTAAGTTTATTGACCTTCTCAGATCAGTGGACAAAATAGCTCAGGCACAGAGTAAGTCGTCTCAATACTTCTTCATTTATTTATTTATTTATTTACTTGTTTTGTACTTTACTCACTAACTTATCATAATATTTAAAATTCTTCAGGCGAACTTAGGTCAGATAGAATTTAATATTTTTCAGGTCAAATTAGGTCAGATAGAATTTAACGTTCCTCATGCTAAATTAGGTCAGATAGAACACAACCTGGAACCGATAATAATTATCTACTCTGAGGTGTATGGCAGGGGATATTTCTTGGAGATATAAATCATTAAGATTACAGGTTGTGGGCCACACTGATGTGAGTTGAAAGCAACTCGTATATTACAAGAAAATGTCCAGCGCTTTCAATCATGCAGCAGCACAAAACTAGTTGGGAATTAAACCGCAAACTCTACCATGATGGTGTGATGTCTTACCACTAAGCCATGTAAGTAAGCCCCTCTCCAATATGATATTTTAATCAACAGAATTTCAACATAGTGTAAAATGTGCTTTCAGAGCGCTCATTCGTCCAGGTGGCGCTGAAATGGTTGTTACAGAAGCCGAGTGTCACATCTGTGGTGATAGGAGTAAGATCTTTAGATCAGCTGGAGGAGAACATGAAGGCTGGAGAAGAATGGACGCTAACCCAGGATCAGGTACTTTAACAAACCATTATCATCACTCATGCAATCATAATTACCTACAATACATTGCCCACTGTCTTTAATAAATAAATATATGTTTTCAGATGGAGGAGTTAAACAAATTGTCATTGGTGGATTCGCTATATCCCTACGGAGGGACACTTGCACCTATAAATCAAATAAGGGTACGAACCAAACCAGTGTGGCTGTAGGATCCTGAATGTTGCTCCGTGTGACAAGTACCAAAATACACATGGCATGGCGTGTTATTATTTCCTTGGGAGAGATCAACCATAGGGACACATTCACTACATATAGAAGCACCATTAGAAGAGAGAAGAAAATATGAAGTTTCCATCTGAATAGGCCTTTCATTGTTCGGTACTTTCTCTTGTAAAAACCATCACAAGAAATGAGAGACATTTGCCAATAAATTTGTTACTGGTTTCAATACAGCTACAAGAGATACATAACTGAATGTGGACCTGTGTGGGCTCTTTAATTTGATAATATATTGATGGTGAGATTGGAGTGACCTTTAAATGATCTTGCTTTTAAATGTTAATACCCTATCATCTATATTTTTTCAAATACAAGCATGCAGAGTCCTTATTAAATCCGTTCACTATTAATAATACAAGAGCAATTTATAGATCAATTTTGAAAGGAATTGAGAGGAAAATAATGACATGTTGAGTTACTATGAAATAATATCTATAATGTGAGTTTAAAGTGGTTTGTTTATGAAAGTAAATACTGTACTGCCTATAAAATACATTAATACTGAAAAAATAATGAAAATAAAGTCCGACAATTTCAAGATTAATTAACGATTGATTGAAAATAGCTCAAACGTGGTAGGTTTACAAAAGATGAGAGTTGGCGGACTTCAAAATGGTCATATAAAATCTTTTGAAGTTTCATACAAAAATCACATGGATTTCTGGGTGAAATATAATAAACTCGACGGAAACCAGAGATCCACGTGGTCTGTGACGTGGATTAGACGTTTACGATGTGGTCAAGACATGATTATGAAAACGCGAATTTCTTATTTATTTAGAAGTCAAACATTTTTTTATGCCCACATCCTGAATAAAAATACCAGATTTCGATATCCCTAATAGAGTGGATGGATCATTCTGCCGCACCTCCGATCCCCAACCCAAAATCACCACATATAAAACTACAAAAACCTGCAGAAACTGGGGAGAGGAACATACCACTCAATTTAAATAATTAACTTAATGACCCAGCCCAAAGATTAATTCAATCCTACACATTCCACGAGAGACAAACTCAAGTTACAACCTCTGGCTAATCCAGAGTGACATTTCTCTTGTACTTCTTCCAATATCCATGTTGGTCAAGTTGATATAATGAGATACAAATGATGGCATCTACTGTGATTCAGTCAAAATTGTTTAAATTCGTATATGGCTTAATACTCACAGTTTTGAGCGTATACCGTGGGACTAATATTTAATAAGTATCAAATTTTGACAAATTTCAAACCACTGTCATTAAGAGAAATGGGAGACGTTGAAAATGAAATGGGTAGTAAAAGACTTTCATCCATAATAAATTTCAGAATCTTATTATCAGAAGACCAAAAGAACTAAATATCTGAATATCGTCTGCTTTATTACAAAAATCGAGCCATCTTCATTAAAACCATTCAGGTTATTTGCACTGCACTATTACCAAAGCTAGTGTGAGACGCACATTTGTTATGGTGTGGGACTGGTCAAGCAATTGGAGGAAATCTAAAAGTGTTTGTGGTGATTTATGAGTGTTTGTGGTGATTGATGAGTGTTGGTGGTGATTTATGAGTGTTGGTGATGATTTATGAGTGTTGGTTATGATGTATGAGTGTTGGTGGTGATTTATGAGTTGGTGGTGATTTATGAGTGTTGGTTGTGATTTATGAGTGTTGGTTGTGATTTATGAGTGTTGGTAGTGAATTCTGAGTGTTGGTTGTGATTTATGAGTGTTGGTGGTGATTTTTGAGTTGGTTGTGATTTAGGAGTGTTGGTTTTGATTTTTGAGTGTTGGTTGTGATTTATGAGTGTTGGTTGTGATTATGAGTGTTGGTGGTGATTTTTGAGTGTTGATGGTGATTTTTGAGTGTTGATGGTGATTTATGAGTGTTGGTAGTGATTTATGAGTGTTGGTTGTGATTTATGAGTGTTGGTTGTGATTTATGAGTGTTGGTGGTGATTTAGGAGTGTTGGTGGTGATTTAGGAGTGTTGGTTGTGATTTACGAGTGTTGGTTGTGATTTAGGAGTGTTGGTGGTGATTTATGAGTTGGTGGTGATTTATGAGTGTTGGTTGTGATTTATGAGTGTTGGTTGTGATTTATGAGTGTTGGTAGTGAATTCTGAGTGTTGGTTGTGATTTATGAGTGTTGGTGGTGATTTTTGAGTTGGTTGTGATTTAGGAGTGTTGGTTTTGATTTTTGAGTGTTGGTTGTGATTTATGAGTGTTGGTTGTGATTATGAGTGTTGGTGGTGATTTTTGAGTGTTGATGGTGATTTTTGAGTGTTGATGGTGATTTATGAGTGTTGGTAGTGATTTATGAGTGTTGGTTGTGATTTATGAGTGTTGGTTGTGATTTATGAGTGTTGGTGGTGATTTAGGAGTGTTGGTGGTGATTTAGGAGTGTTGGTTGTGATTTACGAGTGTTGGTTGTGATTTAGGAGTGTTGATGGTGATTTAGGAGTGTTGGTGGTGAGTGTTCTCTGTGGCAGAGTTTTCAAGGAACTCCCTTTTTTCACCAAGATAGAACGTTTCCAAAAATTTGCTGGAAAATTACTCAACTCCTGAAAATAGATAGCTATTCATTTATATTTTCCAGTGATCATACTCCACTCATACAGGTACATTTACAATAAAAACTATAAACATACCATACTATATGGGAATTATATTGAAATACTGGTCCAGATATCTTAAAAAGGTGGCGTAGTTGTTTCATCAGGTAAAAATGCTAGATAGAAAATGTTCTGCAGATTGTGAGGGGTAAAAAAGAGGATTTTCAAACTTTGAAAGTCTTCAAAACAATGTTTACTATGATCCTAGCAAAACAGATCATCTGTTTTGTCCTCAAAGAAAGAGAAAAATAAAGGTAAAGTATACACTTGAGACTCTTAAAAATATGTTAACTTTTAATTGTCATCATATACTTGATTGCCAAATACTCCTTTTATCTCCATATTGTTCACCATAAAAAGAGAAAACTGATACTTTTTGTGGTCAAAACCATATCAACATGTTTAACAACAAGCCTTAATGTTTCTGTTAAGTAATCTGCAAACATTTTTGGTTTGTCTTCTTCATCTCTTACCAAACCATAATCAAGGGACGTCAAGACAAAAATAATATTTAACAACATAGAAATATGTTTTCCGAACGTAACCATTTTGACCGTTTTTGACAACTGCCACCAGGGGGTTCTCATCCAAAAGACTCAAAAACATGACAGTTCAGTGTTGGAACGTCACCATGCATTGTTTCCACAGAACTAAACTAGTGCCACCTGATGATTAAAAACACCAACCTCAATAGCCAAAACATGATGAATTCTATTCTCAAATATTTGTATAACTCAAATTTATTTGGGGGTTTAATCATTCCTAGTTAATCTCGTTAAAGATGATCATAAATGGGAGAAATGTGTCTATTTGTGAATTTCACTTGGTCCCAAAACATCACATGTGTACATTTCTTTTCTGGTGGCCAAACGGTGAATAAATTCATTCAATATATAAATCTGTCAAATGTATCACTCAAATATCATTCTCGACTTGTTGTTATATGTAACTGCAAGAATACAATATATAGCAGTTAAGTCAAACCATCTAAATAATAATGGTCTGTGCAATAATGTGTATTGCTTATGCAACACTGACAGTTTTATTAGAGTTTATAAGCTAAACCTCTGAATTTAATAATCTCAAAGTTATGTTGAAGGAGGGTGATTCCGGCGATGGGTAGTTAGATGGGTGTGACATTTTATATCTCAGTCAGAAAATCCTTTAATTTAACAAGATGAAATCTCATGAAAAGTGACCGTTACGTTTTACTAATTGCTATAAAGTAAGGAATTCATACAATGCTGATAATTATTGGAAAACTATCAGTAAAACCAGCAGGTTCTCCAATTTGCTAATCTCATTTCTCATGTAGATAAAAATACACTTATGTACACATACAGATTATCGCCAAATGTCCTTTCTGGTACAAGGTCCTTTGGAGACCTTTATTTCAGAAATATTAAATAAAGAGTAAATGTTATGCAAACACCGTAGTTCATAGTTATGGATAACGATACCCTTATACGTAGCTTTGCCTACCCTCCGTTATCAATAATTCATGGAAATTGGGGAAGGACTATGATATGGTTCATCGATTGTGAAGACGAGGCGAGGAGCCTATTCATCGAGCCTCAGCCTTCTCCATTATACAAGCACCTTTAGGAATCATACCCACCTGAAAATACAGAGCTATTTTGCTGGAGCTGAGAGAGGCAGCCTCGACTCCCTCTACCCAAGCAAGTAGGTATAGAATAATGATGCCGGGAGAGGGGCACTCGTGAGCCGCCAGGGCAGGTACCGGCGTGATGATACCTTATTGGCTGGGAGTGGGAGCATTCCATGTGAGACCAGCGGCAGGATGACAGGGCCCCACCGCGGTTCCCCTGTTTATGGTGTGATGGACCGCCGCGCCTGCCCCTGCTGACTGCTCAATCAGTCTACAGAGGGGTGGTGTGTAGCACAGGGTGATGGCATGCCTCCTGAACGTGAAGATCGCATCATATCTGGGGTGATGGTTCTCTCTGGTCATCGCCAGTCTATACTCACATGTGATATGAGGAAAGTTTCTTCAAAGTGTTATTAGGGTTATTTTAAGCACTTGAGTTGCTCACAGCGGTTAATATATCGCCCCATCAGCGCTGGCTGCACGGCGTTGTCCCGCAGTGGGCCTGCTGTCTTGGCTGTCTCATGGCACGGGGCAGCTAGGGCGGGTAGCTTGCGAGGCAATGGGGCGTCGGGGGAGGCGGTGCTGGAGGCTGGGGTTGGCCGGGGTGTCTCTGGCCGCCGTGGCCCTGCTAGTAGACGGGGTGGTGTCCCGAGGGGCCCTGCTCACCTGGCTGCTATGGGCCAGTACGGGAACTCTCAGGCTACCGCAGGACATCAGCGTCAATGGTAAGTTTACATACACATCATTTCTTGTTTTGTAATAATATACGATTGAATAATATAACAATTTATATTATAAACAAAAGTAAAAAATAAACAAAATGGAATTCAAAAATGTTTATTTTGAAAGAAAACGTTATGAAGACAGTGGAACTTTGTAGTTTACTGGGGATAGGAGAGTTTTTACTGACCCAGCGTCTGGATGCAGTCTGATACTCCTGCCATTTTCAACACGTCTTAGAAAAAATGGCTGACAAGTTACAGAACTATTAAAAACCTGTGTATTTAGCCTATGAAGGATGGCAGGCATTTTACCCCAGCGGGTTACCCATGGGTAAATATTGGTGTTAGAGAGATATCTGCATGCAGGATGAGCCAGGCTACATAACACAGGTATCCTATACCTGCTTGCAGGTGTCTCCAGTGCAATGATTCTGCCTCATATTTATATACAGATACCACCATTTACTTCTCTGTATTTCTACCTTTTCATCTTCGGTGCAACATTCACTGATATCTACTCATAATATTGCCAAAGGTTGCCAAAGTTTGCCAAAGGTTGCCAAAGGTTGCCAAAGGTTGCCAAGATTTATTAAGATACAGTGTATTATTTACTAAAAAAATCTTCTTAAATAAATGCTCTTTGGCAACAAACATAATGAGATATAAATCTTGATGATCTATTTTTATTCCAGCAAAAAAACCTAACTTCATTTGAAAATGAGATAGATTGTAACCTTAGCTGAGGTAGGCATGCATCTTGTGTAAGTGTTAAGCATCATGGAGGAAGCATTTCTCACAGACAAATACCATCGATTGTTGCCCACATTCCCTCCCACCAAAGTAAAGACCGTATGGGCTGTTTTATATTAGCCTATCCACATTGATACAGCTCTGTTTTTAAAGGTTGTGCCAGCTCACTTCAAAGCCACATATTTTTCAGTGATAAAATGCAGATCTTCTTCATTCGATACACATGTGATGTATGTGATATACATGTTCTATCTGTCTGCTGGGTTGACATATGAGTTATGCTGAAGCTAGTGTGTATTATGTGGACTACCGCAGGTGTCCCTCACACCCCAGTCTGCATGATATATAGCAGGGTTGGCCCGGGGTGTAGGGCATGCTGTCATAACATGCTATGTGTTATTGAGTAGTTTCCAAGGATCTTACCATTAATCTTTTGTCATGAATAAGAGAAAGTTCTGAACGCCATAACTATGTTACCACATGAAATGGCAAATTGATAAAAAGTGATTAATTCCCATCTACTTTCGCGATATTACTTGGTTTAAAGCAATTCTCGTGTACCTAAAAAGGAGGTCAACACTAAATATCGCATCCCATTTGTCACGGGTCTCTATTCATTATTTTGAAACTATAAATTGACAGAAAGGTCAGCAGCATGTTAGCAGTTAAGGTGGGTGTATTGTGTTCAACATGATGTGATTAAGCAGACATGCCTGTCAACATTGCTGATTACTGTGCAAGATTAATGATGCGTGGGAAGAGACTTGCAGATAACACATACTAAAGCTTCATAACATTTTAGAAACTTTTGATTTTAAAATCAATGCTATGCGTGACTGCGGTAAGAATTTGACATTTAAACCTATAATCTTATATGACCACGTCATCGGAGAAGCTTCAGAACTGTGGTGACCTACAGTTCAGATTATTATAGCTGTTTGCACATGGTTTCCGCAGGACATTTGAGTCAAGTTTTATTGGACACTCTGAGAAGGCTTATCTGCACTCAGTAAATGGGATATATGTGCTGTGGGCAGCTGGAATGGCCCGCCTGCAGCAATTTATGGGCAAAGAGCGGCTTTCTCTCACTTGAGCCCGGTGACAACCCGCTCTCTTGTAAACGTCTTGCAAGTCAAAACAAGCAATTTTCCCTTACCAAAATACGGGAGGTGCTTCTCGCATGCTCATTCTATTGACTTCTGACCAAACTTCTAAGTGTACACTTAGATGATTTCACACTTAGCAAGTTGAGGCTGGGCAGAGGGGAAGACGCTCTGACATACTCAGTCTCACAGATGGTCCTGATTAGACTTACCTCCTAATGCTTATCTTACCATCTCACAATATTTTACACCAACATCATCCTGAGTTTCTGTGATGAAAGGCCAATTTTAAGGCTGATATCGGATATCCTCAGTTGGGGTGAGCACTCAGGAATGCTTGCTCTATTCATCTTTTTAAAGTACAAAGAGCACACAGGTTGATCCCCAGATGGCCTTGTAGAGGCCTTGGTTGCTATGCGCCTTTCACCTGCCACTGTCTTCGCCGTGGTCAAAGACAGTCATCCTATTATGGTGAGATTGGATGTTGTCTGTGGTTGCTTCTTGGTGTAGTTGAGCTTTGTGCTGGCAGGGAACCAATCATCTCTCATCCCGTTCTTGACTGGTCTTAATCCTCTTTTCGTATCTTGTACCGTATGGTATGTTTTTACAATTTAATTAGTTAAGTATTCATCAATCATGATTAATAATACCTTGGAGTAATAATTACTCCAAGATAATACGTTGATTGGAACATGAAACATAATTACCACCTGAAGTAATGTTGAAATGAATGGCACTTATATTTATGAATCAAATTTTCTACACAATAAATATCAATTTGAAACAGCATGATTATATAACAATAATACGTTGATTGGTAATTGAAATATAATTGGCACATTAAATAATATTGAGATGAATGGCACCGAGATATTTACATCGTTTTGAAACCTGACCGAGTCTCAGGTACACACAAAACATCCTCTTTCCTGTTACAGTCCTCTTTCCTGTTACAGACACAACTGTTCATGTCGAGAGAGGCAGCCATCGTCATGTTTTGCTTTATTTTCCTTTATGTTGTAAAGCAGACTTGAGAACTGTCCCGGAATGCGATATCTTGTGAGAACACTACATCTTGCACACCGTACTTTAAATTTCAGTATCATTTAAGGACGCCCGACCCGCATTTTTTTCATAATAACAGTCTGGGCCAAATATATTTTAGGCTTCGAGACAGTCGGGCTCGTAAGTGGAGATCTGTACTAGCCCGAATCAAAGTATTCTAGTCCGAACCATTACAGTACTTGGTTAGGGCTAAGAGTAATTACTCCAAGGTTAGGGCAATTCACATTTTTTATGATTAATCAAATGACAAAAGGACATTTTAAGAATACTTGAAAAATCATGATTAGCTACTAGGCATTCTGGCTGGCATCATGGGAAGGTGTACTAGCCCGACAGTGTTTATACTAGTCTGGGACTATGGGCTAGTGCTAAAATCCTAGACTTATTAAAATTTGATCACAAGATTCTTGTATATATCGCACTCCATATAGTAGATTTTGGATGAGATTTAGGGAACATAGTACCCTGAAACACACTGATAAATGTCTTGATGAATCTCAAAATACGACTTTTTCTTGCTAACAATGATATAAAATTATGATTTGTATGACACTATTAGCCACACCTCTCCTGAATCATCTCAGCAGCACTAAAAAAGGGAAGAAAAAAAGGTATCTCAATATAATCTCAAAATAAAAATCATCTTATCAAGTGTGACTCCATTTTTATATTAGCTTAAGATGGGGTGCACAGTGCTGTGATTCTTTTGAGTAGTTGACATCCTCAATACCAAAATGGCCAGACAACATTGGTATTTCCATACAGCTGTACCTGTCACAAAGTTGTTGGAGCAAAGGGAACAAAACTATTTATTCCCTTTTGCTACAATGAACTTTTAATTTATTTAAATACTCTACCTGATGTCAATTATTACCATCACCATTATCTTTATTATTATCATCAAATGTGGACTGCATCTGCAGCTAAGTTTCTTCAAGGAGATCGTCTGCATCATAAATGGTCTGTCCCTGCATTCTGAACATTCATACACTAAACAATCTCTCATACCAGAGCCAGCTTCACGTTTATCTGGAGATGGAAATTTTTGTTTTGCTAACCAATGCAGTGGAACAGATGTTGTCAAGTTGGGAGGCACGTGAAGATTGTGAACATGAACGCTTGACCTCCATCAAGTAGAGAATAAACATAACCCTGCAAGGTGCTAAGATAGGCAGATTAGAGAGGATCATCCCCAGGTGCCATGCACCACGTGGGCACCAGGTGGAGCCCTTTGAGATGGTGGCACATCAAATACCTGGCATTTCAACCAAGATGCATTGAGATAAATTCCAGTGTATCAAATAGTATACAACTTGTAATATAGGTTACTGTGCATGTCAACGTCTCACGGGTAAAATATAAACACAGGCTTATCACATCAATATCAATTCTACTGTTACTAGCTGCTCAACTCAGTAATTGGATGTAAATGTAAATAGATTATTTTCCTAATTTTAAGATTACTTGGTGGTCAGCTGGATACAATTATTATTCAGATTAATATTTACCCTCTTATTGCTCATTGCTTATAATATGTATTATATTCTTGCGACATGGCAAAATAGAAATCCCAGAAATAGACAATTCCAGGCCCGAGAACATCTGAGCTGACGATATTGAGTCTGCTTTGAGTCTGTATCGCAGGTTCCAGGTGTCTGCAGTTGGTTTACCATGATGGAGTAGCTCAGGGAGATAAGGGGGAAGCCTTTACTTTCAAAAGTCTATCACAGATATGATCTTCACACCGTAGATGATCCAGATGAGATAATAACTAAGCTTAACATTGCACGCAGGTCCGCCTGGCTGAGTGCAGTAAAGAGGGCCTCCATGTCCATTATGCATACACCAAGTGCCCCATGTGTCATTGCTGACTAATTTCATCGCTCCAGGCCCATAATATGGCCCCCTACATCAAAGAAAGGCCCACGTTTGACCTCTCAGAGGGAGCCACACGTCCGGATCTCTTATCATCTTCACTCTACATGTTCCCTAAGTTCTAATGGGATAAATGTAAAAGTTCAATATCCGCGATCACAGGGAAATATGTCAGAGAATCTGTCAGAGAATCTCTAGTATCTGAATATTGAAAACCTGCACTCTGATCCACTTAATTTTTGATATTCGATGTCAGTTTTCTCATAAAATATTTTTACATTCAGTTGGAGAAATCCTTTGACGAGGAATGCATTCTTGCTGTAGACAAGTGGTAAGAAATAAACAACCATGCACAAGCACCTGTATGCCATGTGTAATATATGGAGATAGGCACTTACACTCTAGAATAGATGATTATCACTATACAATATCGGGAAAGAAGGACAAATGAGTTGTTGAAATATGGAATATGAATGGTTTTAATATCCAAGAACAGTTTGCCCTATGGAATGATCATTGTTCATTATGGCTGCCCACACATCGATGTCCTGATGACACGATACCTTTGAATGCCCTTTAAATGCCCGTGAGACTCCATTATATTCAATATTGTTGAGTAATATTGTGGATTTACTCTCCCTGTATATTATGGACAATCCTTATTAGAAAACTATGACTCTGAACCATCTGATACATAACGGACACCCCAAGTTTAAATATAGTGGTGCCACGTGCCAGGCTGACCATCCCCTCCAGCTATTTCCTCCATCTGGTCATCCATCCTGATGCATAATGGACAGTGACTGCAGGAAGTCTGTGAATCCACCCCCTTTCAAGACAATGGGCATCCCTTGCTAGGCGAGTGTATGGAGCAAGGTGAATGTATTAGTAGCTTAGCCTTAGTGTTAGGAGACTGAAGGTGTGACAGCGCAGACACCCTTAGCTCCCCCTTGCATCACTTATTCATTGACATGTCTCACTGGGTTTTCATCTCCTCTTTGAAGCTTGTCCTTTTGTCAAGTAAAAGGTATATGCGGTGCAGTATAGAGCCTCATAGTCCTACCCGTGCCAGAACTTGAATAACAGTGCTAATCGTCCTCCACATTTCTTTCATTTCCCTCTGGCAATTGTATCCAGCTGTCCACCAATATCAAGCTGACCACCCATCTGGCAGGTCATCCCACTCATCGGATCCACCACCCAACCCACTCAATCCAGCTGGACAACCAGCTCACCTACGTGATCAAATATCCCTCTCAGCTGAACAAACTGTCCCTCTCAGCTGAACAAACTGTCCCTCTCAGCTGAACAAACTGAACAAACTGTCCCTCCCAGCTGAACTAACTCTTCCTCCCAGCTGGCAAACCATCCTACCCAGCTGAACAAACATCTCACCAAACTGATGAACAAACTCTCTCAACTGATCAACCGTTCCACTCAACTGATCAGCCACCCCCACTCAACTGATCAGCCATCCCACCCAGCTGATCAACAACACCGTCCAGCGGACCAACCATCGCACTCAATCAACCAACTGAGCTGACCAACCATCCCACCCAGCTGATGAGCCACATCTTCCAGCTGACCAACCAACCCACTCAGCTGACCAACCATCCCACCCAGCTGATGAGCCACATCTTCCAGCTGACCAACCAACCCACTCAGCTGACCAACCATCCTACTCATCTGAACCTTAATGCCTCTCATGCCATGGCTTTTTACACGTGGCAGTTTGCCCTCTGACTCATCTTCCCAAATCCACTGCAGCAAAGCGACAGACAATCGGACAGTGCTCCCGTCGATGCTTTAATGTCTGAGCATGTGTGATAACATAATATGCAGACAACAAGATGGACACCAAATCAATATGCCCATCTGCTCAAATCATATTTCTATAAATACCTTCATGGCAAACACAATCTTATGACATTTCTTCCATTGATTTAGATAAGGAAATTGCTTACTTGTCTAAGATGAAGTAATAATTGCCTTACAAGATAATCATCACATCTTGATGGTCCATACGTTTATAGCAGGTATCGTGTGATGATAAACACTAATAGATATAATAACATATTTAGTTATAACTTTTTATGTCTTGTGATATTGGGCCGAAGACGTACATCTGTTTTAATCATTTACCCTTCATTTATTCTTTAATAACTTTTAAATCATATTAATTATAGAAATATTACAATCTCCCGTCTTGAAGCCTTCACTCACGAAATTAAATCAGTTGAAAAGGTAAACCTTTTTGAAATACATTATAGGTGAAAAGTCAATTATAGTTGAAAAGTAAATTATTAATTAATGAACAGGAGAAAGTCTTTGATTACGGATATTATAGTGTTTTGTTTGACACTAATCTATTGTAGGTTATTCAAACTTGTGCCATAAAAATAACAAAGTAGCAAATTCTAACATCACCCATGGACGTTACTTTATGACCAGGAAGATGATACTCTGTGTATTGATTTGTCACTCTCGTCCTATTTTCTCTCAAATGACCTCGATTATTTCTGTGACCTATATCGGTAGAGTTGGGCGCCCCCTGGTAGGAAAGTCTCGCTTGCTCATGTTGACACAGACAGAAATCTTGTTTTCCGTGTAATCACTAGTTCCATAGAGGAACCCCAGCTTGCGAATATAACACTTCACACAACATGTAGTTCTCCACAATATTAACAGATTTTAACTGAGTACATTTTGTATGTTTCATATTTGCTCAAAAATATGAAATGCACTGACATGTCCCTTCACTTTAAAATCTGTAATGGAGCTGTATATCAGATATATCATTACCTGTAAAAGAGATGAGTATAAGTTGTGGGATGGGATAATGGAACTGTATATCGGCTCAATATCATTACTCGTAAAGAGGATTAATATAAAAATGAGAAGTGCGATGGGTTAATGGAACTGTATATCAGCTATATCATTATCCATGAAGGAGATGGTTATAAACATGAGATGTGGGATGGGTTAATGGAACTGTATAACGGCTCAATATCATTACTCGTAAAGGAGATGAATATAAACATGAGAAGTGGGATGGGTTAATGGAACTGTATAACGGCTCAATATCATTACTCATAAAGGAGATGAATATAAACGAAATGTGGGATGGGTTAATGGGAATGTATATCAGCCGTAAAGTAGATGAGTATAAACATGAGAAGTGGGATGGGTTAATGGAACTGTATATCAGCTATATCATTACCCGCGAAGGAGATGGTTATAAACATGAGATGTGGGATGGGTTAATGGAACTGTATATCAGCCATAACATGACCCGTAAAGTAGATGAGTATAAACATGAGAAGTGGGATGGGTTAATGGAACTGTATATCAGCTATATCATTATCTATGAAGGAGATGATTATAAACATGAGACGTGAGATGGGTTAATGGAACTGTATATCAGCTATATCATTACCCATGAAGGAGATGATTATAAACATGAGACGTGAGATGGGTTAATGGAACTGTATATCAGCTATATCATTACCCATGAAGGAGATGATTATAAACATGAGAAATAGAATGGGTTTTTGAAGCCCAGTCATTATCCCGTGACAAGGACAAGGAGACATGTGAAGCTTGGGATGGGTTAATATAGTTGTATATGACTATAGCTAATATAGCTGTATATACCGTGATAGAGAAGAGTATGAACATGAGATGCGGGATATAGATGAGGTATGGAGAGAAGTGGCTTGCCTAATTAGTAGTTTGGGCGCATGAAGTCAAAGCGACTTGCGCATGTCTGAGAGCCAACTCTCCTGCCATCTGCGCAAGTCATCAGCAATCCTCCGCCACTACTTATCAACTCAAGACAGCTTCATTTTATAATATCAGTTAATTACACCACAACAGAAGATGGCAGATGATCGAATATAGATTATACTCCCATGTGTTCAGATCAATACCATGATGCAGGGCCAGCCCCTATTGGGGTTTCAGACATGCACATTATTGAGCTTGTGAAATAATATCAAATAATATCAAATCAGACGTTCAAATGGAGCACCCTTGTCTGTAGTGGGACCAATGTGATGTTATGGGTCGTCTATATAGAGATGGGACATTCGTATTGGCGGTTAGGGCAAGATAGTTGTTGCTTCTGCGAACAGGTCGTCTCTATCCTAAAACCAAATCCTGTTTCGGTTCAAAAGGACAGCCCTCCAAAATTAGGGTCAGGCCCCTGCCATCACTCACGGCAGGGGGTCTCTCCTCCCGGCCATTGCTCTCCATTTATCTGTAATTTGCCTGGTCCTACATCATTTATGGCCAACATTTATGATATTAGAGGCGACACGAAGTAAGAACGGCAATAATAGTATTCTGACCTTTTACATCTTTCCGATTCTGTCACAGCATAAAGTGACAGCTGGCTGGCTATCCTCGACCAGGAAGGCATGAGAAACAAAAATCAAGAGAAATCCCAGGCCAGAGTCCCGTGATAAATCACGGCCAGATGGACGGAGAGAATAGAAACTTTTTCAGGGCATTATCTACGAGAGAGTTTCAATAGAAAATAGCAGTTCTATAATATATAAGAACGTAACAAGATGTGGGATTCAAATGGTTCTCCTAACAAAGTTAGATCTGCTGAAAAGACAACGGGATAAAGAAGAAATCCCAGAGACGGTAATGCATAAAGCTTACAAATTGGAAATGTCAAATGCAAGATATGGCCTGAGGATAAAATGAAGATATATTGCACAAGAGCTGCACTTATCTAAGCTGAGAATTTGGTGCTGATATTCTGAGTCTACTGAAGCCAAGAAGATATTGATAATTGAAAAGAGAAACATGAAATCTTTCCCAGACATCTGTGAAAGACGTACACAGCCTAGCTGTGAGTGTAAAGAGGTTGGGGGGCTGATGAGGGGGGCTGTGCCATTGTGAGGCAGGCCATGTGAGATGGAGGCACGTCGAGGCCATGACAAGCTGTGTTATCCTGTATTTGCAGAAGTGATGTAGTTGTCTATGCCATGCCGGGTAATCTCATCACAGCCCTCCCCCAATCGGCTTATTATAGCAGTGTCCACAGGAATGGCTCTTCACCCTGATTGATTTGTGTTCAATAGAATCTCATCACTATGTTCTCTCCGTGTTAGCTTCCTGGACCATACAGATAGACTAGTAAGGTTCTTTGCCTCCAGAATCACCCTCTGATGGGTTTACAGATTCCGTGGGTTTCAGACGGAACCGGAAGTAATTCTGGAGTTGGGAAGACAAGACCTTTCGTCTGTCATCAGTGGAAAGTGAAGGGTTACATATTGAGGTTGAGACTTACCTTGATGAGATAGGAAAGTGGCCCATTTGATGTATTGTTTTTTGCAGGCTTTGTTTTTATGTAAGCTGATGCTATCCTCTTCTTCCTCATAAAGAAACAATGTCCAGCGGGTAACTAGCTCCTGTGGGGATGCCCCCCTCCCTAAATTAGGTAACTAGATCATTTTATAATGCTCCATCTATGATGGAGTAACTAGCTCCTGTGAAGACGTCCCCTCCCCCACTAGGTAACCAGCTCCTGTGATAGTGCTCCAATCTATCATGGAGTAACTAGCTCCTGTGGGGACGCTCCCCTCCTCCACTAGGTAACTAGATCCTGTGATAGTGCTCCATTCATCGGGGAGTAACTAGCTCCTGTGAAGACGTTCCCCTCCCCCACTAGGTAACCAGATCCTGTGATAATGCTCCAATCTATCATGGAGTAACTAGCTCCTGTGGGGACGCTCCCCTCCTCCACTAGGTAACTAGTTTTTCATCGGGGAGTAACTAGCTCCTGTGAAGACGTTCCCCTCCCCAACTAGGTAACCAGATCCTGTGATAATGCTCCAATCTATCATGGAGTAACTAGCTCCTGTGGGGAAGCTCCCCTCCCTAAAATAGGTAACTAGATCGTATTATAATGCTCCATCTATCATGACGTAACTAGCTCCTGTGAAGACGTTCCCCTCCCCCACTAGGTAACCAGCTCCTGTGATAATGCTCCATTCATCGGGGAGTATCTAGCTCCTGTGGGGATGTTCCCCTCCCTCACTAGGTAACTAGATCCTGTGATAATGCTCCATCCACCATGGAGTAACTAGCTCCTGTGGGGATGTTCCCCTCCCCCACTAGGTAACTAGATCCTGTGATAATGCTCCATTCACCATGGAGTAACTAGCTCCTGTGGGGATGTTCCCCTCCCTCACTAGGTAACTAGATCCTGTGATAATGCTCCATTCACCATGGAGTAACTAGCTCCTGTGGGGATGTTCCCCTCCCTCACTAGGTAACTAGATCCTGTGATAATGCTCCATCCACCATGGAGTAACTAGCTCCTGTGGGGATGTTCCCCTCCCCCACTAGGTAACTAGATCCTGTGATAATGCTCCATCCACCATGGAGTAACTAGCTCCTGTGGGGATGTTCCCTTCC
The DNA here is from genome assembly GCA_949316495.1 of Amphiduros pacificus. Taxonomy (NCBI): domain Eukaryota; kingdom Metazoa; phylum Annelida; class Polychaeta; order Phyllodocida; family Hesionidae; genus Amphiduros; species Amphiduros pacificus. The sequence continues at coordinate 43,168,275 of OX439002.1, read as the reverse complement.
CCCACTAGGTAACTAGATCCTGTGATAATGCTCCATTCACCATGGAGTAACTAGCTCCTGTGGTGATGTTCCCCTCCCCCACTAGGTAACTAGATCCTGTGATAATGCTCCATCCACCATGGAGTAACTAGCTCCTGTGGGGATGTTCCCCCCCCCCCTCACTAGGTAACTAAATCACAGGATCTAGATCCTAGGTCACTAAGTTCTCTTCGATCACAGACAAATTGGACCCTAAACATGGTGGTGCAGTGTTGTACATCATCATATTGATATGCATCTTGTGTTTTATATTCTTGTATAATACAAATGACTGCAAATGTATTCCTCTCTGAGGAAACAAAATTAACATAAGTAATATACCGGTACCAAGTAAATTGTCCATTACAATTAACGTACCTTCCCTTCAAAAAATAGCCTGCTTTACTTTTATTCAAAATTCTTTAGATGCTAATTTGTGTAAAAGAAGAAAGATTACCATTAAGTGATTGGAAAGCATATTTTATTGATTCACAAATAAGATTATGATGTTCTGATATATTTCAGATTTGCATAATTATCGAGTGGTGTGTTACTACAGCAACTGGTCTGAGCAGAGGTCGGGACTGGGCAGGTTTATGCCGGAGCACATAGACGCTTCTCTCTGTACTCATATATTCTTTGCCTTCGCCACCATATCTGCCGGTGTTCTCGCACCCACTCAGTGGAATGACCAATCAGGTGAGATCTCTCATAAGAACATGCAATGACTACAGAAACATTCACAAAAAGAACTTTTTCACCAATGCATATTAGAATAATGTTCTTTTATCGATAACATTGTGTGCCGCATGATCTTTTTGTACATTTCAGAGCTCTATCCAAGAGTAAATGGACTGAAAGTAAAACACCCCAAATTGAAGACCTTGTTGTCTGTCGGAGGATGGAAAGTTGGAAGTACACCTTTCAGCCAAATGGTGGCGACACCAGCGTCAAGGGCACAATTCATCAGGCATGCATGTGGTTACCTCAGACAATACGGATTTGATGGACTCGACATCGATTGGGAGTACCCTGCCGCTAGGGGGAGCCCTGCAGAGGATAAGCAAAGATTTACCTCATTATTAATGGTAATATTTTATGAGTTTATGATTTTGTCATTCACTATCATTTCTACCCCTTCTTTCAGTACATTGAATACATTAAAAAAAATACCTTTCAAGATATCACATTCATATTGTGATCCATCTGGAATATATCTTTGCAATTATAGATCAAAAGTTTTGGACCTCACTGAAGAATATTCTGAAAAAAGATTAGTTTTGGCAAGACCTTTAGGCTCACATATATGCCCGTGTGTTTGTGTGCATTATATCATTCCCAACTTTACTTTGATCGGTCTCACATGAAATGCCTCAGTAAAAGCTAGTGCTTCCTTGCAAAGCTTCATAATACTGGCAGGCATTAATGGGACTAATGTCACTCCATGCTGTCTAATAATGAGGAGGCGCCGGCTTGTTATCGAACCAAGAAAACATGGGACCTGGGTTAAACGCTGAGATGCCCAACACGCTGAATTTACCATAAGATGTTCCTGCGGGATTTCTTTTGAGGTAGTAGCGTGAAATAATGAGAGTCCCCAAGCTCATAACAACGATTTCTTCTTGACAAGACTCTTTTTCTTGCTAAGTGGTTGTTTACAAAGACAATGTAATATGTTTAATAAAGATGGCGAATAATGTGATAGCCTTACTCTAATGCAATTCGATTTGCGTTCTTCTTCCTGGAGGTCCTCAGGATCACGTGATCGATGTTTTCATTAGAGTTGTTGTTTGGATAATGCTTTGTCTGTGTGAAGAACTCCTCAAGTTCATAGAGTGAGAATAATGAGTTTTGCCTTTAACCATACAGACAGCATCGATAGTGAAGAAGGAATTTAAGGGATAAAACATTGGCATTTCAAATTATGGAAGCACACAAAACATATTTTAATAGATATATGCATAGATTTATGGTTGTGAGGAATCGGTGGGTGCCATGATATTCAGAATTAGATTCATATTTTCTGAACTAACTATAAAGCGCTACCCACTGTAAATCGCCAGTGCTTCCCCCCCCCCCACAGCGTGTGAAGCTGGGACTGGTTTCCCGGACCCATGCATGGCGGTGCACTGGGACTTCCACTTCTCGCAGTTTTTTTGACTGATGCTTGCTCAGCAATTATTGCCTACCCTACGGGGAGAGCAACAAAGAAGTCTGGCAACTATTTCAACTCAAAGTTCATTTGCTACTCTTCAGAATGTTCCTCGTGGGTCATGTGATGCAGGTCATATGAATTCATATATATTTATCGATTTTGGTTTTTTCTCAAGGGCATCTGTACATTACATCGGAGTGTTGCAAGTCGTTCAATCTTCTGACTCCCTCTGCCTTCATTGTCCTATATTTGACATCATTCGAAATGTGGAGTTCCTCGAGTCATAAATACTCGTTTTGCCCACAAAAATATCATCCAATCAGAATTATGTCATAATCTGCGATCAAATGTCTGATTTAGATGCTGACCAATCAGTACAGCTGTCAGCACAAAATGGAATCAGTTTATGTGCACCTGTTTTTCACAAATCAGTGCAGAGGCTGACTTTAAGGAAGAGTCATGACTTCCAGTCTTGACACATTTTTCTCATCAATGACGGTCGGGACATATATGAGGTCCTCTAATAGAGAATAGTGCATCTGTAAAACTAGTGGATATCCAGAAATGTTGTATTGAAAAGGTTTCAGAAGAAATAGTATCAGCACATTTATGACAGACCTCTTTTGTATGGTAATATAAGGGAGTCTTTATGTCCAATAGATCAGCTATTGAATATATAGATTGAAGCACACATTCACATTGATTCTAGCATGGCACAGAACATAAAGGGCCTGAAGCCTGAGAAATGTATGGAGGGATATTTTACTTGAGGAGTCTGACTCCAGCCATGTCCCTAGCAACGCCCATAGACGTCAGGTCACCAACATCCATCTTCAACTTGCTATTGTAACTAAATCTCCACGTCTTACCATTTGCAGAAAGCCCAAGCATTTTTCTAACAAGTGCTAGAGAGTTGCCAATTACAGATGAGGAAATAGCGAGTAATTCAGATCACGCTGTGGCCGCGGTGTGGCCTACACCATGCGGGTCAGGATGACTTCCCGTGACATGCCCTCCCGGGGACGCACTGCCCGCCTTGCCCATGTCCTTCCCTGCCTCAGCGGAGGTAATTGCTCCCCGGTCACGTGATTTGTGTCAGGTTATATGCCAGTGAGCAGTTCTCTACAGAGAAAATATATCTTATATGTCAATGGCAGGTCAGAGTGCAACCTTCACGAAGAGAGCCATTCATAATTAATTCCCTAAAAGAATGATTAAGTGTCACCAGATGAATATATGGGTGAACATTATCACATCATAAACAATGATACCAAGAGAACAGAGATTTTTTTAAATAACGTTTTTATTATCCTGTGTTTCTGAATAATTATGAAATGTATTGTTAGCTCTTGGAAGAAAATATCATTTCAGGGAACTCGTAAAACGTAATGAGATGCATGGATTGGAATATTACCATTTTTGACTATATCAGTATCATTTTGATTTACTTAACAATAATCTCTTCAGGAAATATATGAAACTTTCAACCACGAGGCAGAGATCACAAACCGTACTCGGCTGCTGCTGACGGCCGCGGTGCCTGCTGGGAAGGCTGCCATAGACAATGGCTATGAAGTAGACAGCATCACCAGGTGAGATAATTCAATAAAAAATAAAACACCATTCCTGTTTTACGGCTTATGTAATAAACTTCTATCAAAATCTAAAATCTATTTTTAACATTAAAAACCTTCACAGTTACAACAGAGTAATGTGAATCATCAATCATTCTGTTTCGTTTAGAATGCCAATTTAAATTTGCTTGCCCTATAAACAAACTGAACAGGGCAGGATCTGAATCTCATTGCTTACATGTACATCCTCATATACGGCACAAGCCGGGCCACCATCTTGCCCCATTCAAAATTACACACCGGAAGTGCACAAAAACCGGAAGTGCACAAAAAGCTTTCAAATATCCAATCATTAAATAACAAGATGGTAACCTTCAATTGCACTATACAGACATAGCATGGGTGAAGCCTTATGGTTATTTTGAATGATGACTGATCTCCCCAGACACAGTGATATAAATAAAAATGTTACGTACACTGTCTATAGGCATTCCATCAAAAGCTCAGAGGGTCTCTATCTATTCAATGTTTCCCTTGTCGTCAAAGATACAATCTCATTTGGACTTTACGTTCGTTGAAAACATTGTTGTTTAAGGAAAGAAGAACTTGTTTGTACACACAATGATTTATCACATTTTAAAAACAAAAATTGGTGGCTTGAGACAAATATTTTACAAAAACAAAGAGCACAAAGCAAAGACCAGGGTCATCTGAAAAAGCAGACGGTCATAACTTCAAGCATAAAGAGCATCACTGGGACCAATACAAAGAAAGGGTACAACATAAATGAAGGCAATACATTCTCCCAATTAGATTCTATGTAGGTAATCTTGAGGCCTGATTAAATAAGTATAATCAAGAAGCGTGGGCTAATTTGTGCCTACCTGGTATAATTAGACAATTCTATACATGGAATATTATCCAATGCACAATGCATATTATGTTATACGCAGATAATACTAGATGTGGAATATTGGTCAACTCACCATGTCATATTAGGCAATACTATGATTTAGATTAACAGCAAACCACGGTATTTAGTCCGATCATTTACCATTTGATTAAAATACAATGTGCTGCATGTTCACCTCATGCCAAGAAAAATGAAACAATTCTGAATTACCATGTAGTTTATGTGTGAATGTATTTTTATAAGCTTGATATTATGATTAATACGATAAATAGGTTGCTATAAGGCACTAAAAAAATAAAAGAGAGAAATCTAACCAATGAGCCACGATATACTCCTTTGAACGTGATGAAACATGGATGCCCACTCTGAGATACAAGTAACACTATTTTCAGCATCCTAAGTATAACATATACAGACATCATCATTGTAGTTACAATTTGAAGAATAATTCTTCCCTGTTATTCCTTACATCACGCCACAAATCATCAACCATCTCTTGTTTAGAAAGTTTGCAATGTAAAAGAATTATTTCTTAAGCACTTGATATGAGGCTGTATTCGTTCGAAGCACACCAGTTCATAGAAGACAGTGACTTTCTGGTGACTAGATTTAAGGCTTTATTTGGCTATTTATCATTTAAGATGCGACTGCTGAGGCTGGATTCTTGTCTTGCCATTACTTCCACACCATTTGATGGAATACAAGCCTTGTGCTTCATGAACCTCCATGCCTTAAGCTGAGGGCTAATCATTTCAAAGTGGAGATTAGAGGCATGTAGGGATATAATCCTATGAATCAATCATTCCTCTCTTTCTTGGTACTTTTTATTGCTCCCACATATGTACAGACGCCTCGAAACAGAAGGGAATTCACATCAGTCAGCTTGACGATTCTTTGTGTATTCATATCAGTTCTACCTAATTACATTCACCCCATTGCGAGGAATGGAATATGAAACCAATGAAATAGATATGACAGTTTAATGCAACATTGTAACAGCATCAAATGATATGACTTTAATTGCATCAAATACAAATGATATGACTATAATTAAACATTTACAATGATTAATAAAAAATGTCTTCTTACATTATTATTTTACAGACATGTAGATTTCCTGACCGTTATGACGTATGATTTTCATGGTGGATGGGACCAGACAACTGGGCTTCACAGCCCATTGTTTCCCACAAAACAAGATAGCGGGTACCAGACTACACTAAATCAGGTGAGCTTATCTTCACCAGGTCACCTGTGATGTTAGCTTGTATGGCCAGATGTTGATAATAATAAGCATGTGAAACATAAAGTGCAAAAGGAGGCTACATAGATCTGAGGTTGTCTCTAGCTTCTATATATACTTTTTATAGATGCATATCTGAAGGAAGCTGTTGCTTGAAAATCGTTGTTTGACGCTACATTTGGTAAAGTGGCATAAAACAGACAAATGTCTGCTCGCCTCGCTGGATATATAATATGTCTAAAGCTGTCAGTCACAAGAGAAGCATGCCAGATAACAAAAATACGTGTCAAATAGAGGTTCAGAGAGGAAATGAAGTTGTTGCATGAAAAGTACGACGGAAAAACAGAACATAATATTCAATATATATGTACGACAGAATACAGAAAAACATTATATTCGACATTGTCCGTTTTAATGTCACTGTCATAAATACATGCTTTCAGAAAACATGCAGAATTGTTATTGTAAGGTGACATTCAGGAGAGTATTCTATTATTATGTTCGCTTTCCAGTTATACATTTGGGTGAGGCAGCATTTGCTTTGGAGGTTGACACGTGAAAATGCCGAAATAAGGTCATGCTGTACATTGTGATATTGCATGCTGGCATTCACTGAAGGAACGTGATTGATTGATCAAGGAAACATCCCGGCGTGGAGTTCTGGCATCCAATTAATATTGCATTGTGGTAGAATGACACCCATACCTCAATCTCATCTGAAAAGTGCTCTAAATTAAAGGATACTGAGGCATTTTACTGCAGTAAATGACAAATGATCTTCAATGAGAGATAAGCTTAGTGTAACAAGTGAAGCCTGGCAGAACAGAACAGAACCATAAAAACAGTACACTAAATCATTGTCTCCAGGGTGGCAGTATAGAAATTAGTTCTGCAGACTCAAGTGATTCCATTTAATTGCATTGGGGAGAAAATACAGATTTAAGGGTAATTGACGTAATTCCATAATCTGCAAAATTGTTCTTTTGTCGTAAAGTGCAACATTTTCATATCAATATCTCAGGACACATCTAGGATTTTAACAGCTTCATGTCTGTCTTATCTTTTAAAGCAAAGGCAATTCAAAATATGATATGGTACCTGTAATATCGACCGCAGATTATGTTTTTCACAGTAATAAGTTAACCACGTCTGCCATGCTGACATTTGCTTTATGTGAAGTAAGCCACTCACCTAACCAATTGAGTCTGCTGTGATGCATTATGTCACAAAGGTTTCACATTTACAGGGGCGTATTTCATGGTGTTAGATTATTTGAATTGGTACCCACTTAATGATTAAGATTTTCATTATGCTTTGGAGCCATCCCCTCTCTTGAAAGGTGAAAATCTGTTGGTGATTTATTTTAATATCAATAAAATAGTGGAATGGATCGTTATAATTGGGGTTCATTTTTCATGTTTACATTCCTGACATTTACATCTCATTTCAAATCCAATGTTTGCACACATTTTTCTGGATGACGTTCAGTCAGATCTTACATTAACACTGATGGCTTACATTTCAGGACTGGGCACTCAAGTACTGGCTGAGCCGAGGAGCGCCCCCGTCCAAGCTGCTGGCGGGTCTGGCGGCGTACGGGAGGACATTCCGGCTGGCCCAGCACGGGAGACACGGTGTCGGCGTGGACGTCACCGGCCCGGGCACGGCAGGCACTTACACCGTAGAGAAAGGCTTCCTAGCATATTACGAGGTCACTACATCCTGGCGAATTAGACATATATCAATCGTCCCTGTTTGAGTGGACTGCTCTTAAAAGCACAATAACCCAGTTAAATACATAATTCACCTTTAAGATCAAATGGTCAACCCTTTTCTATTGCATACTCAGTGTCGTTATCCACCGTTTCTTTATTGGGACCCGCCAGTTTCAAAGACATGTAAGTGTCATATATCATGGCGCCTGAATATTGCATCTTTGCTGAATAAAACAGCATTGCCCCACAAGATACATTTCATCACTGGTACATTATCTCATGCAGGGCCATTACAGTTTGACAAGGCTGGTAGATATTGCATGACCGACATTAATGGAATACAGAGCAATAAGATTTACTGTGTAGTCGCCCATGCGCCTGGTGTGCTGGGCGACATATCACTGACATCGAGCAATCCTTTCATGCTTTAACTTTATTCATGAATATTATGCTAATCCAATTACTGCAACAAGACTAAGTATCACGCGCAGAGTCCAGAGAAAAGTGAATTGTATGCTTTGATATTCTTAACATTATTTTGTATTAAAGGTATTAAGCATCAATTCTACAATTTGGTGTATTGAAAGCTTAGCCACATATGAACATAATGACAGATTGAAATTATAATAGAGTAATAAGATATGTCGCCATTTTGGTTTCAGATCTGTGATCAGCTGCGATCAGGTTGGCGGAGGCAGTGGCAGAGTCAAGCCAAGGTCCCCTACGCCTGGGGAGGAGACCAGTGGGTGGGGTATGATGACCCCTCTAGTATTAGATACAAGGTAGGTGGGGTATGATGACCCCTCTAGTATCAGATACAAGGTAGGTGGGGTATGATGACCCCTCTAGTATCAGATACAAGGTAGGTGGGGTATGATGACCCCTCTAGTATCAGATACAAGGTAGGTGGGATATGATGACCCCTCTAGTATCAGATACAAGGTAGGTGGGGTATGATGACACCTCTAGTATTAGATACAAGGTGGGTGGGTATGATGACCCCTCTAGTATCAGATATAAAGCGGGGTATGATTTGTCATAAGATTCATTCTACTTCTTGGTTATATGAATAATTCTCAGGACATCCTTACAATCATCACACTCATGGTATTGCAAACCCTTTTTGTATCTGAATCCAACATGATAACTTATGTCTCTTTGAGTCAATTAAATCTGACCATTCCATGTAATCTCGTTTCAGGTAAACAATATAAAGAAGCTTGGGCTGGGTGGAGTCATGGTGTGGACATTGGCTCTGGATGATTTCACTGGCACATTTTGCCAGCAAGGAAAGTTTCCTCTCATGAGAACTATAATATACATGCTGTCATCCTAGCAATATCGGATAATAAAAGGATAAAATATTATTTTAAACAATTAGTATTGATGTGGAGCGATGTTGCAGGAGGCTCCTCTTCATTCCATACATAAAGTATTTACAGGAACCATGGAATCATTTATTGCCAAACATAATAACATATCTAGGAACCAAAAATAGCAGACCTTGAGAACATATGTACGAACCAAGGAAGCATGGAAACATGAAGAAACCATACAAAGCCAAAACTGAGAACATATACCTCAGAGCACGATCAAGGAAAGGCATAAATACTTTGGTTTGTGATCCAAGGGATCCTAATGTCCTAACTGCTTGAATGACTATGTGTGTTGAGTAAAACATCTGGATATAGAATACTATAGATAATGATCTGTTCAGCTTGTAGATGTCCAGATGATATTACCAGGGTATGTACTAGACCGGAGAAACGTGAACCTCATTTGCAGAGAGTAGCCCAGCATTGTCTGATTACACAGTATTGTCTGGTGACCAGTAGAAGGATTACAACTAATTCCACGAGGTTGGCAAAAGGTTAATGAAATTGACTGCAGAATGTGCTGCCAATTATCTGCACCACAAACTATGTGGCTGTCATTAGTGAGTCTTTGGTGAATTCCTTCCAGTCTTTTAAAGAGTTTATCTATTGCGTACGCCAAAGTGATTATTAACATATGATGACGATTGGGAATGATTAACATCCAAGCTGTGATAGTTTATATAGAAATCTCAGTTGACATATCACTGTGGAATAATATTGTATTATGTCTTGCAATATGTCAAAGGCCATATTCCTTCAATAGTATTAGATCTATTCGTAAGAATATCTCATTTGATAGTAAAGTGATAAAGTCTTTTTGATAGATAAAGTGATAAAGTCTTCCACAGATGATTAATTCTTCGATTTTCATTTATTTCTGTGAATAGTTTTCACTATGTGGTCCTGTGGTTCTGATAGGAAATTATATTTCTCAATATGCAGTGTCCTCTATATTTCCCAATTGCCCATGGATCCTCATTGACTCCATTTTGCCCATTGGTGCTCATTGCCCCTATTATTCCCCTTTGCTCCTAATTGCCTGAAATATTCTCCCATTGCTCCTAACTGCCCCCTCCTCTGATTGTACCTACTCCACAGGTATGGACCATTTAAACAAATTATTATTTCAAAGTTAAACAGACAAAATGAAATGGTAAATAGTGTTTATACATATATGCAATACATACAAATCATGTACATAATTGTAAACGTTTATATATAACTCGAAGAAAAATATGTAAAATAAAATTATGAAAGCAAAAAATTGGTGTTCACAATACAATTTATTGAAAACATACATTTTATTTATGACTAAGTTATCACAGACCTCCCAAGAGGGCTGTGGTAAATGTTGGATGTCTGGAAGGAGGATCTTATTATGTAATTATAAATCTTCCCCCAGCATGCAGCAGTCCAGTTATTCTATCTTCTATCTTCCCCCATTATCACTCAGACAGCTTGTGGGCAGGGTGAGGTCAAGCAGGAGGTGTAATAGTTGATCTGGAGGAACGGGTTAAAGGCATCATATTTCATAAAAAGTAGGCACCTTTGGGGATAGTGGGCAAAATTCGTGGAAATGTAACTGGCAACTGTATGTCCATTTGACAAAGTGCTAAGCAGGTCTTGATGGTTCACCTAGATGACCTTGTCTGCCACCACTGACCTTGACAAATCTATGACAGACAGGTATCGGTTCCATGGAATGCATTTCCTGCAGGTTGGTAGAAGCTTTCTCAACTACTGCCCTCGTCGGTGGGTTCACACTCCATTACATCACGTCCTTCAGGGTGCATTGATCTGTTCCATCGATGCCAAGCTCCTCTTACCGATAGCAGGCCTACTTGAGCCCACCTCGGGGGCAAACCATCTCTGTATTGACGGTGAGCAAAATAAGTGTCAAGGTCACACTGAAAGAGATCTCTTGCTCCTGGAGAGGTTTCTACATTAAAGACAAAACATAAAAGAATGTTTTTGAGTAGGTACTAAATTCAAATAACTACATTGAAATTTGAATGACAGTTTCCAAGTTAGGTGGCATGGCCATTCTCATCCAAACACTGACCTTCCATGCAGATATTATGAAAATGTCACATTGAAATTGCATGTAATGCATTGAGCCAAGCCTGACAAAATCAATTCCTTCCAGACAATGCTTTATACTTCCTCTTCATATTATTGGGTTCCTTAGGGATTTGTGTTCTCCTTTGATTGGGGGTGCATTTCAGCGACAAACGGATGATGCCTTTGAGTCTTCCTGTTTTATTTACATAGAACTACCAGCCTCATTAAATCTTGAAAGAAAACCCAGAGCTCTTTTCGTGCAACATTTTCTCAGAGGGGCCACAAATCGTGAATCATTTAGGACATTGGCTGTTACTGAGGGGGTCTGTGCATGGGAGCCATAACTGACCAAGGCAGTGTAATAATCAGTTTACTGTGGCTGTATAGCCAGACACTTCTGTAATGGTCACAAGTCTGTAATATCTTACAAGCCCAGGTTCAAGCAATTGCGCTTAAAACAGTATTACGTCTATCTGGGTCTGCAATGCAGTTCACATACGAGAATGTTTTCTACTTAGGTTATCAAGGCTAGCATTTACAAAGCACTTTGTTAATGCTAACCTTGATAATCTAAATAGAACACTGTCTTGTGCCTGTGTGAGCTTGCTTGTCTGACATTGTATGATACATACCCTCACAAGGTTTTTGTGACCATCTTATTTTATTGGTTGTCACAGTTTTCCTACTTTTATTATGATATGATTTAAATGTGGTCTAGAGCAGAGAACCCATCTCCTCAGTTTAGGAATCACTTTGGGCTAAATAGAGTTGCTCGTGTCCAGTGGGAAATCATACACTAAGATGTATAGGTGGTGTTTTGCTGAGTTTAACACTTTTCTTGATACTTAAACAAAATACAATAAAATTCAATCGTCAAGAAATAACAAAATCAGGCCATCAATCAATACCATGATCCACTCTTTTAAATAGCAGTGACGGTAAATTTGTTGTTAATTTACAGCAAATGTTATTGGCACAGGTATCTGTAGATTAACAGCAAATTCTATTTTTTTTAGCAACAACATTATATCACTACTCCCAAACAGCGCACAGCTCGTTTCAGTATGAACACTTTATAACAATGGCAAATTGTATCTGTTTTTGTGAAGTTATAAATTATAGTAAAACACTTATATGTATTATAGCGAAGGTGGTGAAAATTGATATCATATTTGGTTAGTGCGATCTGAACTTGACACTGGGAATTCCGCTTCCATATTACCTATGGCCATCTTATCACATCAATGGTTAATCTAGTTCAGGTATTTGCATTAATGATCTTATCAGTACTATTTAGGCTAAATCAGATTGATAGACGCCTGTCACTGGGACCCAATGCCCTACTCTGACTGGGAATCTTTCGTTTGCGTTATCACATAGATGTGATAACACAAACCATGGTCTTTGATAAACAATCGTGGAGCACTAAGTAGCAAAGATCCACATTTCCCGGACATGCAGCTTGACAAAATTACATGCTGAAGGCAGAAATTCAATCATTTCTCCCACTTGGGGCCCCCATAGGGTTTTAGGATTATTGGATTTTTGGCCTAAAAAAGAGGGATTATTGGATTTTTGGGGTGAAATATCTGGGATTTTTGGATTTTGAGGAAAGTGTTTAGTAATTTAGAAAGTGTTATGTAATTCATTGCCAAATAAATTTGTACTAAATGTAAACATATTTTAGGATTTTTTGTTTTATACTTTTGGATTTTTAGATTTGAGGGGAAAAATATTTAAGGATTTTTGGCTACAAAAGATAAGGATTTTTGGATTTTTAGGTAAAAAAAGGGGGATTATTGGGTTTTTCATACCCCCCCTATGGGGGCCCCCCACTTGAAAGGTTCCATGTGATGGGTTCTTTAGGATGTCAACATTAACATCAATGCCATCTGGTGATAAATAGCATTTTCTTCGTGTGAAACCTCCCAAGAAGATTGTTCATGAGCATTAGAATAGATAGGACTAGATGAGCATAGATGAGAACAGAATATATTAGATCAGAACAGATTTGAACAGATCACATTTGAATAGATTAGGTTTAGAAAGTTACGCTTGAATAGATTAGAATAGATTAAATTATGATAAAATAGATTACAGATTACAATGGTCTCAAGGCACATTCGGCCTATACAGACGTTGGAAATCTAGGCATAAATTGCCTAAAATGAAGGACTGCATTCATCTAAATGGGTCGTATACACGCATGCACTGGATGGTGGACGGATCTCAATTTTAAAAAGAATGTAGGCCAATTTCTAATCAACGTTGTAATTCAAACAGAAGGTAAACATTTCACGAGAGTGAAAATAGTATTTCTGCACTATGAAACGATTTCTGACACAAAAAAGCAGAGATGTACAAGACATTCCATATTCTGGTTTATCACCACCACCATATGGGCACCGCCATTGCCAGGCACAATAGAAACCCTTAATAGAGTCCCCAATATTACTCGCTCATCACAATATCCCTTAATCAGCACAATATCCCTCTATCATCCAATATGGGAGCAACAACACATTTCACAATCCATGTCCAATGTTTGAGGTCTGTGGAAAACCAATCTTTGCCCAACTCAATTTGAAACTTGGCCATGATGGTGTGATCGTTATTCAAACAGGGTTAAAGCTAGGATTGGTTTTCTGCTTGTTTAGGTGGTGCACAGGAGCAACAACCGTATACCTAAGTGAACACCAATGAACAATTTGGGATTGCAATTGATGGCCATGGAAAAAAAAGAATAAAACTTTGAGAACATTATTTCGCAAATATACTGTTTATAGATTGCCTGAATACATTGTTATGCATATGGGTTATGAATATAAATGAGAAAGACCTTTCTTGTAGGCATTCTCAGAGATTGGGAGCACTTGCTGGCTATTTGGCTATGTCAGCAGACAAATTGGTGTGACTGAGGTGCTTCAGATTGACTAGATTGTGGCCATTTAATTGGATAAGGAAGGCCCCATCCAAATCAGCCTTGTAAAATGGTTGGAGAAACCGGAAATTTCTCAACATTACCCATATTCTTCAGATTGTGTAGTTGGAAATGAGGTTACAAGGCATCTTTTGTGTCACGATGGAAAGGAATTAAAGATGGATGATCTTAAGAGACTTAATCTCAAAAGATGCAGGGAGACCGAGAGATAGGATTGACGATTTCTATTTAATGGTGACAGCCCATTGCCTGATTGACAGCTAATTTAATTTATTCAAACACAATTTATAAGTAATCAATTGAAATAAGCAATTTGAAAACGATGCACAAAATCGTTGTCTGTGGGATAATTCTATTGCACACAAATATTATTTTCTTCTTTAAAATCACATTACATTATTACATCAAATTGGTCCTTTCTGGGAACAGGCCTCCTGGGAATGGAATAAATTTACTGCACAAGATTTATAATAGTAGACAGCGCTAGATTGCATGACGCAGCCTGACAAAACAATCAACTCTTCTGTCTGTTTATTTTCACCTTGCCTCTATTGTTCTGTGGTAAAATATGGAAGAGTTGCAATATAAATCGACATTTTAGTCCAAGATTAGATTTGCACATATGAGATTTCCTGGTACAAATAAATGGGAGATTGAAAGAAAATTCAATCATAAAACTAGCAAGTTGTGCCATCTGATTTCTCTGAATGTTGCTTCATTTCTATTATTCTGAGAACCAACCTATTGGATTGTTTTGGGTTAGAATATACTTGGAAAAATAAATAAATGTACTTAGACGATCAATCTTTTTACAAAATAACTGAAACAAATATTGGATTTATTACAGAATCCATCCTCCATTATATATTGATTAGATTCAATTGCTGTCAAATACATTCCTGGTTGGATTCAGAGTGTAGTTTATCTCATATCAAATTCAAAATTAAGCCTTCATACAATAAATCATTCTCTAATGATAATGCTATTCATCTAATCTTGTAAAGGATTCTCTCATTAAAACATTATGTGGATATGATACATAAGACTCGATTTGTGTCATGAGATTAAGATTGTTTCTATGCACATAAACCAGTCAAGAAACTTGAAGTGTAGTTATAGTAACTATTATGTAGTAAAGGGAATAAAGGTAATTTAAATAATTGTGAAGATGGAGGACTAAAGGGAATTGATATTATTGCATAGGCGGAGGCCTAACAGTAAGTATTGTGTAGACTAGTGGCGAACCTGTATTTGTTGTCGGTAGTCCACTATGGGTTGTAAATTATTTAGCTTTAGAAAATGTTGTTTAACCAAAAAGTCCTCATTGCTGGTTTGAAAACAGAACAGATCAGTGCTGTACTCTGGTGGAGGAAATAGACAGACCTGCTTAAAAAATGTGAAGAAGGCACAGAGACTAAAGAAGAAAAAAGCATATGGCACCTGGTATTCCAAAGCGGTTACCCATCCGAGTAGTAACCAGGTGATTGTTGTACTTCGGTGATCAGACAAAAGCCAGTATTATTAAGGTGGTATGTCTGTAATCATGAGTGTTATCTTCAGAAGGGTTTATGTTGCTCAAGCCTTGAATAGTGGCTTCCGTGGCACCAATGAAGAAGGCTGTGATAGGCTGTGGGGATCTGATTTTGTAATTTTTATGTCTAACCCCGTTTGCATGATATCTAAAAACTCTTTCAGTGGTAATTCGCATTTTATGTATTTTACATCTCCCTAAAAAACTTGATTATTCTTTGAATGATATGAAATAAAGAAAATATATACCCTATACCCATGATATGTAACTTCCGTTCATTTTTCGATTTGTTTTCCATAAATCAAGGTGGATGGCCTCACCCTTTCTGAGATGATTTTCTATTATGATGATGTTCTGACCTCCCTCGTGGGTAAGCATGTTCCCTTTAGAGAAGCTAGCATATCCCTTAGGACGCCTTTAGAGTAGCTAGCATATCCCTTGGGAAGCCTTTAGAGAAGCTAGCATATCCCTTAGGACGCCTTTAGAGTAGCTAGCATATCCCTTAGGACGCCTATGGAGAAGCTAGCATATCCATTAGGACGCCTTTAGAGTAGCTAGCATATCCCTTGGGAAGCCTTTAGAGAAGCTAGCATATCCCTTAGGACGCCTTTAGAGTAGCTAGCATATCCCTTGGGAAGCCTGATCTTGGATGACTGACCAAATGAGATCAAGTGAGAGATCACTAAAGAAAAGGCGAGAAAATATTCTAAATAGCGAGGGAATATTCTAACCTTCAAATTGAAAGAGATTTATAGTTCTCAGAGAAATAAATATTATTCTTTCCAAAAAAAAATATTATCTGAATATTTCTCCAACATGGTTGAAGAAAGTAATCATGATCCAAAAAACTATTTTAGGGTCATTGATTCCCTCATGAATTAATCTAGAGACACTCCTATGTCTGTCATGGGTGATTCCTAAGCCCAGACAAACAAAGTCGATGATTTTTTTTTTCATTGGAAAGATGGGAAAATCCGGGGGGGGGGGGGAATAGACACTCCCTCTCTCATTAGATATCTACCACCAGATGGCATGATGAACAATACTGAAGACACTGCTGAGTCCACCACCAATTTTAAACAACCCTTAATAACATACTTCACACCATTATCACATGATGCTATTCTCAGGCTGATTAAAAAGGCAGCAGTGAAGTCATGTGAGCTTGATCCTATCCGTCCCTACATGGCTTCTTCATGACTTCCTGGATGAGCTCCTTCCACTCATTACTGCTAAGATAAATAAATCACCAACAAACGCATCTGTATCTGTAAGTATGAAGATATTTTAAATTGATCCACTATTAAAGAATATGGACCTTGAGTTGATTGAGAAAAACTAAAGGCCGGACTTAAAACTGACCTATATATCCATACTCACTGAGCGAGCAGTAGCCAAACAATTAGCACCTCATCTAGCGAATTGGCCAGATTGACAAGTTTCGATCTGTATATATATACAAATAATATCATAGTATTGAGTCATCAATTGACATAATTGATTATTAAATATTGATGAATAGTCTGGAGCCGAAATGCATGGTCACTAGTCACAGTCTTGAGTGGATTAGGTCATACTTAATGGATAGGAAGTAATGCGTTAAGGTAAAGGTACACAGACCCACCATAAATCAATCAGGTATGGGTCCCCCAGGAATCTATCCTAGGACCCACAGTATACATATGTCCTCTTTCTGATATCACTGCCAAATGATATTAGACTGGTGCCGCCCTCTGTGTATCCAGTCTAAAATGATATCAGATCCTTGTAGACAAATACTGTTTGGAAGAAATCTAGATCTCTATAAATCACATGAGCACACATCATGTAGAAGTGCCGAGACATCAGAATGTAACAATGACATAAGCTCCTTTCTGATTGCAAATAGAATGAAGCTAAATGATGGCAAGAGTGAAATTCTGCTTTATAAAAATCATGTCCTAATTTAAAAAATAGACAGAACTGGTCCCATGAAAATTCACCTTACCTACTTATATATAGCTTTGAACTCCAAAAGGTAATCTCATGTAAGATCAAATTTGATGGACAGACAGAATGACAAAAAATCCTTCTTCAACTGCAGTCAGCATAGTTAAAAAGTGAGAACTATTTCATTTTTAACATTTATATGACGCTACACATGACAAAATAGGAGTAAAATGTTGCGTGTTAACAAATTTAACAAATAGAGGGTAACATGAGGAACCAAAAACGAGATCCCTTTCTCTTTCAAACTCTGTTTTTCTTGCAAGCTCAGTATGTGAGACGATTTCATCAGCAAATTCACTAATGCCATCTGGTGACCGATTCTTCTAATAGCTGATTCTGTTAAAGTGTTACTGATTGGTGGATATATTCCCTATGTTTATTTGGACCAACCAGATTGCGTGTGACATTACAGTGGACTCCATCTTTGATATTGAGATTCACGTTTCAACATCTGAAGGTTATACAATCTTCGTTTTCACCGGATATTTGGAAAGATCAAGGCATCAAAATGTTCGGCTTACAGCCACAGCTTTCCCAGGTAAGAATGTTTGTCGGCAGTGATCTTTTTGTCGTCATGAATCCGCGGTCAACCTATTTTAAGAGCAAGCAAACTATGCATGATGGAAATCATGTTCATGTGTTTCCTTTCAATACCTCTCTGTACCAACATGAAATGTTTGGTTTCACCGCAATTTTATTTTCCGTGTATTTTGATGCTCTACGATTATAATTGAAAGCCCAGTAACTGTAATTGTTTCAAAGAGGGGGAGAGGAGGGGGGACTTAGTCCAGACCAGGGCTCGGGGAAAATTTGAGGTTACATAAGTCAAAATGCAGAATGCCAATATTGCAAATTGTATCAGAACGATATGAAAGTGTACCAGTATGAGCGTGTGACTATATATTGCGATTGTGAGTTACCATCTGGTATTTCTTAATGATAAGATTTTAGTAATTTTTTGTGCACTTCCAATTCTCCCTATCTACTCTACCATATACGCTGCATTTTCAGAGCGCTGCGATTAGGGCATCACACCGATACGCGATATTATCGATATACCGGTATACAGACATCGATACGATAACTGGTATTGTCACACTGGTGCTTCGATATATTAGTTGTATCGAATTGGGCCCTCATATCATTATAAAAACACAGGTTTTTTACTCGATATTTTGTGCATCGTAAGTTTTTTAATCTTTCAAATGTAAATACGACGACTGAGGGATCCATCATTGCGCAATATATTAATATTTCAATGGGAATCTATACGTTGTGACAGCACTCCAATTGTTTTCGCGCCAAAAATAAGAGCTTCTCCCCGTCACTTCCGGTTTTCGAAATGACGAACTCGTGTTGCGTATGCATATTTAAGCATTGTTAAATTCACATTTCCTCCGATTTGAGCAAGATATACACTTATTAATAGGAGGCGGACAACTGTTGACACGTCGTAGAATATTTCTGTGTGTATTTTAAGCCGAAGATATTAAATATGTCGCCGTTTGGGGAGCTTGCACCCGGACCGATAAAGACAGTCAATTTTTCTTCTATTTCGGTTCAGTAATATCGATATGTATCGAATATTGATAAATCATCGATACGTATCGTATCGTATCGATGAAATCCCATTAACTGTAATTGTTTCAAAGAGGGGGAGGGGAGGGGGGACTTAGTCCAGACCAGGACTCGGGGAAAATTTGAGGTTACATAAGTCAAAATGCAGAATGCCAATATTGCAAATTGTATCAGAACGATATGAAAGTGTACCAGTATGAGCGTGTGACTATATATTGCGATTGTGAGTTACCATCTGGTATTTCTTAATGATAAGATTTTAGTAATTTTTTGTGCACTTCCAATTCTCCCTATCTGCTCTACCACATACGCTGCATTTTCAGAGCGCTGCGATTAGGGCATCACACCGGTACGTGATATTATCGATATACCGGTATACAGACATCGATACGATAACCGGTATTGTCACACTGGTGCTTCGATATATTAGTTGTATCGAATTGGGCCCTCATATCATTATAAAAACACAGGTTTTTTACTCGATATTTTGCGCATCGTAAGTTTTTTAATCTTTCAAATGTAAATACGTCGACTGAGGGATCCATCATTGCGCAATATATTAATATTTCAATGGGAATCAATACGTTGTGACAGCACTCCAATCATTTTCGCGCCAAAAATAAGAGCTTCTCCCCGTCACTTCCGGTTTTCGAAATGACGAACTCGTGTTGCGTATGCATATTTAAGCATTGTTAAATTCACATTTCCTCCGATTTGAGCAAGATATACACTTATTAATAGGAGGCGGACGACTGTTGACACGTCGTAGAATATTTCTGTGTGTATTTTAAGCCGAAGATATTAAATATGTCGCCGTTTGGGGAGCTTGCACCCGGACCGATAAAGACAGTCAATTTTTCTTCTATTTCGGTTCAGTAATATCGATATGTATCGAATATTGATAAATCATCGATACGTATCGTATCGTATCGATAAAATCCAACGATATGATGCCCTAGCCGCGATCGTATTTGATCCAATTCTTTGCACACGGCACATCCGGGAACAGCGGCGACAACCTGTTCGGGACATAGTGGCCTCTGCCTTTCATCTTTACATCGTTGTTTTTCACAGTTATGCGTTAGTGATGTTGACATAAATTACGTAGATTGCAATATACTTATATAAAGATTACATAACAAACACGCATTGGCACTGACATTAGCGTGTCAATGTACGATGTCAGTCTGAAATTTCCCTCCCATCGTGTAGCAAGGCGGGCGGAAGTTTACAATGCAACATCTTTCCCGTCATGCATCGCTCTCACGCGCCAATTTCGTCATTTTTTTCAAAGCTAAAAAGCCGGGAGAGCAGATAGCGAGAATTGTGTTTGTGCAGTTTGGGTGTGTTGATCTATTGAGGATATTATTTTCTGAACACTTCTGAAAATATTAAAATGATCTGATAAAGAATAATCCAGTCATCATATCTGTAAACATGACAATGTCATCTTTCATTTAAATATTAATTTAAAATGAATAAAAATTTGTTGTTTTTGTTTTTGTTTGTAGAGCATCTTACCACTTTCGCACCTTTCCTCACTGTTAAACTCAGTGGGTCGGCTCAGTAGAACATGCAGCCAGCCACGTGTGACCACCAGTCAAACTGCCCCTGCCCATCACCAGCAGAACAAGGAGGCCCAGCAGGTGCAAGAACTGGTAAAAATAATTATTATCCCTTTAATCAGAATGTATTGCTGAAAATTTATGGCAATTCTCTTTGATAAAAGATGTTCCTCCAAAATTAGGGCTAAAGATATTATTTATGGTGATATTTAATAATGGCCTTAGTTGCATCTAATAATGGTCTTGGTTGCTATGCTGCAGGTGAGTTATCTGAAGGAGTTGGGACTGGAACATTTGCCTGCAGGTCTACAAGTATCTGACTTATCACCTGTCCTGTCATGTGACTCATGTCAGACCACCCGCAGGCCACACTGGGCATCTTCCTACACGTCAGCTACTACTTTCTTTGAAAATAAAAATGGTGAGTAAATAATCACTCTGATATTGTTATTTTTGCAAAACCAAAAGATTAGACACATTTGACAGCTACATGTTTAAGTTATTTGGCACATAAACACTAATATTAAGGCCTGGAAGAGTAATTTATAAAAAAGAGACAGACAGATCTTTATCAAGGTTATTCATGTCATGATATTGACTTTTTAACCAACTTCAGGTTTCAGTGAACAAGACCTTGAGCAGAATTCCTACATACCTCCCCACATGGTTCAGATATCAGCACCCAATATTGGACTGCTCTCTAGACTTCAACACAGCAATGGTAAGATCTCTCTCACATGTTCCTTATGTTATTTGCCAGGCTTGATTGGTGCTGATTTATTCAGCCTGGTGAACATTATTCCTCAAATTTATCAATATACTGTTATCCATGTCTTAATTGAAATCTAGACGTATTTATTTATGACTAGTACTAGAATATTTCAATTTCTCATACTTTTTCAAAGGAAAAATTTTAAAGGGTTATTGAAGTATTTTTTATGCTGTGATATGGTTTATTTGAAAAATATATAATTTCCAATCAATTATGCAAAATATATTATGCAATTGCCTTATAATGTCAATTATTTTATTGATTCTAGCAGTGCAGCAGAGAGGATTTAAAACAAGATCCAGGGCTGTGGGGTTAGGGAGCAAAAAGAAATTAGATGATGAAGACCTGTCAGCTATAGACAACCTTAAGAAATCGGTAAGTAACATGATTCATTATTTCTGACTAAATATTACCCAAAAAGATATTAAAAGTCACATGACAAGAAAATTGTGAAAATGTTTATATTGTGTCATAATATATTACAATACATGGACATTGCATTTCAACATGTTTTACACATTTTTATAAATGGAGTACAGAATTATAGTGGATCAAAGTGATTTGCTGGACACGCCCCTTTTTATGTGGGTCAAATCAGGGCTGCTGAGATTTTGCCGGAAGTGATGCATGTTCGCCCTTCATGTTCAAAACAAACCACTCCAAGCCAGTGAAAGTCTTGAGGGATTGTAATTTATAAGTAATAACACGAGTGTTGATAACATCTTTGAACCACTGGGGGCCTAATTAGCACATGTGGACAGTAGGTCAGATCATATTTCACATCATAGTCACTTGGATTCTGCCTGTAGTGATGGGGAAGACAGGAATACAGCCAGCCTCCCAGTTGAGTTTGGCAAACTTACATCTGCCTCTTGGAATTATTCAGATCCCTCAAGGGACTGACTTTATCATAATGTTATGTTCAAATTCATTTGCTTGTTGAGAAAGAAATGTTGATATCTCAAAGTTTAGTATCATTTTTACAGAATTTCTATTTTTATTCAAAATTCCTTTGTCTGTTTGTATATAATATTATGATTTAGTTGGGTACCCAAATCATGTTAATATTATGATTTAGTTAGGTACCCACTGACACGCAATAACAGACATTAAAAAAATACCAAACTAAACATTTCAAATGGCCATTGAAACACAACTGCAGTGCATAAATAATATATAACCAGACCTCAAAATTTAGAAGTCAACATAATTTCCAGCAATGAAACAGATCTAGAAATATGTGTCGAATGCTTTCAAAACATTTATTTTCAATTATGTCAAAAGAAGTTTAGCTCAACATTACTGAATATGAATAATATTCAACCAATTGATATTGTTACTGGTAATTGGTTAACAAATAAATAAATAAATTTTCAGTGTAAAAAAATATGGAAATATCAACTAAAAATAATTCATAGATATTTTAAAAGTGTCATCTCAATGTTCCATTTACAGTTTGAAAACCCTTAAACTTCATGCCATAATGTTTAGGGCTAGCTTATAAGTGTCTTGAAACTGATAAGAGTAGAGCAGGCCATATTCCAGACACTATACCCAGTTAAGTCATGTTTGTTTATTTTCTTCAATTAAAGTAGGGATTGTGGGATGGGAAGCTGATGTAAATGCAAGTCTCTAAATGCAAGCCTTAAGTTTTGCCATTAATCATATTTTCAATGGGTGTTATTTGTGTAGAAGAAAGGACATCAGCTGTTATACATGTACAGACATAGGAGGAATATGTGTGCAGGAGATGCATGCGGGGCGCAATGACGTAGGCAGCCTGCTGACCCAGTTCTAGGTCAAGGGAGTAGGTTAATTACCCTGGGGGTTCAAAGATCTTAGATTATAGCTAAACTAAACATCAGACTGCAGAAAAAATTGTCAGATGTTTCTCAGAGGTATGAAATCTAAAGATTTACCACTTAAAAAAATTCTTGTCATATGACTTTTAACATTAAAAGAAAAACATTTGTTTATTCATATATAAACAGGATAATTATGTCACTTGGGTCATTTTGTTGCCATTTTGGATGAATCAATAGAATTGCAAGTCTGTTAAGGATGTGGAGAGTAGCAATGGCCATTTTTTGAATGGATCTGGTCACATTTATGCTTTTTAAAATAGATGATAATCACCAAAGATAATGTTAAACAACCATGTGCATATTTACCCATTTTGTTTTTGTAGGTCTTTGGGAAAGTATTCAATCGCGAGAAGGGATCAAAAGAATCAGAAAGATTTAAAACAATGGTTCGGGAATATGAGCACGCCCCTGAGATGCAGGACAGGATGAAAGTGGCATTTGCTGAGGGCTACACTGCAAACAAAGGCAAAGAGGCAGAAAAACCAACAAAATGGATGTTCACATTTGTAAAATATGGCCTCATCATCTGGCTTGTCTTCTATCTTATCAATGGATACAGTTCTCTTGGAGGAAGTAAGATTTATACCTAAAGCCCTCCCCGCATGACCAGATAACCCACCAGGTTCTCACAGCCCATGCACACTGCCTCATAAACAGAACTTTGCTTTTGGTGCATGCAAAAACAATACTTTAAAATAACACTGGCATTGATATTTGGGATTGATGATTTTATATTTGGCTCAGATTAATATATGAAATTAATAGTTTTCTTTGGTCTTTAATACAATTATTCTTCACAACATTGATTTGTCCTGTTATATTAAAGTTAGGTAATGAATCTTTGTTTCACAGATAAACCATCTGCATCTTGACTGCTTTTTCTGCATGTTTCACTGATAGTTGAAAATGTTGAAGTAAATTTCTAATAATATAATATGTTCAATTCAACTATTTCTAAGATATTATCAAAGAAAATATCAATTGTATGTGTTAATTAGGCTAGATCCAAATGCTAAATGTCATAAACCTTTTTTCAACCTGTGCATGATAGATTTCATTGTATATCATTTGCTGCATGTGAAATCTTGTGTCTAATAATTAAATTGCCACAAGTTTGGAATTGTTTGAAGTATAAGACTATTTATGTGAAATATATTGAGTTATCTATTTCATTAACTACAGACATTCTGAAAGTAAATGCGATGCTATGGATGTTGATTAAATGTGGGTGTAAGCATACATTGACAAGAAGCTGTATAGTAATTTTGTATGTTTTCCATTTATAGATATGAATATCAAGGTGTTAAAGGGGGAAAGATTTGAGGTCAATCCAGAGGAAATAACCATCACATTTGATGATGTCAAAGGGGTAAGATTCAATGCATGATAATGTAGAATTATATATACACAATCAAGATTCAAATATACATTTTTGTGGGTGAATCAATTTTTTAAGAATTGTATAATCATTATCATAATGTTTCAAGAAGTTAAAAACTAACATTGCTCATTTTGATGCTTTAAATTGGTTTACAATATTAGGTTGATGAAGCCAAACAAGAATTGAAGGATATCGTAGAATTTCTGAGGGACCCAGACAAGTTCAAGACTCTTGGAGCTAAACTCCCAAAAGGTGAAAAATCTTTTGTAGTCTGTGTTCTAAAGTTTTTTTTAATGTGTTGCATAACCCTCTTCAGTGCAAAAGTCATTTCAGGCTTCTTTACTTTGACAAAAATAAAGCCACAAGATTTCATCCAAGCACTTTTACTTGCTTTAAAGATCTTGAAAATTAGTAAAAATTCAAAATGTACCTCTTTTTGATTTACCTGATTTTAATTGGAATGGATAAGAGAATGTTTTTTTGATGAATGGATATAGCAATCGCAATCGCATAGTAGTTTGGCTGTAATCATATATCATGTACATTTAGGACAGTACATCGAGTGAGAAAGTTGAATCTAGTTTCTGTATATATTATATCCTGATGGTGTCATTTTTAGGTGTGTTGCTGGTCGGACCTCCAGGTATAGGCAAGACATTGCTGGCTCGAGCTGTGGCTGGCGAGGCAGGAGTGCCCTTCTTCCATGCATCTGGCTCTGAGTTTGATGAAATATTTGTTGGCACTGGAGCCAAAAGAGTCCGGCAACTCTTTGGTAGGATCTTTTCCTTGGTTTTATTTTTCGTTATTAGCATCGCTCATATTGAAGTACACAAGAGAAATGTGAATCAATTTTTTTTTTTGCAATAAGATGATTTTAAGATCTATTGTTTTGTAGATGCGGCCAAGGTACGTGCGCCCTGCGTGATCTTCATTGATGAGATAGACACAGTGGGAGCCAAAAGGACCAGTTCCCAGATTCATCCCTATGCCAACCAGACCATCAACCAGCTGCTGTCAGAGATGGATGGCTTCCAACAGAACGAGGGGGTCATTGTCCTCGGAGCCACCAACAGAAGAGATAACCTAGATAAGTAAGTCTATATGGGCTAGAATTGTCAAAGTTTTTTGCTCATCTTTATTTGATGAGAGCACAATTCATGGAACAGTGCACCAACTTTTGGGTCTGATGCTGTTATATTCCTCGGTTCAGACTTACTGCAGTAGTGCTATATTAAAACAGACTGCCATCTTTTGTGGTTATTCTCTAGTTGATTGACTGCACGATGGGCTGTTTGTAACATATCTGTGACAAAGAAAGAATCAGTTTTGTATAAGATATAATGAATAGAAAAGGATGGAGGAAAAATAACAAGTATACATATGCTGAAAATACAATTTAATGTCTTTTTTTAAATTCAGGGCACTTCTGAGGCCTGGCAGATTTGATGTTGAAGTGAGAGTATTTGCTCCAGATTTAAAGGGAAGAGCAGACATACTGGCACTCTATCTGACCAAAATTACACACTCCAAAGGTATGTCATTCCTTGCAGATTTACAGCCTTTGAACCTATTACCACCATCAAACTCCTGTTTCATTTTGTAAGACTATCCTATAAAGACTAAAAGCTAGATTTGCTCTGATATTTACTTTTGCAACAACCATCAAGCTTTATTTTTATAATAAAATTGGTTTCTTCATTTGTGCTAAATTATAATTTGGAAAGACATGGAACAAATCCCTGATAATTATGCAACATCCTTTCATCCTTTAATTGAGAATGTGCTTCTTAAATCTTTAATTCCTCACAAATGATTTATTTAATGTTATGAAAGTTAGGATAGAAATAAAAGTGTGCACAATATATTTCAGACATTGATATTGAGCAGATTGCACGAGGGACCACTGGATGTACCGGAGCAGATCTGGAGAATGTGGTGAACCAGGCTGCTCTGAAGGCTGCAATGGAAGGAGCCAAGGAGGTCACCATGGTACACATGGAGTTTGCCAAAGATAAAGTTCTCATGGGTAAGTACACAAGAACTTGTGAACACTTGAGTAATTCTTAAATAATGGATGTTTTCAGTTTCTCCAGGCCTTGGAGAAATAGAAGAGAAATAAATTCTTCCTCCTCATTGTGTTTTGCTTTAATACTTTACAAATATCAGTCTCCAATTATCCTCAAGTACTTTACTTTCCAGATATCCTCTTATGCCTAACTGTTATTCTCTATCACAGAACATGGAACCCCCCAAAAAATTGTTAGCGTTTGAAAAAAAATGTTACATCATCTGATGTTTAATATGTAGGTCCAGCCAAGAAAACAAAGATCCCGGATGAGGAGACGAACCTGATGACAGCGTACCATGAGGCAGGACATACACTGGTAGCCTACTACACCAAGGACTCCACTCCCCTTCATAAAGTCACCATCGTACCACGCGGCATGAGCCTTGGACATGTACGTTATCATACAATTCTCAACTTAACTCCTTTAAATAATATCGTAAATAAATTTGAAATAGGAGTGATTCTATACTACGATCAGATTGTAAAAGACATTGATTTTTTTTTTAAATAACAGAATCCCCTTGATTCAGACTTACTGTAGTGTTGCAGCAGTAAACAAAATGACATATTTTATGTCTGTATTTCATCAAACAGATGAATGAATGAATGAGTTTCTTTGCCACAGGAGAATGGATCAGACTGTGAAATGATAGGTTAATAGTTGTGACCAATATTACTTTGATAATTGCAGACTTCTTTCGTGCCCGAGAAGGAACAATACAATATCAGCAAATCACAGTTGATGGCCCAGATGGACGTAGCGATGGGTGGCCGAGTGGCTGAGGAGCTCATCTATGGACAAGACAAAGTCACCACAGGTCTGTTAACATAACAAACAATTTCTGGGGAGAAATGTCCCTTGTCAATGTTAAAGAAAAATATAGACTCATGATGATCACAGTTTAGGCCAAGATGGAGATTTAATCTGTTTGAGTATTTTTGAAAGGTACTTTAAATCTCTGAACTTCAAATCTTGTGAATGAATGCCATTAAGATATGAATTTTTTGTTTTGTAGGAGCAAGCTCAGACTTCCAGCAGGCTACAGCTATAGCCTCATCTATGGTGAAAGTATATGGAATGTCGGAGAAGGTGGGAGTGAGAGTATTTTCTGATGAAGCATTTGACAGTGGGCTTTCCATGCTAAAGGTTAATGACCTAAGTCAAACAACAAATGAGCTGGTGGATTCAGAAATAAAACGATTATTATCAGTAAGTGAATGGGTCCTTAATAAATTGAAGTATTAGATTGTTATTCACTCATTATATTTCCATTCAAAAGAAAGTATTTCAACATTAAAAGAGGAATTTAAATCAGTACTCATAGGAAGAAAATCAATTGATGTGGAAATTCATTTCTTACAGGTTATCACTATAATTTTTAGGATGTTATGTTTCAAGGGAGAATTAAAAATAATCTGAAATATTTTTGTTTGTAGGAATCCTATGATAGAGCAAAAACCATCTTAAAAAATCACTCTGCAGAACACAAAGCTCTGGCCAAGGCTCTCATGAAATATGAGACTCTAGATGTGGATGACATTCACACTGTTGTAAACGGCAAAACTCTCAAAAAGAACGGGGCTCCGAATCCTTCCTGACTAGTCGTGGGACTGGGGGATATTCCCCAGCAGGCAGAGGCATCAGAAGAGGAACACACCGGAGATAAGCTCAACACTTGAATGAATGAAAGTTTCTCCTCTGGACTGAGCCATATGAAAATAGACAGATATAATATTATACCGGTAACATGGCTGTGTGGACAATTTTACATGTGACAGCTGGACTTAGGGAATGTTTTTTTTTTTTTTTTTTGACTTTAGGAAATTGTCAAAAATAAAGAGTATACAGGTGATAAATCAGTGAAGCTTCTGAGCTGTGGAGGGGCCAAGATTTTGCCATCTGTTCATGTACAACCAACAAAATGATGGCAATATAAATGGTGAGCATTGACATTGTTATGAAACAACTCATTCTTGATATGATGTTTTACCTGAAAAGTTTTATGTAAATTCATGGCAATGTCATCATTTACCCAAAAGAAGAAATCTGGGCTATGGAGATTTGCAATCCAACTTTACATTAGGAGAATTTGGTTAAGCTGAAAGCTTCACTCATGTATTCTCCAAAGGAACAAAATGAAAAATACTTCCAGATTGGTTTGTATTTGTTTCATTCAAAACAAAATATTCCCCTGGAGGGATCACTATAGAGATCAATGCAAAATGTAACATATTTTAATTTATTAAACATCTGCTGAAGTGTTACTAATACTGATGAATTGTTTAAATAGGACAGAATTACTAATGTCTGGTTTCTGTCATGGTATGAGCAGTTACAATTTTCCTTCCATACCAGCCAACTGTTTAATTAAGACTAGAAAATATCCTCAAGTTTTTCTGGGTTTTTTTTACAATTAAATCCAATTATTTTGGTCAATACTTGATTCTGCTAAATACAATTGTTTGTTTTCCAAAATCATGAAAATACATCTTATTATGATGAATTCATAAAGCTCATATGAGAGTTTGGGACTTCTGATACTATGCATTCTTGATACTATACTTTTACATCATTTTGTATGAGCCTTCTACGAAATGGAGTAAAATGTTTCCGGAAATAGGGGATTCACTTGTTTTTAGGTGTTATGACATTTAAAAAAATGTCATTTAGTTCTTAATCCTTCCAGTTTATGTTGTAAAATAGGTTAATTGGTTACCATAAAAACAAAAACAATAAGATGCCCCAAAAAATTCTATAACTAGTGGAAATTACAGAATGAAATTGTTTTTTTATATAATATCTTCCTTATTATTTATTGCGAGAAACAATTTGTTCATATCAAAATGGGAAGAAGTCTCTAAGTCTTCTTTTGATAATGAGATGAATATTATGATCTATCATGCTGTGAACATTTTGAAATGGTAACTCTGGCAGGGAACATAGACCATTTTACATTTAATTTAGAAAACCTTTCCCTTAATTTTTTAATTACATTTTGAGAGCTACTTATAAATGTAATGACTTAATGTTTATCCCAAATCTTCAAAACAAGAGGTCTTTGAAATTCTGTTAAAAACTGTTATAAAAATTTGTTCTTTACCTGGTATTTGTACAAATTTGAAATTCTGTTAAAAACTGTTATAAAAATTTGTTCTTTACCTGGCATTTGTACAAATTTGTAATAGTATATCTTTGTAAAATTTAAAGTATTGTAAATAGTGTTTAGGAAATAATTTATGCACATCATTTTTTTATACTTTGGCTAGTTTTATCATGGATTACACCACAAATATTTTACAGTTTTTGGGCTCACATGTAAGGTCCATCAAAACTGTTATTTAGCTTAACAGCTTCACTTTAAACATAAACACTAAGTTAAAATTTATGGATTATGTGAACAACAAAAAAACAAGACCAAATATTGTGTTTGATTTATTTATTGGTAATTATTTGAAAATATTGGTATTTCATATCTCAATATGTTGCAACTTGTTCACAGTGATCTCACATAGAGTTCTATGTGTATGTCTTACTATATAAATATTTAGCTTCAATTTGAGTTGAACATTACACATGCAGGGTTAAAGCACCTAACTTTAGACTAAAGGAAGGAAATGCAGATTACAACAAATACAAACATTGCTAAACAAAATTGCTTTGATTTAAAAAATATTAAAAAATTAAAGGCCAAGGGAAAAGAAAAGTTATTAAAGGCCAGGGGAAAGAAAAAGGTTGTACTTGACTGAGCATGGTACTTCTGTCTTTGAAAAGCAATTTGGGAAGGGCTGGGATAAGGAACAAGACTTAATGCTAAATGAGAACTTTTGTGATCATCATATCTTTTTAACAGTATTTTGTTGTTGTTTTGGCAGATCAGAAGATTTTTTTTGAAAAACAGGACAATGTTTATATCAGTTAATAATTATTACACAAAAGTAAACTATTTCCTGGTTAGTCTGCCACAAAACTGAGAGCAATTTTGTGGCAGAATGAATTAAGTTGCAGACATTCTTGTGGCTCAAACCACAAGACCTTGCATGGCTGTAATAGACATTAAAATTTAACATGTTAAATACAAATGATTTACCAGCAAACCAAATCTTCTTTCCATCTCTCCATGGAATAAAAAAAAATGTGTCATTTAGTCAAATAAATGATTGTGTTGTAAATATTTTAAAAATCTTGATATGTATACAAAATCTTTATACATTGTGAATGTGATTTGATAATTTGCATTGCCATTGTGTAAAGTGTAAATTACCATTTAATGATCAAATATGATAATAAACATGCATACATTATTAGCAGATTGTATTGGCTTACAATTTCAATTGATAAATTAACTTTCTTTCAGAGAATATATTTTATAGTTAAAATAAGTTTCTGAAATTTTATCAGTTGTTGTTCATAAGATTAAAATAGGCATTTTTTAAAATATACTTTGTAAAATAAGTACTACAGTGTGTCTTGTATTGAACCTGTCATATGTGCCATATGTACCCAAGATGCCACAGAATAATCCTGTAAAGTTACAAAGCAGTCAGAATAAATTGGCCAGGTTTTATTGTGCCAATTTTATGTTGACCTGATCTGAGACTTGAACAAGGTCAGGGAAAGGTCATGATCAAATTCATCCAAAATCTTAATGTGGATGATATCTCTGAAAAGTTGCAAAACAACTTACCGGTAAATACCTTTGTGACAAATGTCATAAAAGGTATGTTTAATGACCTGTGGTGTCAACACTAACAATAGACATGGCTACAGCCAGATTCCTAAATACAGCCCCACCCACAGACGAGTGAGGAGAGCAGTAATCTGTGTCATATGTGGATGTGTTAATAACTCCTTTGCTTTATTCATTCGCCCTCTCCAAGTGAACTTTGTTGTATAAGGCACTGGGTTTATTTATATTTGAGAGATCTGAGCATCCAACTTGAGTTATATTTGGCAACATGTTTTAGGGCCATTTGGATTCGAGCAATAAGATTTATTTTGATATTTTACAAACCTTTTTGTGACCAATCTGAATTATTTAATATCTTACCATAAGAATATCATAATAAGATTGAATTGATATCCACACGTGAATATATCAGCAGCTGATATGATTTTTTTTTCTGTGAAGCAATGCTCTCAGGTGGAAATACCAGATTAAAGCAAACACCACCTGGAAAAAGATCTCCTTCCAGGGGTAAATTCATATCTTGTGAATGTCAAGTCAATAATTGGAACATTCCAATCCAAAGTCTCAAACATGTATATTTATTCTATGTTTTTACACTTGTATATCTTGGAATGTTCCAGAAATAATGTTTCTGGCTTTAGGCAGTTATATTTAGTTACCTTCCAGTGCTTCCATAATTGGAAATATTTATTGCATAAGTTGTGACAATATCAATGATACAATTTGTTGTTCATCATAATTTATTTTATTTTCTGAATAATGTACAAAGTTTTTAATTCTCCCTTCCATCCCCACAAGAAATGAACACCTCAAATATTTTTTTTTCTTTTTTACATTTGTTTAACATTAACATAATTATTACTGGGGGGAAATGTTGGACATAAAAGATCGCCACTATCATGATATCTTAACTAAATCATATACATGAAATGGCACAAGGCAACAGCATACCAATCCATACATTTCTGCAGAGGAATAAATATTTTCTGCCAAAAGCTGCTACAAAAGGTCCAATTAACCTCAATACTGTGGAAAAAAATGTCTGTCAATTTCTCTAGTATTTTCATGCTTTTGAGCGCAGAACGGAAAACCTTTTTCTGTCAAAGTAAGAATTTTCACCATGACTTTGCTGCAAATATGGAGAATTGCAATTAATGGTCTCTCTGGACAATCATGTTAACATTTCTTGAATATTGGCAACATTTCAAATATCTTTTTTTGTTTCAGCCATATTAATTGAATAAAAAGGAGAGAATGGCTTTTTCAGCATTATTAGTACTTGCTTATTTTATTTCAGAGTGAGATCATTCTCAATGCTGTCAGGGAGTCTCCCATTCAGTTTATTTAATGATATCCAAATGTTTGCTTAATTTCATTTCTAACAACCTTAAAAAATGTTGGTAAGTTCCTTCTGTAACTTTGGACAGAGTAGATTTAAATCTTGTAGCCATTATGCATGATAGTTTGAGGAACCCTTATTGAAAATATATATAAAATGTACAACAATTGCCAGTTATATTTTTGGGAAACATGCATTTGTAGATAGAGCAAAGCTAGATAAAGGCATTGTGACCTTTTTGTGTATATTTCCAATTAATGAAAGCATTAAATTTACAAACCGCACCCCTTTTCTCATATTCAAAATGGTAAATGTGCAAACCAACAATAATTGCGTAAGTATCAATCATTTTAAAACCCTATTATCATTGCCACATGCTCAATTGTAGCCAACTCAATCAAAGTTTAAAATCCATGATTAAATCTTGAAATCGACAAATTTGCAACCTCTATTAACGTGTTTGATAATCCACCAGATGGCAGCATTTATAGAAGTGACGACTATGAGAGTACATGTGGAAATAGTGATTTTCTGCACATGGAGATGTAAAATCATGGGTAGAATTTTTTTTGATCAAATTAATTTCATCTTTTTTTGATAAAATACATTTGGAAAGTAAGACTGTAAAAATTTGACTGGAAATTTGTCTCAATCAAGCAAAATAAAGATATGAGAATAATTTTTTTTGGGTTATAATATAACTGGCTACAGATTAGGAGAGGTTAGTGAAATCAAACTCTGATGAACATGTCGGAGCTCCAAAAAATATGCCAGATGGCAGCATGGTTAGGATAGGGACCAAGTTACCGTCAAAATTTATGAGCTACAGGTGTCCAGTCTGTGACAGGAGGTTCATTCATTGATCATTTGTTCTTAGCCACTTGACTGATGCTGCCATCTGTATATCTGCTCTAGAATAGATGGGCATGATCAGCACATAACAGAGATACTGTGAGCTTGTGGTATAAATAACTAAACTGGAACTTCTTGTCCATATGTTTTGGCTTTGAGTCAAAACAGTCTTGCTCTCTATTTTCAACTTTGAGAATATAACATAAAAACATGACATAATTTATAAACTATACTAATTAACATGCAGCCTGTACAACAAGAACAATAAAGATATATATCACAATATTATTCACACATTCATTGATCTTTTTTGGGGTTCAGGTTCTAAACCTTTTGGGATTTTAGTTTCTGACACATATAACTGAAATCCTTTTCTTGACAATATTCATGATGAACAAATACTGGACGTGAATGTCAATCAATAACATATTTTCTTGAATACAAAATATTGCACAATCAAATTAAAGGTCTTGACCCTGACCAGTATAAAAGTGGTACATCAATTTGCATGTATTAGACATGTTAAATTCATACAGAAAAATGTTTGCTTGGTAAAAATGAATGGCATCTACAAAACCAAATGTTCACAAAGATTTATTCTCATTCTGGTCAAGGTTCAATCAGATGTTGTGGAGCTTAATCACAGAATAATCTACATTTAAGAGACTTTATTTGGTCCTGTTTTGATGATAAGTTTTCTTGCTAGCGATTCCAATAAAGCCTGGCACTATATAGTTGTCCATTGTCACCACCACACACATTCGTTCATCGTGTCTATTCAGGTTAGATCTTCACAAACTCATTGCTAACACTTCAAAATTTCCCATTATAATTATTGGCCATTTCATCCAAACATAAAACATAATTATGTTTTTTTATTTGCATTTTACATGAAAAATGAAAATTCTTGTATGATATTGATAAAAGTAACACTCTTCAGCTGTAGATTATTTGCAATTCAGAATCCATTTTTGTGAGCTGATCACCTATGTACAAGACCAAATATATTTTTAATAATATATTAAATAAATCACAGTTGTTGAGTAGAATTTCCATTCCAGCTGGCCATGTCCTCGTCATCGTCGGCATTTGTAAATCTGTGCATATTGCCCTCCTGGCGACTACGCACTCCGTGGGATCTGCATATAGATACAAGATTATAACTGCAAACTGGACTGCATTTCAATCTGTTGTATTGAATGCATACTCATTTGTGTGGAATTGTCCTTATTACAGGCACTGTCCACCATAAATGGAACTTGTTTTGATATTTTATTTTGAACCCATATGTGAATAATGCAGAAGTGTTTGTGAACACCAGATCAAATATTTAATTGAAATAATTTATTACAGTTGAGAAGACTTTGGGTATAATGGAAAAATAAGATGTAATTTCTTAATCGAAGGCAAAATTTAATTGAAAAAAAACAAACAAAAAACAAGTATATATATTCCTACGATTTGGGCCTTTGCCTTGCTGAAGTTGGCCTGGGTCCGAGTTGATGTGAGGGTGGAGACTGACTGGAGGACGAGGGTCCGGGTTTGGGCTGCTCTTCCTGAGCTGGGTTATTGTATGCCCCCTGGGGCTGGGCCGGAGCAGCAAACAATAAGTTGTAAATAAAGTTCCATAGAGATAGGAGAGGAGCCAGCAGCAGCCAGATAAAGCCATCTCCCCCACTTCCACTGCTGCCCCCTGGTGTGCTTCTACTCATTTGCCCACCCTGAAATGGTCAAAATGAAAGTCACACTTGGCATGGGATGTATTCTGTAGCAAAAGCATCAACAACTTTTATAAAATAAATTAGTTAAAATACAAAAATGTGAAAAGTTCACAAAATACGTTTTGCATAAACATTGTAAAGACAGTGAAATGTATATTAGGACCTTTGCAATATCATATCTATTAAAGAAAATGTGTATGATTTTGCCTGTGCCATATACATTAATATAGATATCAATATATCTATGAAGAATATAAACATGGTTGTGATGGCAACTTACAGGTAGAACTATTATGGCTGCTGAGGGTGCGAGGTTGAGATCCAGAAGAGACTGACTCATATCTGCTTCAGTAAAATCTCTTTTGGGGTATGAAAGTGAAAGTTGAATGCTTCTGCCAAAGCTGTCTGATATTCTCTGTTTATAAAGAGAAAGGAACATAATTAAGAACAATGACCATCAGTACATTTACAGCTTATTGATTGTTTGTGTATTATTGAGAAATACTGGTGAATTCAAGTGTAAAGTTGTCCAACCAAATTTTATAATCAGGATTTTGATAATAATAAATTCAATTTATCTCAAATATGAGCCCTCTAAACTGAGCTCATAAACCTACCTCTAATAAAAAATTTCTTGCCATTCCTAGCGTATCACTTGATGGAAATTTCTCTGTAATTGAACTACCATCTGGTAATCGAAATTGTAACCGTGCGTTTTCCCTGAAACAAAAATATCCACAAGTTATGTATACATTTATGACTCAGAAAAAAAAAATATATATATAGATATATATATAGATATATATATATAGATATATATAGAAATAAGTGGTGCCATATAAAGGCAATACTGACATTCTGGCTTGCTGTAACTTTGTCTGGTCAGCCTCCTGCTCTGCCAACTTTGCTCGTTTAGCTTCCACTGCTATAGCCTCTCTCTCCTCTTTCTCTTTCCTAAATTTGGCTGATCTTTCTTCTCTGAAAACATGTTGTGGATATTATACATTATCTTATGAATTCAATATAATTAGACGTTATCATATGTATGCAAAACTCACTCTCTACAAATATTAACACTAAAGATGCCAAAATATTGTCAAGATATCTAATGTTTGCTATTGGTAATCAATGGCAATTCTATAAAACTTAAGACATGTTTATGTACTGAAATTTTTATTTTCTCCTTTAAACTTTACTAGAAAATTCCCTTTGATCATCATGGCCAAGGGAACACCCACCTGTCCCTCGCTATTTGTTGTTTCACTCTCTCCCGAGCTAATTTTGCATCTTCTTTGTCTTTCCTCATCTGATCTTTGATTTCTTTTGCCTCCATGTCAGCCTTCCATTGGTTAAATTTTGTAGCCCCCTGGCCAACCTTCCTCCTCTCCTGTTCCTCCCTTTTCTGTTTTTCCTTTTCTTCTATGAGTTTTTGCTGTTTCTTAATTTCCATTAATTCTTTAGCCCTGTGTGTGAAACAAATACCTCAATTCATAGGCAATTACAATATTTTTTTAAAAGAATACTTCAATTCATTCAATAATTAAAAGATACAAAGATTAAAATGATTTTGTTTTTCTTTCTTTTACCTTTTGATTTTTTCTTCTTTAGGCTGTTCAGATGTGCTTGAAGAGGGTTGAGCTGCAGACGGTTCAATAGTGCCTGCAGCAGGAGATTCTGTCTGGGCTGGGGCTTCCGTCTTGACCTCTGTCTGGACCTCTGTCTGGGGCTGGGCCTCTGTCTGGACCTCTGTCTGAGGCTGGGCCTCTGTGGGAGTGGTGGCAGCACTAGCTCCTCCCTGTGCTGCACTCTGCTGAGTAATCTGAACAGGACTCTGTATCCCACTCAACTGCTTCCTATGCATCTGTAAAATATCATTTGTCTTCATGTATCATGGCTATTTGAATATGAAAAACAGAGTAAGGCAATATTTCTGGTATTATAAAAATCTATATGCATAACATACTGTGCATTTAAGATCTTCATATATATTTAAATATGATAAACAGAAAAAAACGACATTTCTAATATAAAACAAATCTTATTGAAACTGCAGCAATGTATGTTATTGAAACCAATACAAAGTATTTAACATTTATTCATTAATTAAAAACAAAATATACATAAGTTGTATAAATGCATATACACAGCTTTAAATTGCTGGTTATTTTGACAGATCCATACTCACAGATATGGTGTGCTGTATCTTGTCAATGAAGGCAGCAGGTTCTACATGGCCAGCAGTGACCTCCAGGGGAACGCCGTTCTCGCCAATAAAGAATGTACAGGGCACACATACCACTGGATCTGAACAGACTGTCAAGGAGGCAACCACTTTGAAAACCAATTACATATAAAACAGCCTTCTCATGACAATATCATAACATATCCAAGAACTAACCTCTTTAAATTAAATTAGTTGGAGACAAAAATTGATTTGGTCAGGCATAAATTGAAGAAATGTGAAATACACGACACTATTTTGAATAAAATCTTTCATGCAGGGCACAATACAGTCATATGAAGGCCTGACATGTGTATATGTGACCAATAATAGGTCTGGCTCCAACTTCAATTCAAGAAACCTATTCTATCCATTAAAAAGGATACAAATCATGCTGAACTGTGTGCAGGTTTCACTGAAATATTAAAAAGACCATGTCATGAGTAAACTCTGATTAATGTTTACATTTTTCCAATGAGACATAGACCAGATTAAGTAATTAAAAAAATATATACATTTTATGACTATCATAAATATATAGGTAGAGGCCAAAGTCAGTTTTCCATGTTCAAAATGCAATAGGTTGTTGGTTTTCCCAAACTTTCCTGTTTTACCCAGACGTATGGCAACCATATTATCAGAGGTTTGGTAAATTATATTCATTGAGGATTAAGATGTAATATAAACCTTTTAGCGTCTAGTTTAAGGGTGACAATTCCTGCTTGTTCTACTCTCTCCATCACACTGCTATCCTCCCACACCGAGTCCATCTTCTGCGACATGTCATCTTCTCCTGGTAAAGCAAAATATATATTGTTATACACTTAATAAAACATATATTACCATTTGACATATTTCAATTGTCCATGACTAAAGTTTTACTTATTATAAAGTTTAAGGCAAGTCCAATGGGACATGGGAACATAAGTAACTGATCAAAGATCTTGTTGTAGGAACTCAAATCATAGTATCTTGAAATTGAATTTCAGGTCATGAATGCTTACATTCATGAAATTATGTCCCAACATTCTATCTTTTGAGGTAGCTTTTGTCTAATTTCACTGCCAGAGAGAGTTCCCCAAATTTCATCTTACTGACCTATGGAGTAACCCACACATGGCAGGTGTTATAATTATGTACTGGATTTTTCCTGGATGAATTAAGTAGTAAACACCTTTATAAGATAATCTCATCTGCAGAAACAGGTAACTTTGTAGTGCAGTAACAGTTTTAACAAGTGTAAGTGTCCCTTCATGATTCAGAAAAGAAACCAATAAATTTTAATAAGGTAGTCAAGAAAATGTTAAAATGTTGACTTTTTATATTGAAGTACTCCACGACCTAAAAACTGCCCCAAGCCGCTTTCAAATAATAGATGCAAATAACAGATAGCAGAAAAAATCCCTGGGAAATAGCTCATTCAGGGAGTGTATGCTATAACTATGTGAAAATATGCAGGCTTCAGTTTTGCAAAAATATGGAATGCCCTGCTATTTACATTAAAACTGTAAATCTGAAGTTAGCTTTTAAAAGCATTCAGTTAGGGTTAAACTCTCTCTCTCTTGAATTGTGACTCAGATGAGACCATCCTCTACCAGGTGGCTGTTTTGACTGCTCCCCTATTGGACCGTTCCCCTGTTCGACCATGTTTGTTAAACTGTATAATATCAATCATATCACCTACTTCCTACTTTTTCTTTTCAACACAAGTTTGGCATTCTGGGTAAATTAGTCTTCTCGAAGGAAATCCGTTATTCTTTGGAGTCTACTTCTTTCAGCCACAGTCAAACTGGGGCACAGAATTCTTTCCCACAGTCGATCATGCCAGTCGAATAGGAGAACGGTCAAAACACTGGCAACCACTCCACAAAATTCTTGTCACTTACGCCCGTTCTGTCGCAAAAGGGCCATCTCTAAGTGTGACAGAAGCTGGGCACATCAAAACATGGCCTAAGGCTGAATTACATACGTGTGTACATGTATATTCCATAATAGATTTAATGTTTTAAACTGGTTAGAACCGCAAACTTTAAGTTTAAGGCCTGAACTGGCTGAAGAATGTGAAGGCAAAACAAACATGAGCAAAAATAAAAAGGGGGGAAATGGAAGATGAGTACGAGAGAAAATGGACTGGAAAAGGCATTGCATAGTAGCATTGATCAAACTCATGTCTTGATCATGCAGTGTCACAGTCTCACACTGCTGGCTTCACACTTTACTGTCTGGGAATCATAAGGCTGACGCTCACCTGTTATATAAACCACAAACATAACATGTTTGTCTTTTGCTTCTTGAATCGCCGCGGGAATTGATCCCGTAAACCACTTCATTTTGATAAGATTCGTTAAAAGAACACAATTTTTCCTCTGAAACGTCAGCTGTTTCAATGTTCTTCCTCTAATGTCGCCCACTTACCGGAAGTACACGTACACGCACACAGCGCGAGATTTGAAACGAAGTTTGTGGAATAGGTTGATCAGCCAAACAAGAGCTCATAGAACCTGCATGTCCATGAACATTATTAATATCTAGCCTAACTTAGCTCATGACCTTATCATAGGCATTGTCTTTTGAATTGTCAAGCAGTGCTAACCTACTTTGAACCTCTTCTGGGATAACAAAGAATTCATGCTTCAAATAGGTCTATAGACTGTCATGATTTTCATTTGGGGTACCATGGATAACTGGGCACTATTATTCATTCAGGCACAATTAAGTCTTCCATGCCATAATAACAGCCAATTTAAGTTACATGATTTCATATAAGGCCACGTTCTATCTCATAAAACAGACCAATAAGAGTCACTTCATAAAGCATGGGGTCATATGGCAGAAATATAATTAAATATTATGGAGCCCACATTTGGAATGCCATCCCAAATAATATCAAATCTATACCATGTGGATATGGCAACTTTCAAGAGTCTGGCATATCACAGAAATGTGATATGCCAGACTGTAGTTGTCTGTGTTCATTAGTTTCGACTCAGAAATGACATTATGTATATAATTGTTTGTATAAAGTAAAGTATCAGGGTCAAGAGTATCAGAAAGAAAAACTCAGTATGAATAAAATTATGTTTGTATTTTATGAAATATCACATCCTAACACTATTTCTCATGGAAATTGGGAAGAGTATCCATTTCGGATGTCTATAAAATTTGTCCATTGCGCCACAAAAAAGAGTGTTTATAAATATTACATATATTTCTCAGAAGAGATGGGGGAGGTATGACCCCAGCTAGTCAATTTTTACAATGCATTACATCCACACTCAAACTCCACCAGTGGGCAACTTGGTTAGTTATCTGTGAGCTGATAGTGGAAAGTGACCCACACCATATCTTTAACAGGTGCACAAAAGATCAGGTTGTTGAATACCAGCAATACCATCTTTAAAATCTATTCAGTGTATTGCATTTAAGCCATAATTTTAGAGGTGTACAAGACTGGAAATTTGTTGATTTAACCAGAAAATAAGTTACTGACTTAATTACTTTATTGATTTTTGTTGTTGTTCTTTGTTTTGGGGTTTTCTATTACTGTCAACATCATTTCATGGTGAGACCTACTTGTCACAGATATAGTGCTGTCTCACCCAGTCACAGATTTACAAGGACAACAGGTTAACCATTCTGAAACAGGCCTCAGCTCATTTGAAAAATTCAAATATGAATTCAATCTTGGCACTCCTGGAATCAAACCCATGACCAGATCATCACAGAGGAACTGGTGCTAATACACTTGCCCTCTAACAAACTGTGCCAGTCAATGAACCATTACCATATTGAGTACACGAGGTAGAAAATAAAAATTCCAATTCATATAATATCACAATTATTTTATATGAAATCAGAGGTCACAGGCAATTTGAAAGGAACTTGG
Organism: Amphiduros pacificus; assembly: GCA_949316495.1. Lineage (NCBI taxonomy): Eukaryota > Metazoa > Annelida > Polychaeta > Phyllodocida > Hesionidae > Amphiduros > Amphiduros pacificus. The sequence goes on along the minus strand of OX439002.1, from coordinate 43,126,823 downwards.
GGAATATCTAAATGACATGTGGTCACGAAACTGTGATACAAACAAGCCCCGTAAGCCAAATCACTCTGGTGTCCCAATCTGAAGGTTCCCCATCAGTAGCAAACATTTACAAAGTAGGTCACTAGGTCAGCTGAGCAGAGTTTTTTGCCAAAGTGTTCAATGGATGTTTTGGACTTCAGCAAAGGACTAATAAGCTAAGTAATTTATGTAGGGATAACATGATGGGTAATAACATTTGATCACAAAGGGTATAAACATTCATATAATGGGAGGAAGGAGTACTTGAAAATCTGAATCATTTAAAACCTTTATGTTTCGAAGGGAACTTAAAATAGGTAAATATTATGACAGCAACCTTAAGAAATTCAACACTCAACATGGACAAGATTCAATACACAATTTATGTATTTTATTACATGATAAAAGATTCCTTACAAAATTTCTCAAACATTCCTTTTTGATTTTAAATAGACAATAATTATATATCAATGTTTTGTTTAATGTTCTTCACATTTTAATTCAAATTTTACCCGCTTGAGTTATTTTTTTTTAGATTGTCCTAATGATGCATGAATAAAAGGGTAGATGCCTTCACAATTTGTGACAATTGAGACAATAGTATTTAGTTTTTATGACAGTTGATACAGATGTAAATAAATTTACATGTTGAAAATGCTTAGACTGAGATGTCAATAGAATGTAGCTACAAACAAAAGGAACACACGAGCATATCTAGAGACTAGGTTATGTTTTTCATCTGAACTGCAAGTATTAGCACTATATATACTATTTATTTCCCCCTTCATTCAAAAATTGGATAACTCAAAAATTTAAAGGTCTTAAAATGATTTTAAAGAATAATTTCTCAAAATCACAAAAGCTAGATTGCTCAGATATTTTTATTTCCAATATTTTTATTTTTATTTCTCTTAATTAACTTCTATTATTATATATTCCATTTAGCAAAGTGTTTTTAGGAGTCTTTGCATTTTGGAAAAAATACCAATGCCGATTTCTTTTTAAAATTTTCTCATATATATTTCCATAATTATTATTTGGTCCCCAACAATATCAAAATAGCATGATTTCCATAATGTTTTACCACAAATTATTTAGACATTTTATAACACTGCAGAATTTCATTTATTTCAACATGTAAAACAATCATTTATCTTTCCTCACAAGGAAAATTGTGAGAGTATGATTAGAAATGGCAGTTTATTTTTTCTTTGACAGTACAATAAAAAATGTTCAGATAATCCTGTCTTATTGTTACAAAACTGCCCAGATTTTTTTCAATGATGGCCCCTTTCATCTGTTTATGGAAAAGTTAGTAACACAAATTTCTCATTTCTAGACATATATGCTCATGTTTAATAAAAGAAAAATTTGACTCACACAGAACTAATCGCTCAAGACCACTTCTGCACCTAAGCCTAACTTTGACTATCCAATTTATATTTGTACATTATATCTTACAAATGTATGCATATCATGTGTAAAATTCACAATATGATTGTAAACAATGAAATAGCACCTCTCACAACATTATTATTAATCTGAAAGATTAAAATTGAACAGTACAACTTATGTAAATATGTACAAATCATTTGATGTTATTTAAAAAGTACTAAAAAGTATTAAAGTACTTACAAACTGTAGATCTGATAGTCTTATTTTGTACCATATTCAGCATATTCACGAGAGTACATATATTATATCAAGTACAACTAGATACCTTGTGACAAATATCATGAAAATTACTGTAATAATCAGTGGTGTCAACAATAATAATTGACAAAACTATATACATTGCAGTACAACATTAATAGCTTTTATCTGACCTCAAAACCTCGTTTTTGAACTGTGTGCTGTAGTATGTTAAATGCATTGACACTCTACAATCTGATCTAATTTATAGACACAGTTAAGGATTAAGTCACCCCCAACACACCATGCCAGTGGCCTGAATATAGATAACAATAAAATAGTCTATTGGTTCAAAATAGGTCAACAGACATCCAACTAGGGCATGGTAACTTACTTGAATCCAAGCAGATAGTGGATAATTAGTCTGATAGAGGGCAGCATTGCATAAAAAAGATCCCCCTTTGGATAAGCTCATATCATTTCTGGGCATCAGATGTGACCTCATCAAATATTCTGGCCTTAGAGTGGACGGAAGTATAGGAAGATGGACAGACATCAGACAGACACCAGACAGACAGAGTGATTACTGTGAGGTATTGTTACCTTCCAGTACCTCAATGATAGCTGGTTAGGTCCATACATCGCATTCTTCTTATATTCATTGTTGAGAATATGAATAATATGATAATTGTATGCATTTCATAAACATTATAAAACGATTCATTCTTATGTAACCTTTTCAAACAAGCTGTGTCAATATAATGTATGTTTTATATTATTACAGTTCTACAGATTGAAGATAGAAATAAACTCCTTGTTTGTCTGAATTAAATATATTCTAATGAACAGGAAGAAATAACCACACAACATGTAAACTATGGCTGACTGCTTCATAAATAGCTATAAATATCTGTCATAAATACTTTGTAATCTCTATATAAATACTATAAGACTTATGTCAGTCAGGCATCATAGTTTTTCGAGAGCTCTGGTAAACTTTAATGTGGAGATGAAGTCCATGCCAAGGTCAGTTTTGAGGCTGGTGTAGAAACTTTCAGGAGCTTGCCGCTGCATCCTGCGCACTTCAAACAGCAGTTCTCCATTTAAATGCTTCAGTCTGAAAATATACCAATTTGGAGTTTTGAACCAATAATGTCTATGAGTGCTTCATTTACACACTGCTTAATGCTTTTTTTTACAATAAAGTTGTTCTAATGATTTGTGTGCACCTCTTTTGTTAAAACCTCAGCTATTTTATATTTAACACATAACCATGGATAAATTATGAAATAATGAAAGTCAAATCAAAAGCAAAGCTGAACAATTATTCCTCTTACTTTTCTTTCACATGTGGAAGCCCATTTTCTGTGAGCCATTTTGTGACATCATCAGATGTCCATGCCATTATTTTGTTGTAGGAGACATCAGGTATGGGTGAGGGAACGAGGAGCGAAGTTTGACTCGCCATCAGAGTGCTGCGAGAACCTGACGCTGGGCTCCCAACTACAAAGGTTTAAAGCACATTTAGCATAAATCAGCAAATCTCAATTATGTTTAGGTTTGTATTAATAATAATGATAAAAATTTATAGAGTGCCATTTCAGACTGTGTCTGCTCGTAGCGCTTACTAGCGTATTACAAAAAGTATATTTCAAATACAAAGTTCTAATGTCAATTACATTATACATTTTTTTCAACTTTTTAATATATTTAAATTTTAAAAGAGAAAGTAAAAATTAAAAAGGGAAGATTGCAAGGAGATGAAGACCAATAAACTAACCTGTACAACCCATTTCAAGCATGGGATCACCTGCTCGAATGCGCCCCCTGGTACCCAATTCTCGTACTAAATTGGACATCATAACATCAAAGTTTTCCTCCCTACTAAAATCAAATGAGAGCTTGGTTCCCACAAGATAGCCTAACCAGCCGTCAGGATTGTATCTGGGCTGCACTCTAAGAGGAACAATATCATGCCTCATACGAACTGATAACTCGGACTCTGAAAAGAAAACATCATAAAAAATGACAAAATCTCTAACAACAGACATCCAAACACATTCCCTGAGATACATCAATTAAAGCAACTGTTTACCAAGATATTAGCACTACAGTGGATGATTTGCAAGAATTACCTTCAAGTAATTAATATTGGATAGGTTTCCTATTCACCCCTTGTGTTCCTACCAATGGTGCATTTTCATCAAATTTATAAATGACCCTTTATTTTATCTGAAAGGTTTCACGAGTTCAGTAAATATACCCGGTAAAGAAAACCAACATGCATCCTCTTTGCCTTCACTATCAATAAATCAAGGCATTTCTATCCACTAGACAGATTTTCTGAGCATGCCTGCATGTTGCCCTCACCTGTGCGAGAACTGGGGCTGTCCTTGTACTTCTGTGACATGCAGATCAGCACGACGGCAGCCTTGTCCACACCCTCAGACATCGACTCCAAACTGGCCCCTGAAATAGTTGCACACATTCACTTCTTATCACTCCTTTCATTATAAATAACGTAAACTGATAACATACAACAGAAGTGTTGGCAACAATACTGGCCCATAAGGTTTGTGGTCAAATATATCTATTAAGGTTTCAAAAGATACATTTTTGTTCTGTTTTCTTGTCTTTAAACTGTGTCATTTCCAAAGGATATTTTTTGTAATTCACTGATTATGAAATAATATTTATCAAAATGAGTCGGTTCACATACCAAAAACCACACTTTTTGTTACTACAGCCTCATTTAAGTGACCTATTATATCTTGCAATTTTGGGTTATGTCAACTGTGCTCTTTCCCAAATATTGATAGATCATTATTGTGGCTTGGCATATGCTTACATCTGCATAAAATTAGCCTCATCCATATAATTCACTGTGAAAAATGTTTTGTATAAATCATATTTTTAGGCCAAGCCATAAAACTGGCCAGGAAGTTTTCACTCTTGTTATGAAGTGCCTACCCAAGGTTAAAATGAAATCTGTGAAAGTGTTGATGTTATTTGTGAAGATACAAGATTAAATGAAGAAACAAGATACAGATGTATTTTACATTGATGTAAATGATAGACACACAAATAGCTCATCAAATTAAAACCACAACCTACATGTAATTACAAAAACTAGTAATAAAGCTGGACAAAATAAAGAGACACCATATTTGATCTAATTGCAGCACTAGGTGCTCATAGATAGGTCAAATATATTGGTCATGATTCAAAACAAAACAGGACATAACATATAGATGTATCCCAAAGCATCAGCGTAAGCTAACCATAACTGACTTTTTTCAATATACAATCCTTTAAATGATACATAATGATCAAATGTAGAATTTCAAACTTATATTTTCGTCTGTGAAAATCTTTTGTTTGTTTGGAATGGTTGAACTTACATGTGATAAAATTCATACCAAATTCCCAATAAAAAGTGCTTTTGTAGATGTCAACTGAGTGATTAGTGAGTAAAATCTGCAGCATTATATATTCTCTTTAAAAAAACTAGGACATATTGTAAAGCAGTATTACCAACACAAGAAAAGATGAAAGAAAAGCAATTTGAGCAAAAAAATTCCAAGACAAAGTGACATCAAGACAGCACTCATAAGGAGGAAAATGGTATGCTCACTGGCCATGCTAGCCAAGACATGGAAAAAAAATTAAAAAAGAAGAAAAATAAATAAACAGATACAAAATTTTAGAGTTTATAAACAATTCCAAATACCATTAATGTAATATTATAGAATAAACAGAAAACATTCATTTACTACTGTGTGAACTTACGGTGTTCTCCATTTGCTGCATATAAATAATTCAAGCAATATTCTATCAATTCCTAATCAATTCCATATCTTCTCTGATTTCTGAATATCATAACTTCTATTATTTGCAAGACAGATCCTTCATTTGAAATTAAAGGGTTGGTGTTTCCCTCAATATCACATATACATAATCCAAATCAGATTCCTGACTTATTTTAATACATCCATCTATATAAGTATCTTTAAAAAAAATCCATATGATCTTATATTTTGGTAAAAAAAACACCAATCCGTCAAATGTCAAGTAAAGCCTATTACATTCCTGAATATCAGGGCACCTTCTCCGCCACATATAAAGCATGCTGTATTAACATACAATGCTTTGTCCTATGTCAGCATTCTGTTGACATGGATGGATGACTTTCATTATAATATTTACCATCCCAAATAGCATATCATTTGGTATATTCTTGGCAAATGTAAGAAATTATATCAATGTCACTTTTGTTAAAAGTGCACCATTTTTTTTCTTTAAAAAAAACAAGACATTATTTCTCAATAAAGATCATCATCTTCAATGTCAAACTCATATTATCTATCTTTCATCTAATAATTGTTCTATTCCCTGAAAAATCACACAGAAAATGACAATTAATGAAATTTGGAAATTTCATAAAAATTTGGCTCAATACCTTTTTAGTCATTTTTGGTTTGTGTTTTTTTTTCAAAGCCATCAAGTTAGTATAAATGTGACATGATTAAGAGTTGTAGAAGATTTCTCACCAAGATGGTCGACATCCATCCAGACTTTGTAGCCTGCGGTGCGGAGACGGTCACGTATCTTCATCATGAGCACCTTACTGGACCACTGGTAACTTAGCATCACATGGTGGGCGGGGCCGGCTGAACTGCCTTCTGAACGGTTGTCTATAAACATATACGCAACCCTCTTAATATTCAATCGTTCATTAAAATTAAATCTTATTCTTCATGATTAAGTCATCTCCCTTTTTTTTTACTTCATTTGATCTAAGTCTATTTTATAATATTCTAATATTCCACAAGATTTCTGTTTAAAAAAAGAAAAAATGATCGCAAAGTTGGGAATGAAGGCAGAGATAGGTAGAGAATCATTAACTTTGTAGTGAAGAGTGAAAAATAATCAAGATAGTTACAAATTTTTTTGTTGTCATTATCAATAAAATTAAAGTTTGCTTGTATAAATATAATTTGATTGTGTTAATCATGACATTAAGAAGGACATCTTACTCAGGCTGGCCTTGTATAAAGCAGTTCCTTTATCCATTATCACCCACATGGCGCCTTTTGATGTGCGACGAATCTCTTCACGAGAACTTGTCTTAGATAACCCTTCCAATGCTGCAGACAAACAAAATTATCACAATATTATCATCAATCACAGTGTTAAATATTTCATTTTCAAAATGTTAACAAAGTTAGCTTGTCTCAGATAATCTTTCCAAGGCTGACAACAAATAAAAATATTGGGATTAATAAGTTATCATTTATGGTGTTGAATATTACATTTTTGAAGTGTTAGTGAAAAGTAAGGCTCTTTTAATAATAATAATAATAATAAAATTTGTATAGCGCTGATACCAGACAAGTCTGTTCATAGCGCTGAGCTCAGGACATGCATCCTGAAGAGATGAGTTTTCAGCCTACTCTTAAACGAGGAGACTGAAGTACTTGTCCTAATATTAGTAGGCAAGGAATTCCATAGTCGTGGACCTACAGATGAGAAGGCCCTGTCACCTACTGTTCTTAGCCTAGTATTAGGTACTTGTAGGTGGGTGCCATCATTGGATCTTAGACAGCGTTCACCTTCTTTAATCAGGAGTAGATCCCGTAAGTAAGGTGGAGCCTTACCATTAAGGGCTTTCCAGGTTAACAGAAGAATTTTAAAATCAATTCTCGCGTGAACAGGAAGCCAGTGCAGTTCCCGTAATTTTCCTGAAATGTGATCAAATTTCCTGATTTTTCCAACTACCCGTGCTGCAGAGTTTTGGAGGTATTGCAGTTTCCTGATGTCAGTTTTAGGAAGACCCGCCAGAAGACCATTACCATAGTCAAGGGTAGATGTAACAAAAGCATGGGTAAGTGTTACCGCGGTCTTCTCGTCTAGACAATGTCTGATGGCCGCCAAGTTCCTGATGAGATAATAGCCTTTCTGACACATTTTCTTGATCTGGGCCTTCATGTCCATGTTGGAGTCAAATGTGATACCAAGGTCAACCACTGACTGACTAGGAGCAATATCAGAGTCACCCACTCTGATTGTGGTTGGGATACTGCTATGGATGGTAGTACTGTACCTGTCAGTACATATGAGCATCTCAGTTTTTCCATCATTTATCTTCATCTTGTTTGATATGAGGAAGTTTCTGACCTCACTGACACACTCCTCCAGTTTGTGTCTGCTCATATCCACATGATGGGGAGAAGCGTGGTCAACAGGGATGTAGATCTGAGTATCATCTGCATAAATGTGATAGCTCAGACCATATTTGGCAAGTATATCAGATAGGGGTGTCATGTAAATGGTGAACAGTATAGGACCCAGGACTGAGCCTTGGGGTACCCCATATTTTAAGGATTTGAGACGGGATCTATGGATCCCCACCTTCACACATTGCTTCCTGTCCATTAGGTATGACCGAATCCAGGAGAGTGCATGACCTTTGACGTTGCATCTATCCCTCAGTCTGTCCAAAAGGATTTGATGGTCAATAGTGTCAAAGGCAGCAGAAAGGTCAAGCAACAGCAAGATAACTGACTTTCTATTGTCTAGAGCACCCAAGATATCATTTTGCACTTTTAACAAAGCGGTTTCAGTGCTGTGATATTCTTTGTAGGCTGATTGAAACTTGTCAGTAAGACCGTTCCTTACAAGATGGGGGACTAGTTGGTCTGCAACCGCCCGCTCAGTTAGTTTAGAGACAAATGTTAGGTTGGAAACAGGCCTATAATTTTTTTCAACCAGTTCTAGACCAAGTTTCTTCAGCAGGGGTGTTATGATGGCTTTTTTCATATTTTCCGATACTGCTGATTCCATCAATGATTTATTTATGATGGAAGTAATTATTGGTAGGAGGTCATCTAAGAGGTCAAGTAAGAGCCAGGTTGGAATTGGATCCAGCTCACATGACTTCTTTGCAGACCTTTTGACCAATTTCCGTACGTCGTCAATGGTTAAGGGTGTGAACCTTTCCAGACATGTAGTACTATTGTTTGCAGTGTCACCTGGTGGCGAAGTTTGGCAGGATGGAGCATTATCAATGTCCAGGCGGATTCTCTCTATTTTTTCAAGAAAGAATGTGTTAAACTTCTCAGCTTGAGTGATCTCACAGTCAGATTGGGGCATAGGTGTGTCCTTTTTCTTGTGCATGACTGTGTCAATGACTCTAAAGAGCTTTTTAGGGTCATGTTTGTTTTCCTCAACCAGGTTGGAAAAATATGCTGATTGAGCAGATTTAAGCATTGAGTTGTATTTGTTCCTCTGAGAGTTATACAGCTCCTTGTCAATGTGAGAGCCAGTCTTGCTTATTTTTCTCTCAAGCCTCCTCTTGAGAGATCTTTCCAGCTTTAATTGGTCACTCATCCAGGGAACCAGTTTACGCTGAGTTACCTTGGCAAACTTGGTGGGAGCATGTTTATCCATGAGTGATGTTAGCCCCTTGTCATAGTAATCCACCATCTCACTCAATGGTAAATGTTCCCAGGTTTCAGTTGCAACTGTTAGGGATTTGATGTCATTCCTTAGGGATTGAAGATCCAGTCCCTTATAGTTCCTGTACCTTATCAATTTTTTGGGGGGTTTGGGGGGTGAAATACCCAGATATAGTTTAATCATCTTATGATCAGATATATACTCATCCACTAGATGGCTCTTGAGAAACTTGTTCCCTTTGAAAGTGATGATTAGATCAAGGGTATTCCCTAACTTATGGGTCGGTTCATGTACCCATTGGTTCATGTCAAAGGTAGATAGAATGTCATTGAACTTTATAACATCAGGTTTATTTGGCTTATTGACATGAAAATTGTAGTCACCTAAAAAGACTCTGGTCCAAAACATGTCAATCTGGGCCAGAAGTTCCAGGTTAGTTATTTACAACCACACTTCTTTTCTCTCTATTTTGGAACATAGGTTACAGATGGCAGCACCATCCAAACTTAAAGGAAGAAATGAACTTTAAATACAGAAAAAAAATGAGAGGCCAATCAACATTGACCGGCCACATTCTTGTCAAATTTTGATAAAAATCTTTCTTTCATTGTGACCACTATCAAGTACCGGTAAATATACAAGCAATTTGTAACCTTGGACATGTGATGAATACTTCGGTGCTAAATAGTGCAATTGCAGGCTACCATCTTGTTTTAAACGATTGGATTCTAAAGACCTTTTTGTGTATTTTTTTATTTTATTATGCACTTCCATGTATCTGGTTCATGCAAGCCCAATGCTATTTGGCTGTACAACCAGAAGTTCTACCCATTATGATGATTCAATGCTGTCTTCTGGTGGATTTTGGAGCTCAGATGCATTACAAACAAGTTAACATAAAAAAAAACCTGATGATTTCAAGACTTACTCTTGGACTTTAATCATCAGGTAATTTGGTCACAAGACCAACCTTGAATATGTTAACTTTATATTTCATTTGAAAATGACAAGTTTAACACCAGATGGCTCTGACATCTTTTTCATTGGTCTATCTTCTTGGTGCTTGGTACAATGGTTGACATTTAATGTATATCAAAGCAAGCATTATTTTGAAATAAGATATTACGACATAAAGGAATTCCAATTCCAATCTATCATATTAACTTAAAATAAATTGATAGATTGGAATTGGAATTCCTTTAAGTTAATCATTTTAAAAAAAACTTGGGTAAAGTTCATCATTGAAATCCTTAAATATATTAGGACAAAATTGTTTCAGTCCAAAATACATGTTTCTTTCACTTCTTTCATAAATAGTGGAGAGTAAATACAGACTGCCAAAAAGCCACATTAAATCTTCTCTTTAAGCTAAGACAAACACAGGCAGTCCTATGCCTATTGTATGAGAATGGCCCTTAATGGAGTTACAAGGTAAAAAGTTCACTTCCTTGGTGTATAGCTTCAGGCTACACTTCACCATCTCACTGCAATCACAGGCACCTGCCATCAGTCTGTGGCCACTGGCATCTGCTAAGAATATCTATTGCCAAAGGAATAGTACAAATCTATGATCACTTTGCTCGCAAATGTTCATCAAATCACAAAATGATCCACTCTTGCCGACCCCCTGGTACGTATTAATCTATTGATTCAATCGATTCATTGTCACCATTTTGATCACTTTTCTGATAGGTTTTCATCAAATCAAATAGTACTGACCCGCTTCTCCCTTGCCATATCACACATATCTACTTCTCTATCCTCCCTTGCCATATCACACATATCTACTTCTCTATCCTCCCTTGCCATATCACACATATCTACTTCTCTATCCTCCCTTGCCATATCACACATATCTACTTCTCTATCCTCCCTTGCCATATCACACATATCTACTTCTCTATCCTCCCTTGCCATATCACACAAATCTACTTCTCTATCCTCCCTTGCCATATCACTCATCTACTTCTCTATCCTCCCTTGCCATATCATACTTATCTATTTCTCTATCCTCCCTTGCCATATCACACATACCTACTTCTCTATCCTCCCTTGCCATATCACACACATCTACTTCTCTATCCTCCCTTGCCATATCACATATCTACTTCCCTATCCTCCCTTGCCATATCACACATATCTACTTCTCTATCCTCCCTTGCCATATCACATATCTACTTCTCTATCCTCCCTTGCCATATCACATATCTACTTCTCTATCCTCCCTTGCCATATCACACTTATCTACTTCTCTATCCTCCCTTGCCATATCATACTTATCTATTTCTCTATCCTCCCTTGCCATATCACACATACCTACTTCTCTATCCTCCCTTGCCATATCACACACATCTACTTCTCTATCCTCCCTTGCCATATCACATATCTACTTCTCTATCCTCCCTTGCCATATCACATACCTACTTCTCTATCCTCCCTTGCCATATCACATATCTACTTCTCTACCCTCCCTTGCCATATCACACATATATACTTCTCTACCCTCCCTTGCCATATCACACATATCTATTGTCTCTTGCCATATCATAGGTATTAACTGGGATTTTCGTGGCCATATCCTAGATGCCTCTCTTGCCTGCTAATGCTATGCCTTGCCACATTTCAGGTGTATACTGGGACTACCAGTAAATCTCTCACTTATATTACTTGCTACAAATTTACCATATATATAGCAAGTGCCTGTCATACTTTTCACTTAAACCTGACTTAAATCTTTTTTGCATATATCACCTAACTTGTTAGGAATACATATCAATTCAAATATCACAGGTACTTGTTTTGAGAATCCTCTTGTACACGTGCATTAAAAATATGTTTATAAACAACAGAATCCTTTTTTTTTAAGAATGTAGTTTTGGCAAATGAATTGAATCATGCAGTGACAGAATGTATACCATGCAATAGGCTCTTGGTTAATAATTCATAACACCTCCAAGGGATCATGTATCAGTGTGCCCAGTCCCTGAGTGTCCTAGATGTATCATTTTACCATTCTAGGTCCTGTGTATAAATACAGGGATGAACACCTGGTTCTGCCACACCATTCACTGGACTTGATCCTCTTAGGTTTGTGAGCCGAATGCTAAGTGCTCACACCTGAATTGTCTTATCTTCACAGATCAGTTTTCCAACTCCTATCATTTAGCATGAGGAAGTTTAAAATACAATACAAAATAAAAAATAAAAGTTAATAAATATAGTGCAGCAAATGAAAAGTTTAAAACCTTGCCACAACACATATTTTGCATATATTTGTAGATTTTGTATAATTTCTTTTTACATCTTCTAGCCAATTGAAAATTGAGAGTAACATAAACTAATGGTACAAACAAGATGTTCCAAACTTTAAGATTTTCTTCTGAAACATATGGTGCTTTATTTCAAAGTGTGAACATATGATAGTTAATGGGATATGCGATCCCTTTGATCCTATGGCAGGTGTGTCCAGACCCACCTCCTGACAGGTAACATAACACTGGAATGTCCCACAATGCTCTAGTCGACTGACCTCCTGCACAGATGCCAGTAAGTACTGAGATAAATGTCTGCCTGGACTTCACCTTACATAATGGACAGAACGCCACCTGCCAGCTCCTCGATACATAACTCCTGCGTCCGTATAAAATATAGTATACTAATACCTTCTTAACAAAAATTGAGAAATGTGCTCTGCACTCACATATTGTTTTTGTGTGATATGATAAATTTTGAAAAAGATTTGGTTCCTAATGTCTTCTAATATCACACTCAATATCACATAGGATATTTGGTGGTCCTCGGTATGAGAATCATGAGAAGTAAAAATGTTTGTCTCTAGATATCCAAAAATCATTACTGGTATGTTGAGTCTGAACTGTTCTGTCCAATTCACAATTACAACAATATATATATTCATACCTCAAAACACAAAAGATTCTTGAGCTAACATCTGTATAAATGATCCATTTGGCGATCTTTTCTGGGACTCTCATTGTCTCTTAAGTTTTTTCCATATAGGTTTTCTTGAAACTTTGACACACAGAGATTTGTTTTCATATAATTGTCTTCAAAAGTTGGCTAAAGTCATGGGAACATAGCCGGTGCTCTCATTAGTTAATGGAGGCTGGAATTCCACAATAGGAGGAAGGGGACCACAAATGTCTAGTAATATGAGAGAGAAAAGAGAGAGGACAGGTGTCTGCAATGGAAGGAATAAAGTGATACAGAGATGATAGCAGTGTCAACATTGGAAGACTACAGAAAAAAGGGAGGGAACCAGTGCGCCCATTAGGATGAATACAAAGATCCACATATCACCAATTATTGCTGCTGACCTAACCATCATTCATCATTCTCATAACTCTCTGAAGTTGGAAGGGCATGAGTGATATTTATATTCCGGTGATATATGAGGCTTTGGAATGTGATTAAAGTTTGGCTAATATTCACTATGCAAATACAGCCATGTTTAGACACCCAACAAACACTAATTAACAAGCTGTTCCACACACACAGACACATGGGCAGACACAATGTGGTTAGCTTTTGATAGCTTTTTGACTTAGACATCTTCAATACCTCAATGATATCTTGGAATCTTTTCAATGAATTCAACCATGGTACATGATACAATGAAATCAGCCATGATGAATTCAACCATGCATGGGGGTGGGGGGGGGGGATTTTTCCTCTTTATATAATCACACATTATGTCATCAGAATAAATGACTTAGTAAACCTTTTCTAAGGTTTGACTCTTTTCTTTATGTACTAATGGGATTGACTTACATAAGAATCAAGTATGTTTACAAAGAAATAGTAGTGTTCCACTAAAAATAGATTAGAGATGTTGCCTTATAGAAATAGCCTAGACAATCATGGAAAGAGCGAGTTCATTTATCATGTTTATCACCTGTCCTTTGTATTATACAACATTTATGATAACTGCTCTATTATCCCTTGATAAATGTCTCTTTTTCATGAACCTAAGTACACAGAATTATTTTGCACTCAAATGGTTATATAATTTCTGTATTAATATTATCCTTAGTGGGTTTTCATTCATATCAGAGTGATTGTATTATATTATATTGATTGTAAAAATATACTTTGATAGATATCTATTTATCCAGGTGAAGATAACACATATACCTCTATCTATTTGAGAAACATGGCAATCCTTTATAATATATATATATGTATATGTATATGTATATGTATATGTATATGTATGTATGTATGTATGTATGTATGTATGTATGTATGTATGTATGTATATATATATATATATATATATATATATATATATATATATATATATATATATATATATATATATATATATATATATATATATATATATATATGCATATACACATATATATATATATATATATATATATATATATATATATATATATATATATATATATATATATATATATATATATATATATATATATATATATATATATATATATATATATATATATATATATATATATATATATATATGCTGATACCAATTTATTAGATTAAATTAATAATATAATAGAAAATAAATAATAGAAATTCCTCTTTTTTTTTCTTGTGCACAGAGCATAGAGAGAAGGAGAAGTCAGCCCCTTTTCCTATTTGGATTGAGTTGGCGATGTCAGCATGGGAGTTATATGGCATGTAGGGCCAGACCCACACTGTCTATATCTCATCTGGCCATTACACCTGATTGCATCATAGTTCACGCCTCACACCAACTGCCTACCATAATAAGGTAAGGAAATTCTAGCCTAGACAGGGTCTGGCCATTTGTAGTGATTTAAGAGCTGGTCTTTGCTAACAAGGTCCTGCAGACGACCAAGGTCATTTCCACACCACTCCAGGCATATGACCCCATACTCATTTTAATCAATGATGTCTCCGTGCCCCATCATGATTTTTATAACTGTCATTTACATTTTCTAAGATATTTACTCCTTTGCTGCCACCTCAGGTCATGCATATGGTGTTTCTCAAAGATATAAAATATGTTTTGTTCCCAGACACTTGTCAATTTCCTGTCAATATGATTTTGGTTTTCCATCTAAATATGGATATTTTCCTTTCAAATAATGGCAGGGAGGATTTAAAAGTGAACAAAAAGCGACTGACACTTTGGAGTCCTTAAGACTGACATGGCTGCTTTGAGAACACTAGTGTAGTCTGTCAACTCTTATTACCTAAAAAACTCTATTTCCCTATGGTCTAAAAAAGAAACTGTTTTATTTTCTTTTGTTATTCTTGAACAGCAGGACCAGTTCTGTGTACTTCTACACAATGCAGCTATTTTTCTGTCTCAAGCGTGAACAGACAGAAGGCACAATATGATTTTCCTGCAAAAAGGGCAGCAAGGTTTGCACCATATTGAGTGTACCCTTGGGGTAGAAAACCAATGTGAGTTGTGATAGAGGTACATAGCTCACATGCTCGGTACAATGCAGTCTCTTGTTAGATTGACAAAGTACCTGCAGCAATAGCTTTATGGTCACATGTAGATACTCATTATAGCAACCAACAGCCATTTACCCAACAATGCACTGAAAAACTATCAACTCTGTTCAAGCAAACGTAAAACAAAGAGTGCTTTCTTTGTAAATATCCAATATGTTTTTTTCCAGCCCTCTCTCAGAGGTCTGAGTGTAGGACAAAGTGCTTCTCTTTGCTATAAAGATTTGATATAAATGTGAGCTGACAGACAAAAAGGGCCAGTTTCAATATTCGCTTAATGCATTCTCATAACTCCATGAGGTAGGTGACTGACCTTCCAGAACTCCAGGCTCATCCCGGATGGCCTTCCTCACTTCCGGATGAAAAGCAAAGATCCAGAATCCCTGAGCAGCCAGGAGCTGCTCTTCTTCTGTACATGTAGAAGCCAGAAGACGTGCGTACAACGGTAGCGCCCCCCGGTGGGATATCTTGTCTTTGTTGGAGTCACACGTGCCAAGACGGTTTAAACCTGTAACGAAAAAATATGTATATACATTAAAATCAACTAAAACACATAGTTAGATGTCTCAATTAAAGACAACAATAATATTTCAAAATAACTTATTAATTTACAAAAATGAAATTAAAATAGAACAAATATTTGCTTAATGAATGTCAGTAATCAATCTGATTTTTTTGGCCTATTTCACACTACCTTCTCAGATCATCTATCTTTATAACAGGCCCTTGGTAATTATGGGAATGGATCTAATTTAGGTAAAATCTCTTTTCTTAATTAGTTCTTTAACAATCCAATTTCACACAGAGCCACCATCATTCCCCATGACTAAGTTGCCGTCTCATAACCACAGCTACTTCGTGATGTTATATAAGCTTCTCTAAGTCCGCAATATGATGTGTCAATTCAATGATAGGATGAAATCAATCACAAATTTCACTCCTATCTGCCTTTATTAGGCACTTGCAAGGAGGCACCGTGTCAGCAGAGATGGGATGAGACCCATAACATAATCATATATGGCACATTTACGGCAAGATTTCAAGCTTGCACTCCTCACAGGGACAGGTGCTTTATTGCATGTCAGTTGTTTAAATCACCACCAAATTTCCACTATCCAATTATGATACCCGAAATATGAAGGAACATCAGATTTTAAACATCAGAACATTAGGAATATGTGAATGTTCAGCCTCCCATTAACAAGCAAAGAAAATAAAATAGAAGCAGTGAAGCTACCTCAAATGCAAATGTAGTTCATATCAAAAGATGTTGAAATGGATGATACTTTAAAAAATCCAAATTACAAAAAAGGTAAGGAGAAATAGGAAAAAAGTTAAATTTAATTGTGGGCATATCTCAGTAAAAATATTCAGTTTTTTTGTTTTTCTCTTACAACCAAATCATGCTTCAGATTTGTAATCTCCACCATGTTGCATCCCTATTGAATGGTTGAAATCTATTCACTGAGACATAATAAAGCACTTAGTGCCTTCAAGTCTTCACAAAAGATGCTTTATATTAGATATGAGATTCAATTTACTTTCTTTGTGGTACATGATCTGGTACTTTGCTGGCTGACTCAAGTCAGAATCAGTTTTTAAACTATGGTTCCATCTTGATGCTCACAATAGCACTATTTAAGGCACTGAAGTGAGGGCATGCATACAAGGAACACTTACTGGACTCATTAGAACTTGACCAGACTGGACAAAACTGGACTTGGGATTTCTTAGAAACAATATGTAGATTTGAAAAAAAATGTTTTCACCTTTAAACAGTGTTTTAAGGTTTAACCTAATTTGTAAATAAATAAATAAATAAATACAATTTGAGCACTGGGCATTTCTTTTCTGAAACTTTTCTGAACTTCTGCAGCCCTTTTGGCCCTTTTTTCTGCAAGCTTTCAAACCTTCATAAATCTCACCATCTAATCTATTTCTTTCTCATCACTTCAAAAAACATCAAAACATAAAGACTTACAGTTGCCAAAAACCTTTTACTCTTAACTCAACATCTGAAGAATGACCTTCTAATGACCTTTTTCTGCTATAACTGGGATGTCCTGGTGACAATGTCTCTGCCTTCTGATTGGGATTCCTTGTCCTAACCATCACTGTCATTTACTCAATACTGTAATCATATGATATGCTCTATCATCTATTTCAGTTTGATATTTTCTTAAATCGCAAATCATGTAACACTCACTCTAATTACATATAACCTTCTGTAATGATCCAGAAGTTGATTAATGATAAGAAATAAATTTAGCTATCAGAATCTTTATTGTATTTTGACGAATATTTTGAATGACAATTCCATGTCACGCTCACTCCAATGAGATTATATAAAGTACATTTAAAGTGGATCAATGCAAACCAGATATATTTGAGCTCTCTTGCCCTGTTCTCCTATAACTTTATATCTTCATCATCACATTTTAAGGACTTTGGATTCACAGAGGAAAACTTTCTTCCCTTTTCTTTTCACTGGTAAACAATTTAAACTGACTTTGATGAAACAAAACAGAATTGAATTAAGTTAATCACGTGATGCATAAAATGGTTAATGGATTTAAACATGGCACATGTCCTAATGACCACATCTTACATAAAAGTGCCACTGTGGGTTAAGTCATTGGCTATAATCGCAGACTCAAGTGTTTGTTAAGGGCTCTCAGAGATAGCACCATTGACCTACAACCCCAGACCATCACTATTACACCAACACAACCTGCAAGAACTCAACCAATGACACATACAAACAAAATCTGTATGTTTTCTGGCTTAACTGGTGTATTATATGACTGATAAACCTTGTTCCTGTTATCAGTTTAGTTATTTCCAGTAATCTGTATCACCCAAATAGACTATTTGTAGGTTCTGTGTTAACACCTTTGTACTAAGTTGTACACATGGTAATATCATAAAGTCTTATCACCTGCATGACAAATGGGGCATGATTCATAGGCTTAACACCAATGTTTCCTCCAATCTTTCTTTTCTTTATGTTTGGATATCATCTGATTTTCATGGTTTACATCACTTTAATTTTTGACATTAATAAATGATTATCACGATAACAACTGAATGTCTTCAAATCAACTTTGGGGGTCTCATGAAAATCAATTGATAAGGTAAATTATTATGATTGTGTTTTTCTAACAGAAAGACACATTTGTGTGACTTTAATTATCTCTGTGGAAATTGAATCCTGTTGCCAGGGAAGTTTTCATTGGTTATGCAGCTGTGGCTGTAACATCATTTCATGTATATTTGCCTTCATCCAAATGTTACCTACATCAAACATAAACATTTTGTGATTTTATTTACCTCATAAAATCTACAAATACAATAAACTTGATTAATCAAAGAAAGTCCATACGAGGATGAAATAAATGTCACAATGTTGTCTAATGGCTGTGAGATATTGGTTGGTGAGCATTAGAGGTCAGTTAGGGGTCAAGCAGTATGAGTGTCCCTCAGGGAGGCCTGGTCACCTCCCCATCACAGTCACACGTCTGCTGGCACTCTCAGGGTCTGCTGGGAGGTGCAGGTTTATGCCTGATAACAAATGGTCCATTGAAGCTCTGACATGGAATTGTTGGTAAAACAGTCTCACATTCGGTGTGTATCTATGGTGTTCTAAGTTATTTTCTCATAATCCACCTCTAACATTTAGCCTGCACGTTATTGTGATGAAAGCTTATGCGACAAAGTTTAAGGAAAATGTTATGTTTAATAAAAAAGGTTTATAAATGCAAATGTCGAGTTTTGTAATTACTGATAATATATCAGAGTATTCTATTATCCTATCCTTAAATTCCCAAAACTATCAGAAATTTGCCATCAATTTGCCAGACATCTGCAATTGACAGAGGTGAGATCATGGCAAGCAATCCCAGAATCCCTGTGTTCAATTGCTTGGGAAGGCCCTTTAAGTTGATGCCGACAAAATGGCTGGAAAGAACACAAAAATGGTTGCCAACCTTCTCACGCAATGTTTTTGGTGGGCACCTTATATCATTCATAACAGGATCTACAACTCAGGTATTGTATTGTTGCTTAGTTGGCATTGTATTATATTCAGTGTTTGATAGGATGGAAGCTGTGTCAAAATGGCAAAATGCTGGCAAAATATGAGACTATTTGGCTGAGCAGAATGCTACTTTATGTTGTATATGGGCCTTGATATTACACAGGTCAGTGGTTTTATGTATAAGCTACTAAATATTATCAGCAACTGAACATGTCATCTTCATTTTTTATGGTAAACTGACAAATGACTTGAGAATAATCATGTGTTCTATTTGCATATCGACATGTCTATTCATGGCCTGAGGTCATCATAAGAATGGAGCAAGATTTTAAAATAGTTCAGTCAAGATGTCTGTATTTTTTCCATCAATGAACTTGTTGATTTATTTAATTATATGCTATTCTTTATTTTACACCAATATGAATAATATGTTAATCAAAAAGAGAGTCAATCATTTAAAAAGACAAATTTCCCCAATGCTAGACAATATGAAAAATGTCGAGTGGTGAAAAAGTCTAACTGGATATATGGAGGGGGATATTAGCCATCCTGGGTTTATACCAGGCTCTGCAAGTAAAGATCAGAAATGTCTTTTTGTGAGTCAGATCTGGAAGACAACACCCAGAACAATCTTCTTTTTATCGGCTTATAGGCACTAAGTCAGATAATTTGCACATGTTGGTGTCATTGTGATGATCAGAAACTGAGAATGACAACAAATGAGTTAGGATGTTAGTGATAAAAGGTCCCGTCATGAAATGACAGAAATAATGTTGAAAGTGATGTAAAAACCACAAATAAACAAACTGACAGGCAATGACATACTTTTACAGATCTTTCTAATATCCCCCCAAATTATAAATGTTCAATTCTAAATTACTTTTGAACATATATTGCCTTTTATTTTTATATTTATTTAATGTTTACTTAATGTTTAAAACAATTTCTGAAAACTGTCAGCATTTTTTTGTTTTGGTGGAGATGTCACCTTAAGTGTATTCAATCATGTTGAAATATGTAGTTATTGGATCAGATTCAGATGAGATTTATTCAGATTATTGGCTTTCATGGGATTAGCAGTTCAGCAAAGCAGATTAACCTAATTGTGTCTAAGAATGGCTCCAGTATTGGATGACTGTATTAATTCTCTAGATCCTGACCTTCATCTATCTTCTGCCTGTAACTACCTCGACAGAATCTCTACTGAATCTCGGCAGAATCTTGGGCTGATAAGAGCATATTTTACTGTGCTGGTCAAACCTTGGAGGATAATGAATGAACCTGTGATGCCATGAGATGAATGGTGCAATGTACAATGTGCAGTATGCAATGTGTCAATCTAATGTCTTTTGATGCCCTAGGAGCCCAAGACTGAAGAATATGATGTTATTCAACTTTGTGTCAATTCACCATAGACAGTGCTTAAATCTGGACATACCACAAGTGAAATGCACTCCTGTATCCACTGATTTGGGACATATATATTTTATCTCTATAGTCTTAAGTTTAGATTTAGGTTCAGATATCTATATATTACTAATTCTATTCATGTTAAATCAGAAAAGAAAATGCCAATTTAAAGATTTGATATGCCAATTTTTTTCATATTTTTATTGGCCCATATGTTCCAAACTAATGGATTCACTGTTAATTTGTAGATATTTCTATATTCTGCACATGTTTACTTTGAGCTGAGCACCTGTAGGAGACCTGTGATATGTGGGTAACTTGAAAACTCTGTGTACAGGAGAGAATTCCGGGTAAATTAACCTTGTACAGCAAGGTGCCAGAAACACAATAAACATTTCACCTGGGAAAGAAACTATTTGCTTTGGCAAGTAGAGTAGCATATCTCAATGCACCTATTCTTTTTTCTTGTCCCCTTTAAAATCTTTTCTCTTGTCCCCTTTGAAATCTTTTCTCTTGTACCCTTTAATATCTTTTCTCTTGTTCCATTTAAAATTTTTCTCTTGTACCCTTTAATATCTGCAAGTTCACACTTAGATACAAGGGTTGCCATAGAATCATAATATAACTCAAAGTTACTTTGACAGATATCTATAGATGTTTATATCAAGGGCATATGCATTATGAGATTGAATTTCAGTAATGTGGAATCCCAACAGGTTTGTCAGATGACACATCAAGAAATGCGACCTGACTCTTTCATCCTTCATTTGGAAATAACATATTTTTCTGCGGTATTTGCCGTTGAAATTGACAAGTTGACCAGACTAAACATATCTCCCGATGGCAATAATTGGCATATTATTACCCGATCTGTACCACATGGGAATAGACATTGCCAGACTTTAATTTGGAATGTCAATATTTACCTTTCCTTGCAAGTTTTCAGTCCTTTAGGACTCTACCTTAGAAATCCAATCTCCAATCTTAGCAGAAGTAATAACTATAAGTAGAAAAGTTAGGGGAAAATCCATATAAGCTGAATGAAATCTTCAGCCGCTTAGCATTCACCAGAGATCCCTTAAGGCCACGTTACACAAAGTTAGTGGTTGAAATACTGTCAGGAATGGCAGCCTGTTTTTTTTTCACCACAGATTAAAACCATCTCCCACAGAGGACAGAGTGAAAAGATCAATAAGTAGTTTGCATTTCTAGAATACAAAAGTGTTCAAGACACAAAGCGTTCTAGTGTCATCAAATTTTACTATACTTTGATAGATTTTATCAGGTCAGGGACCTCCATTATTCAAATCAAACTTTAACAATTCTCTTGTACTTTTATGGGATGTTGTGATGCATATCTTTACAAATCACATATAATTGCTATTTTACTGCTGCTAGTAGCTGATTACAATGCAAATTAAATTTGAGTCACCAATAGATGATCTGCAAGGTGTAATATATATTTTTTATAAGCAATAAACTATATTTTTTTATAAGTACTATTATTTCTAAAAGTGCTTATATCTTAAAGGGGGTCAAAGTGAGAGGGTTGCATGTTCCTGCACAGAGTATCTGCCAGTATCACTGTCCACTGGGCTAACAATGTCATCTGTCCCTGTCAAGATATACATCTCATCTCTATTTATACAGAGAATCAGCCTATATTTGTCATCCTGCACAACCATATCAATTACTGCACACACACCTAGCTACAGGATGGGATTTTTTCATCTCATTTCGATTAGTTTCTACTCAATTATTGAAGATAATAATGTATGTCTGATGATGACACCTGTCATTCTAAAGTACACAAGGAGGAAGTGTTCCTTGCAAATGATTAAAAAAATATGATTTTCTTTTCATAATATTTAGATAATAGAGCTCTGATGTAAATCATTCATCTAGTTATTATGACAAATGTTCATATGAACAAAATTTACAATATATTAAGGTTATGGTTCTAAGTTTGTAGTAAGTGATTTCAAATGTTTCATCATTCACAATCTTACAATATGACATACTAAAAAGGACTACCTCAATGTCATACGAAAAGGGCATCATGGATGTGACCCACATCCAATTTTGTTTGGCCACAGACTGAATAGCCAATAACATCTTAGTAAAGACCAATTTTCTCTCTGCCAGTGATCCCAATGACTTTTCCAAATGGCAGGTGTTTTATATATATATAGTGAGTACATGTAATCTGCAGAGACAGCATTGTGTGGCTGTCATTGAGTGTCATTCAATTATTACCCTCTCTCCTGGCATTAACCCTCTCCCAACCTCTACTGTCTGGCACTGCTATTGGGGTGTATACTCTGGCTATATTTTGGCCAAATATCAACATTTTTATGTGTTCTAGTTCACAGCCAGCTACAGCAGTCCCTTTCAGTGGATGCTCCTGCCAGCACTAAAAATATATTTTCTGATTTTTCCACCTTCAAATTTCTTGGTTTGTTTGTATTGCAGTTTTCCAAGATTCCAGTGTTGAATTATTTTTTGTTTAATACCCATGAATTTATTAACTTAGTTATTGTATGAGATGATTATAGTCATGGATAGGGAAGGTTTATGTGTAATCAAAGAGAGTATCATTTTGTTCGACTCCTAATAATCGACTCTGATAATCCCTTATGTACCTTTTTCATAAACAGACCCTGTATTTTCATACGGAGTCTGTACCACTTCTAATTACTGGCATGTACTCCTCAGTACTCCTGAATCAGCCTCCTGTCATGACAGAGGAATGAAGCTCAGTCAATAAGCTTGTTGGTGCATATGCAAATGAGATGATGAGATAAAAAACCTGGTAACTTGTCATGATAATGAAGTTATTTATCACGGTTCGGATTTACATAGTTTTCCTTTGTAAATCATGATAATTTGCAAAATATTATTTATCTTAGAGACAAATTGACTACATGATTAATCTGTAATACAAGTGAAACACACCCAGACTTCTCTAAATATTCAGGTATTCTGGTCAAAGTTCACTCTGTCTGGACCAGTTCCGACACAAACAAAGGTCTGTGTTGAAAAAAAAATCACAAAACAGTCATCACATTTATAAATATGACAGGAGAATTACTTCTTTTTGCACACATTTACACAATGGGATATCTGGTGAAATTAAATTCTCTTATACAGTAAAAGGCCAAAAGAATGATAGTTTCTCAAACAAATTCTCCAAAGGTCCAAATATCTTTCATCATTATAATAAATTTATCATAAAAAAAAAAAAAAAAAAATCATCATAAAGATTATCTATTATGACTTGACCAGAAGCAGAAAACATGCTTTTTTGCACTATATCATAAATAAATACTGAGAAATTCATCCTATTTTTTTTTTGTATTCCCTGCACCTGGCTACAAACATAAAACACAGGGTAACAGGCATCAAGTAGGAAAAAAACTTTGTTTACAAAAGCAGTCCATCTTCACATACCCTGTCTATGCCACCCATGTGTAGCAGAATGTATACAATTGTACTGTACTTCAATAAAACATGTTTTTTCCTCTCTGCCCATTTGATGGTGTGACATACACATATCCTCTGGTCCAGTTGACAAAACACGAGACATTCCATATACATGTTTTGTTGACTCATCATTTGCCTGAATTATACAATCACTGGTGTTAAGCTTTTTCCTTTTTCTATCTGAGGTATTATTTTACCTTTTTTTTCAAGAGGCAGATTCCTCAGCTCAGCTGGGCATTATAGACCCCAGTGAGTCTTTATTATGAAATATTTAAAACCATAAACTCATATCATGAATACATATTGCTTACAGCATCAGTGTATTATTTGGTACCACACATCTACTATTACAAGCAATGGCTATTGTTTGCAGTCAGTTTTTATACTCTAGGTTGGTCACCAGTCTATCATTTCTTACCACATTCTACAAACCATAATCATATGTCTCTTATTATGTTCAACTGAAGTTTAGTTGCATATAAAAAAGTAAAACCAATCTTATTTCTTCCCACAGTTATAAGCTTTGCAGAAAACATAAACATAGTATTCATGCAGTCATGTGCAGGAAGACTTCACCACCTGGTAGGCAACTAAGATGTTTATAAACTGTTGCTATTTTATTCTTCTTGGTGTCTCAGTGTTTGCTTCAGATGTGCAGTGTGTAGAGGTAGCGAGATACACATGTTAGCAGGCCAATGTGTGACAGATAAGCGACAGTCTGTATGTGAGCTTGCCAGAAATGTGTCAGGTGTTTTTATTAAAGCGACTCCCGCAGATGTTTGCAAAGTTTCC